>OX402539.1:9885518-10256779 GCA_948098885.1 Drepanosiphum platanoidis
CATAATTTTTCTACTACGATACGCGCGTTCGCTTGTTCCAGTCTCAGCTTATACACGAGCGAATTATTAACACTACTTTTCTATAGACTTTTATATTTACTTTTTAAACATTTATGTATATTAAATACATTATAGATAATTAATATATTTAATAATATATGTTATATTTTAATATTTTATAAACGCATTCGCGACGGCCTACTTAGTTAGCGCGAATTTTCGCTAATAACACGCAGTTACTTGACCCCCGCCATTTTTCTTTACGCGACCGAATTCGTCGTTTCAACTCCGCCGCCGTTTGCGTTTACACTCTCACGACGGCCATGGTGGCGGCGGTGGCCACGACGGCCATGGCGGCGGCGTAGAATCGACTAATCGGAAAATATTCGCACGATTTTTAAACGACCTACCCGACGAACAACTCGAAAAACATGGCACTGCTATACGACGACGACTAAAGGCTACCGGTGACTTTTCGCTTACGTCACACTAATAACGCTCTCGGACGGTGAAAAATGTACAAAACATACGTCAGCCATTTTTCTTCACGCAACCGAATTCGCCATTTGATATATTTTATATAAAATAAAAACCCCCTTATTTTAAACTTTTTTCATACACAAACATCTGATCCCTATCTAATAATATCATGCACGTTATACTACACTACATTTAGGCGTTGAATTCGTTTTGTTTTTTTACCGCCTCGAAGACAGTTCAGCTATTTCACCCGATTCAACCTGTAGGTATAAAATATATTCCCACGGCGGCGCGGCGGCGTGTAAATCGCCCGAAGACGACGCGCGACGTCCTGATTTTTATCGTTCACCGTAATGTTTTATAATATTATTACAGCGACAGGCCGATGAGACACCTGTTGGAGATTTCGAACCGATAAAATTCGAAAACATATTCTTGTTTTTTTTTTTTCCTTATACGGTTTTCCCTTTAAACGTACGCGCGTGTACGCAACAGGTAACATGGCACATGGACACGTTTTATCGGAAAAACGCAAACCGTTTTACAACGTTAAAATATGCATGCAACACTACTGTATGATTATTAAAATTAGGTAAAACAAAATGTATCGATTGGTCGCACAACAGATCTATTCGATCAGTAAATAAATAAAAATTAAACATCATAGTGAAATCGATATTACCTACACTTCAATCAAAACATGAAATATAATCGTAAAACATGTATTACTCGCCGGCCATCGGGTTTTTAATTCCATTAAAAATGCATCAAAAAAAAAAAAACCGTACTTAAAACCATGGAAATGAAATCGCGCGTACTAGAAAATTTTAGCGGCTTTTGGAAAAAAGCGCATTTGCGTTTACGTGATGTAATAGTAGAAAAAAAGCAGAAACTACATTATTTTTTTTTTTTCGTATAAACGGTACCTACTTACGATCAATTATTCACGAGTTTAATTAAAACATATTATGCCTTTAAGAACAGCAAAGAACTATGCGTTTAATATAATTGTATTTATAGTCCATTAACACTACTCTATTGTTACGAACAAAATTACACGCATAATTAGATTAATTAAACCACTCAGAATAAATGCTTGGGATTTATTTTATTCGTGTTATTTTCATTTTGCTTTTAACCTATTTTCCATTAACTCGCCTAAAACATTTAATTAATAAAGTACCGCTCAAATTTGAAACGCTATTACGTAGGTTTTTGAATTTATAGCAAAATAATAATGATCATTGAAAAAGAGGAATCGTCTTTCATATTTAATTTGTACTTGTAAGTTGTTTTCCTGTTCAATAAATAACGAATATCACGACATGCCTGTTTATACAGTAGCAACAGATCCTGCATAAATACCAAGTATACTGTCATATCAAAAAGTGCCTATCGAGTGAACACGGCCCATTTTGATGACATGTACTAATGATCGATTATTATTTCCTGATATTTATACCGCTTTCTTCGCCGCTACGCTTATAAATAGTCGAATTGACAAACAAAAAAGACACAGAAATGACGAGAAATTCCCGTAAGGATGGCGAATTCGTTTTTAAAATGATTCAACGACGACATCCTGACCACCGTCTGCGGTCCGGTGGAATCGTCCCCGCGAAACGCAGCCGGAAACGCGCTCGGGGTTTCGGCCCCGCAGCCGAGTGTCGTTGCGCCGTATTACGTTGGCACGCGAGATCCGGTCTACGCGTTTCGACAGTATATTACGAGCAAAGGGCCGGTCAACTGTTGTTTATAATAACACAGGGTGTGCCACGTGGGCGTCGATTTTCTCGTTTCGGTAGTTCAAAATTTGTATTTTTCCGCGGTTCGAAAGGATAAATACTTTTGATCTCGAACAGCCTTCGGGCGCCGAAACGTGACGGTTTGTTCGGAACATCTCGTCGCGCGTCCACGTCGCGTTTCCACACAGACCGCCTAACCCTTACCCCGACTCGCGCCAGCAGACACATTACGAAACCGATCGCGCGTCGGTTTTCGATCGCGACATCTTGTAATTTACAAAACGACTCGCGCTAAAGAATGACTAGAATGATGGTTTAAGAAAAATAAAAATAGGATAAGAGGGGGAGGGGGCGTGTGAAATACGAATTCAGAAGTATTTCGTGTTACTCCCTATGCTATATAAAACTATATCTAAAACAACGAGAGTGATTTAAATAAAAATAATAATCTACGGAGGTATTTCCATCGGGATATCTCGCGGCCGGCTCACCCTGTATATATATTATGTACGTATGCGAACGCACTGCACATGTAGTAGAAGGCTACTATTACTATACGTGTTGTGCATTTGCGCGTTTATTACTACGAAATAATAGTCTGTACGCAGAGCGATGATAAATCAATGGGGTTGAACATGATATTATTTATAAACACAAACGTGCCTTATGTGGGTGTGCGTACACTGTGCACCTCTATATAATATAGTTTAATAGTGGCGTAACGACGACGGCGTATTCGACTCGTCCGGGGACGGCAGTAGTGGCGTATTACTACACTGTACGCATAGATAGTGATCGCGCGCATGTCTGTATATGATATAATTACGCGCATAAAAAGTACGGTCTGCATAATAAAATAATTAATATGATTAATATCGTCAGTCCGGCGTAGTAAAGGATCAAAAAAATAAATACGTTTTTCAAAATTATTTCAAGTGCCTATATATATACACTATTGAAACGATGCTTTTCAAAAATAGTCGTCGGTATACCCATTTGAAATACTAGACTCGGAAATCATTATTATCGAGCTCGGATACGCTTACGAACCGCGCGCGTGCGCCAAAACAGTATTATTATTATTATCATTATTACTATTATTATACTCTTTATTGGGGTGTATTCGTTTTCATCGTCAAAGGGGAAAAAACGTATCGTCATTCGCCAACGTGCATAAATATAACTTTATATATATATATATATATATATATATATATATATATACGCGTTAATATATATAACACTACGCGTTTGGATGTCGCGCGTGCCGTAAGCGTATTAAGGAAATTTTTTATCGATGACGAAGATACTTTTTCTCGTGAAATTCACGCAGTCACCAAACTCAGAACCGGCGCGAATGGTGAGTTTAGGGAAGCAGGAGGATTGCATCCTTCCCACTAGTCTTTTTAAGATGAATAAACCGGTGAAAAAATGTTTGTTTTTTTTTTTTTGATCATTAAGTCGGACAAACTAGTAATGAAATTAAATTAAAAGCCGAAAAAGTATAAGCTAATTTATTTACGAAAAATTTGAAACAAAAATATTGTGGAGTTTAAACTTTATGGTCACTAGTCACGTCATAACGTTAACATGAAAATACTAATGGTTCAAAATAAATGATCATTTTTTTTTTTTTTTACTAAAAAGAAGGATTATCGTGTAAAATGTATTTACTTACAGGTATACCTGTTATATAGCCTATACTTAACTATTATTTCATCGGTTGTTCATTTTGAACGCGACAATTGCGTGTAAATAATAATATAATAATAATTTTCTTTTTTCAAATCGACACCTCCCCCCCTCTCCCTCGTCATTAATTCGCGCCGAACGAACTTCCGTCACCGATGACGGGCGCGAGCAACGTAGTTCGAGTGAGAATAAATTTCACTCGCGTATAATGTCAACGATGTGCGTCTATCTCATTAAAGCGTCTCGCTGTGCGTATTTTTACGCTGTAATGTTTATGATTTTAACTCGTCGTCGTCGTAGCCTCCTCGTACGCGACTTTACACTCGAAAACGCGATTGTAAACGTGTTAAATACTATCGAGCGGCGGCGTGTGCAAGGATTAAAACCCATTGAAATCGTCGTCTGTCGACAATATTATATATAACATAGCGTCGCGTCTAAACAAATTTCGAATAACCCGACCGAACGCATGAAAAGGAACCGAAGCGGGCACATTATTCTCTCTCCTTAAAATATCCACCTCAAAAGTAACCGACGGATGGGAGGGATGGCGGCGCCTTCCCGCTCTCTCGCGCGTCTCATTCGATATTAATCGACTTACTCCGTTCGAATTCACTCGCTGTATATAGGTACTGCTGTTAATTATATTTAGTAGTAACGCAATATGTATATTGAAAACAAACGACTCAGAAACGAAAAAAAAAAAATTAAAAATAAAGCTCTAAACGACAATAACGATTTCTACGAAAACAACGCGTCTGTAGAAAATAATACGAATAGAAAAACAGTTTTTTTTTTCTGAAAATATAACAAACGTGTGTATAATAATAACGGTAAATGCAAACGAAACACAGTTTCTCTAAGAATTTGTTTAGATCTTCGGACGAATGAATAATACCCCGAACATCATACCCCGAAAGTTTCTCGCACAACAGCTGTCGCTGAAACGTTTCCCGAAACAAGATAGTTCAACATCTCCACGCGCACGTACTCTCGTTTTACTACGTTTTAGCGTTCGTCCTCTGGGTGAAAATTTAGGTAGACGTTGTTTGTTGCCCGCGTCGTTATTCTCTTATCCGGTCGAATCGGAAGTTCGAAAATCGCTAAAACTCCCAAGGTTTTTGTGATGTTTGTTTGCGTGCGAAATACTTTTAACGCGAGTTCAACTACTATACAGTTGTAACATGAAAATAAAATTTATAAATGTCAGTTTCGTGTATTGAAACGTACAAGCCGCAGCCTATATACATAAGTAATACGAACAACAAACATACTATATCCATTAGTTTATAGTTGTTTTGATTTATTATACGATAAAAGTCGCGGGTTACATGTTTTACCGATATTTTTAGAAGAGACAAAAGACGTTTGTTTCGCATACCACATGGACGCGTGTACATTATGCGTGTGTGTGTACGGTGTACGCGAGTTGGCTTTTGAGTAAGTATTTGGATTATAAAATATAACAAAGCTTGCGGCGCGGACAATTACTTTTTGGTACAAGATCTATGAACGCGCAAGACCGGACGATAATAATAATAATGTTTTATTTTCAGCTGGCATAAATTAAACTTCCGGTTAAGATATATGACACGCATATTTTTGTTCCTTTTTTTTTTTTATTTTTCTCGTAAAATATTAATACAAAACGTAATTTAATTTCATAACTTTTATGAAAACGCGCTTTCGGTCGGCCGAATTAAATAACAATATATTATTATATCGTGTATATATACAGAGTTTCTCAAGAAAAGATTTATTCGTTACAAAAACTAGGGCAACGGAATATACATAATATATTATCTTTATTACTGGTCACCGTCATCGACTATACATCATTTGTTTCATAACATTTAAATACTTTTTTATAAAAATAATTTAAATATATTTAAATATACATACTCGTATATAATAGTATTATATAATTCTAATATAAATAATATCTAGCCAAAGTTTTTAAAAAATTAAGGAAAACTTAGAGCTTACTCGACTGTTATACGTACAGAAAGACTAAATAATAATAGTATGATACGACATGACATTAAATAAAGGTATACCTATAGGTGAAGAACTACTATACTGTTTCAAAATAAAATTCTATTCACGTTCACGTTCACGTAAGTACTGAAAATTATGATGAAAATATTCACACCAGTTTACACTTGAAAAAGTCCTTAAAGTTTAATGATGGTATGTTTTAATAAAAAAAAAAATCTACCAACACGTAAAATGACATCAGTATTTTTATGACTACACACAACAGGTCAACAACGTATATTTTTCTAAAGTTCAATTCGAGATTTATAAAATCAATTTTTCTGTTTCTAAAATTTGATTCGGTATTATGAGAATCGACTATCCCCTTTAAATTTGGATGTTTTTACTGTATAAAAGTTTTATCCAAATTAAAGTAATACGGAAAATCAGCTACATTAAAATTTGCTAGGTAATAGTGAAAACGATCAAGTGCAAAATATTGAAAAACAAAAAAAAAAAACGTTTCGTAATCGATTTAAATTTCTAAAATTAAAACCGCTGAAATTATTGAAAAACAATTAATATTTAAAATATTCGCGAAACCTCGAAAAATCGCCTTCGATGTACTTATATATCAATATACATTTTATCGCTCCGGGTGCGACTCATCGTGTCCTTATCAAAGCGACGTTTTGATTCGTCGATGAAGTAATTCGCTCCGAACACCCCGCGCGGGTCCTTCTGGTTACTCGTAAGTCGTTCTCCCCCGCAGGAAAAACACACAATCGTATGCATTTCCGCGCCCTAGTTATCGTGTATAACGTCGTGTGGATGATTTGGCAAGTTCCTCATATCAGCCCCCCTCGAGCGAGAGTCAATGACGACGGGTCATTAACGACGACGACGAACGCACAGAAGGGGATGATAAAACTGTCCAATCATTTTCCGAACGTAGAGATTGTTAAAAATAAACTCGCAACGCGTTTCGCCTCCTCGGAGAACCTATATGAAATATATTATACAACACTGTTTCTGCCGGAATTTCTACGCCCCGCCGCCGCGATATACGAGCTCGTGGTTTTTTTTTTTTTATTATATTCTGTTCACGAGCAAACCTAAACTCATCGTCGTTTGTTATTATTATTCATTTTCATGAAAATACCGAACGTGATTTCCGATAACAATGTCAAAAACGAGGTTGTAACTGTTCGTAAACTCTAATACTCTTATCGATATTATATTATACAGAATTATTTAAATTTAAAGTTAAAATAATAGTTATAATAATCCTTGGTTTAGGTACGGACATTATAGGTACGTACAATTTTCAGCAATGTTTTGCATAATATACTCATTATTTTCCGTCTTTGCCTGCCGAGTAAACACGATTTTGTTCAAAACACGTCGACTTTTCAGGATATAATAAGCTTTGACCGAACTGATTTAGACATAAACATTACGTCGCTTTTGTTTACTTAATAATATTTCTAAACAATTGATTTCTGGGGTGGTTGAAAAAAACATTTTTTTTTTTTATTCTAGACCGACGAAACGATTTGAAATTTTCTGAACAAAAATAGATACGACGTATGAAAAATACATACTCGTGTTTACAAAATCAAAGTAAACAACTATACTGTACGCTTGTGTGTTTTTTTTTTTTTATAGCAAATAAAATAAACTCTGGACATTTATTATGATAATCGACAACTGATGTCTCTCGTTGGTTCGAAAAAATAATAAATGGTTCTCTCATGAATTATGTACGGTACAGTATTTTTATAAGAGTAAATATTATTTTTGAAAGCGAAAACAAACTAGTTTGAATTGTTTTTATTTTTATTTCAATCAACTTTATTAAGACATAATAATATATATCGCGCAGTAATAAAACAAAACCAAGAACAAAAATAACTATATCAAACTTTTTTTTTATTCCGGAGCCAATTTATTTATTAAATTTGAACTTTTGAAAAACTTAAAAGAAATCTAGACACGAATATTTTCTACCTCTCGAAAACAGACTTAAATTACTCTTGGAGTTCGTAATATAAATAAAAATGAGCAACTGAATGTCATGAATAGTTTATTATTATTATTGTTAATGCACTTTCTCATACATTTTAAATCGTTAGAAATTCACACGTTTAACACAGGTAGAAAAATAGTGTTCATAATGTCGAGACGACACACAGAGATTAAAAAATACGTCAAGTTAATTATAATACCTAAAGGTTTTCGTTTGCATATC
Source organism: Drepanosiphum platanoidis (assembly GCA_948098885.1). Taxonomy (NCBI): domain Eukaryota; kingdom Metazoa; phylum Arthropoda; class Insecta; order Hemiptera; family Aphididae; genus Drepanosiphum; species Drepanosiphum platanoidis. The sequence continues at coordinate 9,893,664 of OX402539.1, forward strand.
TAAATTCGTGCAATCTGTTAGACTGAGCAATACGTTTTTCCATTTTTTTTATATAAAAACCCGAATAAACAAAAAACTGCAGTGGGACGTGGACCAAAACGTTAAATTAGACTTAAAAATAAAACACCGTCTTATGCCCGACTAAACAACGCCACTGACAAAACAGATTTTTCGATGAGCGAACTCTGCGTTAACACTGTATAGACATAGACAGAGACATAGTCCGTCTCTGAGACGGCATGGACAAAAAAAAGCTTCGGCACGTCACGTAATCGATTTTAGAAAAATAAAAAAACCGGTCAGAGTTCATTTTTTGTTTTGTGCGCGCGTACTAAAGTTGCCGTCGGACACATTAGTCATTTACATTGCGCGGCGTTATCGGTCGAACCGCCGCCGCCACCGCAACTTTGTATTAAAACAAAACGACCGCGTCGTTTCAACGCGGTTTCAAGTGGACCGTAAACACGGGGTATTACTGTTGGACACAAACGAATATCTGTAATTTACGTTATCAACTCGTAACAGTCATCGTGACCCACACACACAGTTGACAGTTTAATTTTTAAAGGGAAGGCGAATTTGAAATCAACGGGTGGGCATTATACACATTACGACCGAGGGGTTGACCCCCTACCCAACGCCAGCCTTTAGGGAGTGCGATCGGTGCACCTGCACTTGGCCCTTCGTTTGAACGGGGTCCCGCATTTTGTCGTCGCTCACCCCACAATAATTTCCAATAAACACCGAAAAATTAATTCTTTTGTATTACACGATGAAAACTGTAAAACGCAAGTACGTCGATCGACGTATGAGTACATTATTTACCTTACTCCGTTTAATTTCTACGAAATCGGTTTATTTTTTTCATATGACAATCAACAAACAAAGAAAAATGACATTTTTTTCTCCTTTTTTCTTGTAAGAATCGGCGTGTTTAATTTTATAACTCGTAGGTACTACTGCTACTACCCCCTCCCCATCCCCGTTAAACCGAAACGATACTACACGCGGTAACTCGCGTATCGAAATAACTGTGGCGGACGGCGATTTATGAGCCGTTGTGGTGCGCGCCCGATGGGGTCGGACGAGGAGGCCGCGGCTGCCGGTGTGTTCGATGCACACGTGAACGAGCGATTCTTTGGCCATAATATGCACCGCGTACACTGCAGCGCGCACACAAACCAAACAACAACAATAATAATCGACGGGGACACGATACGTGCGTTCAGTACAAACCATATTTTCGGCGTATTTTATCAATTTATTTTTCGATCCTTGTGATTTTCTCTCTCTCTCTCTCTCTCTCTCTCCTTCTCTCTCTCGGCGTCGCCACTATATATTATTATATTATTATAACAACAACCCCGCGGAGTGTAAAAACGTGCAGTATAATGGCCACGTGTGTTTCCACGAGGCCTCGATAAATTTATGACAAACCACCTACCGACGAGCCGCTGCAGCAGCCAGCCACCAGCGTGTGTGCAGGCGTACGCGTACGTATATCATATTATGGTAAAGGGTGCGATACGACCGGGCGATAAATCAGCTCTGAACGCTTGTTTGCGTTAAAATCCGATACAGCACACAGAGACCGACGGGGACGGGCACCGGGAGCGGTGGGGAGTGACGGGGGCGACCGTGTGACGAAGGGTCTCGGGGCGGCCGGCAGGATGAAGGATTGCGACGGCGGCGGTCCCGGTGACGTTGACGAATACCGCCTCCGCCTATAATGCGTACGAGCCGCGGAACCGGCATCGGCCGCGCGCGCGGCGGTTTAAACGATTCTCCTTTTTATGCGCGGAGGCAATTTTTCTTCTCCGCCGCCCACCCGTTTTCGTCCTTCCGCGGCGAGAAAAGAACCGAACGGAGCGGCACCGCGCGATGGGGCGAATAGAGCGTTTTCTGTTTCGACGATTTCGTCCTTTCCCTGCCGCGCGTGTCCTACCATATACAATGCGCGTCCGTATGACGTTATACAACGACGTTGTTACAAAAAAAAACCCACAGAAATATACACACGCCTAGGCTTTATTTCGTGGTAATATTATATTGTTATTTCTCCCCTCGAGTTCGTAATAGTAATAATAATAATAATAATATACTGCTCGCGGTTGGGCTCGAATATATAATAATATTGTGACGGTATGGATGGCGGTGTAATTATAGGACGTTTCGCTATTGCTATAACCTTCGTGAAATATTTTTGTGGTTTTACCAAAGTATGGTTTCGAAATGCCGAAAATATCTCAACGCGCGTTCAAATATGTAACGCGATTATTTCCTTCGTTGAAAATTAAACGCCGGCATGCCTAGGAATTGTCGTTTTTAACACGAATTAGGAGATATTATATTATAATATGCGTTTTAATTCGTGATATTTCTGTTTAATAATGATCGAATCGGCCGAATTCGTTAGGTCACATGATTATCCACAATTTTTCGTAGGTCGGGCACGTGTGAAAATAAGAAATTCTATCAAGTCTGAGATTAAACTGTCGAGTTCATATTATCATGATTATTAGACGTCTACTATTACATTTTAAATGTCATAAATAAAAAATATTTTTTATCGTGTAACCCGCAGTTTTTGTCCTTGTAATTACGCGCGTTAAAACCGAGCCCAGTAAACTCGCTGTTCGACGCAGAAAACTATCGAGTCGACACACTGGAGTTGAACACAATTTTCGACGTAATATTCAATAATCCTAACGGAAATATAATCGCGCGAAACACCATGTTGGAAAAAGTTAACATATTTTATGGCTCCCGACGGTGTAATTACCGCATAAAGATATCTCTAACACCCCGGCTGCAAACACACACATGTCACTAACGCGCCCCATCGCGAGGGTGTATTATAATCTGAAAAACAAACAGAAGTTCTTCGGTTTTCGTTTAAAATGCTACCTAATAATTCACGGTCTATTGATAACAAAGTATTATTATACTTGATTTCGTATGAATGCACTTTTATTACACGGTTGACCGAGCGCTACGCGACTTAATTAGATATTCTAATTTATGCGTAAACTATGAATACATTAAATATTCATTTCCATGCGCCGCCCGTAAAAGTAAATTAAAATAACGAATCGTATGACGTTGAGTCTTAAAGTCTTGGAAAATTGTGCTTTTCCGTCAGTTTTCGCGTTTATATTTATAAATCCGTGAACAATTAGTGTCGACGAAAAAAAGTATGAAATACTCGTACAACAATAATTCACGAGCACAAACGTAACAAATACGTCACGACGTTAATTCACACCGAAAGCCCGGGAGGGTTTTATATTCGTTAGGAATTTTTTTCGTCGTCGAAACGAAAAGAGACGAAATATATAAAAAAAAATGTTTTCAATCGAAATAATAACGGATCGGTGAACAAATATATTACCTACACGGCGAAACACGACTGCGGTTTGTTTACGAAAAACGAGTTATATCGGGAAGCAACTATATCAAGATAATCAACGCATGTTTGTAAAACGTAAAATCATTTTCGATAAACAAAATTGTTTAATAATTACTTTGTTTTGTTTTGTTTTTCGATACGTGGTTGGGAATTTTTTTTTCTCTGTGTCTGCTGTGCGCGCGTTAGCCGTACAACAACAATATCGCAAGAGGCTTAAGCACGTCGCGTTGTTTACAGAAAACCCTCTCGGTTCTCGATAAGACAGCTCGACACAGTACAAGACACGCACGCGTCTTATATACATGTGACTGACGGTAAGACAATCGTTCAGAGGGCGGCGAGAGTTTAATCGAAAAACACTTTTGAGGCGTCGAACGCGCCGCGATCCATCGGATTAATGTTCGTCGTCAGACGCGAAAATAAAAGCGAACAATCGGGCTCGTTAAAATTAATTAACTTGTCGTCGAGTCGTTAATTAACAAATCATAATAGACCGCGCGTATAAATCTACGGTTTGTTTATGATAATATTTCGCCGAGTACACGCCGCAGCTATAGCGCATTATAATATGATAATAAAAACAACATTTGGCACGATATACATATAGTCGCGACGATAGAAATCACAGTATAACAACATTACACATATTATCGCGGCTGCCGTCGAGTAGCTTAAAACATAATAGACGTAATAAAAACGATTTCGAAGACGAATTCGACACGATTCTGATGATAAATCTAATTGATATTAGTGAATTTATTAATGTTAATCGTCAACGGAACGCGTTGAAAAAAAAATAACGTCGAAGCATTAACAATATAATAATATGTGATAATAATATGCTAAGCGGATTAGCGACGACGAAGTAAATAAATAAACACGAGCGCTAAATCGTTTGTAAATCCTGGTTATTTATTCGTCCTTGTTTGATCGCGACAATGTTGGCCATTAAAACGAAAATCTCATTTTCCATATCTTTATTTCTCTCTTTTCCATCAAAACTATGTGCTACTATACGAGGCGTCATCGCCCGTCGATCGCGTTTGTTTTCAAGACTTTACCCCCGCACGAGCCCGCGTAATCGAAAACTGGGGTCGGAAAACCATTACTACAGCAGGAACGCCGGTTATTTTTGGTCACTTACAAGTAAATCCCGACGAGTATAATATTATCATACGTACACATCTCCACCCTCGCGTGATTCGTAAAAGGGGTTTTTATCGCGGACGAAATCGAGACAGATGTATTTGTCGCGCTTGTTAGACAACGCGTAGTGTAGGTACAGATAACGGGGAGGTCTCACTGTGGCCATGTCCAACAACAGACGTGTTAGACGTGTGGACAAATTATCTTTGATTTGACGGTCTGATCGACACACGCGTATATATTATATACCTATATACAGTATAATAGCTGGTCGTACGAAAACGCAAACGTATTCATCACACTCCCTACTGGTATATTATAGGAAAATTCGTTATTTTTTCCGTTTTTTCGACCCCCCGTAGATTTTATTGTTCGCGATCTATGCGAAATCTTTCGTTAAAAATACAATTTAATTCGTTCCTTTAAATCGTTTACAACGTACCCACGCCGCTGATTGCGGTCAGATACGAGCTCGAAATATTATGAACTGTAGGCACCTACAATACAAGTATGTGTTCCGTACGAGTAGTTTGATTTTTTTCCCGTCTATTTGGTTCAAACAACTGCCGAGTGATTTTAAATACTCGTGTTGATATAGAAACTCGGTATGGCGCCCACTCCCTCGCTCGTGTAAATTATATTCAAAGTTGAAAAGAGAAAAAAAACCAAGCAATTCGCTGCGCTAGTTCTACCTATACAAGTTGTTTGTCGCAACGCTATCCTGTTTGTAATAGTTTTGCATTTTTTACACGATACGGTTTCCACAGCCATTACTTTGCCACTGTAATGGTGTTTAGTGGTACGGAAAATGTATGAAAGCGTTTCACGTTAAACTTTTTATTAGAATACATTCCATAAAACATTTCACAATCATATTCGAGTAATAGAAATAAAACCCGTTGGAAAAAAAAACAAACAAAATAATAAATTACGTTCCAAAATGAACATCGTCGGAATAAATAACAATAGGATAAAAAATAGCACCGACATAATAATTCAGCCGTCATACCACTTGTCCTGTTCATTGTAGTTTTAAGAAACGAAAATCGAAAAAAATTAATAAATAACGTTTGGTTGGTTTTTTAATACGCTATTATTGGAATTATTAATAACGTTCACGTGTTATCAGAACTATAAAATTGTACGTGAACCTACGTATAGTGTCATAGTATATTTATTATTTAAAATACATATAAATTTCCGATAAAAATTCAACGTGCGATACGTGCGATTTGTAAATTTAAACTGACTAAGTGCGTTATTGCTTCTATTTCTACTCGGTTAGCAAGCAAACATAATTTAATTTAGTCTCATTGGATTACCTTCGTGATTATTCGTCACGCCGTTATCGAGAGCGAGGAATCAGAAATTAATCAACGTTTTCCAATCAGTCTAGTTGCATTTGCTTCTTTTCCCGTAATGCCAATAACTTACAATTTCACATACTTCCTAACGTTTTTATATTAACTATAAATCCCGTTGGAACTATTGATTGGAACCCGACTTTTTATATCAATAAATTTATTCAATCAAATACTATATTATTATTGATATTAATTTTATAATTATTGACTTATTATTCTATATAGTTCATGTGCGCATTTTAATGAAAATCATATTAAATTGTAGTTTACCCGATGAATTAGATGAATGTCGATCGCGGCATTTACGATTGTTATTTCATAATATAAATCCATATAAACGGCATTAATACGATAAAATGTATTTTTATATTTCCGACCCAAGTTGGTGGCAACCCAAAGTTTACAATTTTTAAATGATATACATATTGTTTTTTGTTTTTAATTCTGATGATCAATATGATAATACACTTTGAATATTTCACTAGTGTTTGTGATATATTATAGGAAAACAATATGTATTTCTATTTAATATTTCATAACAATAGTAAACTAAAAAACTCTAATGAAGGGACCTCCCGCGCAGCCGACGCTTAGACGTTTGAATACATTTTGATTTTTTTTTACTATTTATTTACGTTCACTACTTTTGTTTGTTTTTGCAATAGCCGTTTGTGTTTTTAGGGTTATTTTTTATTTTTTAGAGGGTTGTTGTGGTTTAGTAGGCGTTTTTAGAATCTGATAATTTATGTTCGCTACATCGGTAACTGTCTGGTATATGTAAGTCTGTGTGCGGAAAGTGTGAATTTATGAGAAAGGGGGAGCAACGCTGGTTATATTAATCTATTATGAAACGAAGAATTTTTGACTGACGGTAGTACGTTTGTTTTTTTTTTTTTTTGAGTATTCAATTGTTTTACTGCACTTCATAACGTCGTATCGCGTACGTCTAAATGCGTTTTAGTCATAGAAATAGTAAGAAATTTATGAAATGAGTTTCAAACGTTTTCTCAGTTTGGTTCTGAGCGTATAATGCGATTCTGCGGTTTAATGTCGATCTAGTTATGCCGATACGTTAGCCCAGGTTAACCGCTTGTCGAAAGTTGGCCCAAGATACTTGATTACAGCAGAGAGTCAGAGCCTGGGTGATGGATTAATTATTTAATAACGTCGCGGACGCAGGACGGCCGTGTCGAAGATCAAATATGCGTTGTTTACTCGCGTGGATAGATTTTGTATTCGTTTACCTTCCATCGAAACTCCGACCGAAGCACGCCGCGAAAAGATAAAATATTTAAGTGATTTTTCTACTATCTACTATCTATTGAAACCGATACTACAACAGGCTATCTATATATATATATATATATTAGTCGACTGCAAAATATAAAACACACTACACAACTGTACACTGATCGGTCGCCTCGGTTCACTCGTCTCGATCGGTCATAATTTATTTATTCCCCGCGGTCGACTGAAAACGATTTTTTTTTTGAACCCCGCGTTTTCTATCTCCATACACATTGTTTAGAATAACAAAGTATTTTTTTTCGTTCACAGAATAACAAACGGAATGTATTTTATTGTTTAGGATATCATGTTTCATGCATAAATACAAGTGCAAGCGCGCCGTAGACTAAATACAGGTACAATAAATTATAATACATACGCCTATCACATAATAATAATATTAAACGCATTGTGTGAGCGGTTTAATATACGCATACGTAACGCGTACACGTCCGCATATATGACGAAGGTCGGTAGCGACATCGACAACGAATCTGGGTAAATGATAATGTCCACGTACAAAAATTACCCATCGTGCTGACAGTTGTTACGACCAGTATGGTAGCTACGGTTAAAATAAACCAATGTTAAGTCACTACGTTTTCAAAAACATTCGAATGGTTTGGAACTAAGGGTGACATCCGTTTCCAGTAAAAGAAGTTGAGATAAAAAAAATAGTAGGAATATTTAGGAATCCTTCGAACGTCCACAAGCAGTACTATATTACATATAAAAGTGAATTGAAATTTTTCATAACGATAAATCGCGATGAACGTAATACAATAATATACAACGACAATGTAAATATGAACTTCCAAAGACTATAAAAATATGTAAGTAATAAAAGTAGATTATTGTTATATTATTAATGTGTGATTTTTTTCAAATACAACTACATTGATAAATAACAGAGATAATACAGATTCGACTAGGCCTCATAAATGACATAGGACTCAACCTTAAGTTCCGACTTTTCTAATTCAGCCCCTACTATAAATAAGAAGTCATTTTCAATTATATGTCTCCAAAACGCGCTATAAATCAAAAATACGAACATTTTTTTTTTTTGAAACTACAATAACAATAGTCTGAAATACTGACAACTTTCACCGAGAAAATCGCCCTCCTCCGTTCCTTCAAAACCGTGTCTGTGCTTACGCATCGTCATGCTCATACAAAGTCCGTGGCAGCCCGTCGATTACGACTCGTTAAGTGCCAACGTTCTTCATGGCCGACATGTTGTAAATTGTTGGCGGGTGTAATGGCAAAGTTTCCGAGCCAAAAACACCCCGCCGCACCTGTACTGGGTAAAGTCGGACAGTATTGTTGCCCTGCATTAGGGTCGTGATGCGCTAAAGCGCATTTGCCGATTCGATTTTCTAATTTACGAGACACTACCCCTTGGTTCTCGAGGAGCTCAGGTCGACCTCGGCGGGACTTTTAAAGCTCTCGAAGTGTGCCCGGCGCCTTTTCGGCTCCCGCTAAACAAGGTTTGAACATTAGGACCGTCCGACCGACCCGACGTCCGCGAAATTACGTATAAAGGGATCACTCGCGGGTATTTTCGCGCGTTCGTTGAAAACGTGCTAGCGGAAAAATTGCGAGAACGCCCACGCCCCCGCCGTTTCGTATAAACGAGTTTGAAATATGTACGCGCTCGGTACGAAAACACGGACGTTTGGCGTTTTGCAAAACGAAAATATCGCAATATTATGTTTTTCGTCGACATTGACATTGAAACATGCAACGCGCGACATCCGTAGTTTTCGGACGGCGAGCGCACGACCTACTACTACGTGATCGATGGAACTCGACGGCGAGACGTGACTCCGTTTAAAATCGCTCGTCGAAACTCGCCTCGTCTGCGGCAGGGACGCGTATAAAAACAAATAAATGTATACGCACACGAGTTTTGTATGTGCGCTGCATAGTCGGAGTAGAAAAGGAGGACTTGGGAGACTCGGGCCCTCCCCAAATCATGCCAAGTCTTTCTAAATCGAGTCCACGCTAAGTGAGTGCTAATAAATAAATATCGTATTTTTTTCTATAATTTTGACGGTTAAAACCAATAGAATTTATTGAAAAAGAAATTGCATTTTTATGCTAAGTACTGGGTGTATTTCTGATAAACGATGTAAACGCGCGGACGATAAGAATTGTTATTTTTTCCACGCGGCAAGAGAATAATATGACCCACCCGTGTAATATTTTACCACAGATACGGGCGTGTGTTGTCAGCTGTGTGTTTTACTCCGTTTGCTTAATATATATTAAACAAATATTGAACGAGACGGGTCATGACTCGGTCGAAATCGACCACGCAGACCAGACTCGTTTTTATTCATTATCTACACATGGTGGGAGGAGGGGCCCGCAGAAATGTTTTTCATAGAGGAGCAATAATTTTACGTCTAGAAAATAAATTACTTGAATTTTGTTGCGTGCATTTAGTCTAACATTTTCTCTTAGTTTCCCACATGCAAACTCCCTGAGATTACCTATTACGGAATTGATATAAGACAAATTAAATCAATATCGAAACGCTTACTAAACACTGGTGCCTAATAGAAACACATTTTACACGTGTGTAAATCGTTTGGTGAATTTTGAATTGAAAACGATTTTGAAAATCCGGGAGGAAGGAGATGCCCGTGATGCTGCATATCGAAAGAGAGAGAGAGATAGAGAGAGAGAGAGAAATGTCGATGATATCATGTGTTGAGATGTAATAATTATTCGTATTCGAAAGTCAATAATATTTTATCATAGTGGTCATCCGCGTTCTCGTTAGATCAATATTATGATGAGGGGGATAGGCAAAACCTCCAAAAACAATTTTGGGCTATTTTTCCGGCCACTCACGTAAGCGATTGCTGGTACAAAAGCGAGTATCTCGTGCGCGCGCGGTCGTTATCGTCTCGTCGGCGGCGTCGAGTACACGCGCGGGTGGTAATAATAAACGCGGACGAGCGACAGGGGGTAGGTGGGTAGGTCGCGGTGCACGCGTCGCCGCCGCCGGCATCCATCCAGTTTTCAATTAATTAAACTCGGGGGAGCCAATTGTCGTCTCCCGGGCACCTGTAGTTTGTGCGCCGCGTTTATTCAGAACACACACACACACATATATATATATATATAGATAAATACATTATATACGACTCTGCTGCATAGAAGTACGTTACATATACATATATATATACCTAGTATTGTTTCCGGTCCGCCGAGTCTGTCAAACGGCGCGACGTTCAAACGGACCGCACACGCTCACTCATAAAATAATAACACAAGCGCGCCAAAGGGTCTTCTGCAAGGTGACGGCGGCGGCCAGTTTAATTTCAACATTGATTCCTCTGCACACGATCGCACGTGTGTGCGTGTGTATATTTGCGCGCACGCGCCACAGGACAGACAGACAGAGAGAGAGAGAGAGAAAGAGAGGACGAGAGGACGAGAACGTCGAAGTCTCTATACATATAATATTCTCTGTGCTCTGTTGCTCGACACACACAGACGCGGCGGGCGGGTGAATAATAAACAACGTTGCGCGTGCATAACGTTTCGGTTGAAAACACACGAAAAGCGAACGGCGTCCCGGCAAAGTTTCCATGGCAACCAGCCGCCGTCGCCGCCGCCGCGTGCACATTATACACACGTTCGTAGGCGACGCGTTTACGTCCGCTCCGAAAGATCCGAGACCGAAGCGGCGGCGCGGGGAACGGTGTCTCCCAATTATAACGGATCGGTGGACTCGCTCGCCAAACTGTGTGTGCGTGTGTGTGTGTTTTTTTCCTAAAGACTTTATATTATTTTCACCTTGCGCGGGAAAAGACGTTATTAATTCTTCCCCCCCACCCTCTTTTTCTTTTACTTCCGTACGACAATAATGATGTTCGCCCTTTTATACGCGTCTTAGTCCGCTGGAGCCGAAATCAGTTGAGAAAGGTGCTTCGATTCTAACCGTGAACGCGCCCGAGACTCACAAGACGCGCTAAATCGTTTATATTTTCTAATGTCTATCTATTTTAGGTACCTATAGAGTGTACCGGACTGCAGCGGAGTATTGATGACGAGAGCCTAAGGAATCTAACTTACCCCCATACCCTCGATGTCATTATCAAAATATAACTCATAATATACAAATAATTACAAAACATAACATTCTTGAACACTGATTATTCAAATACAATAGGTACTGAATTACTGTAAGTGATAACTGATAACAGACACTTATCCAGGAGGGGAGGGGGAGTCCGTGGGACCTTGACGTCAGTAATAATATTTAAACTTAAATTAAATTCTCTACAATTGAATACGTGTGATAACTGATAACAAACGACCGCGAACGGTCGAATATTATTTAATATTTTTCAAATTGTCAATAATATGACATGTGATTCAAAATAAAAGTTTTTACCTTTCATAAACTAAAGTCCTAGATACGAGCCTGTGTGATATTTATCTACTTTTATTAAGAAGAAAAAATAGTTTTCGTTTTTATTATTGAATATTCATAAGTTTTTTAAATACCCGCCCACCAGATTTTAAGGTGATTCGAATAAACCGATTACTCAAGCGCGTGTTCGGTGCCATTGCATCTTACGTACAGGTAAGTATAATGTATATTGTAAAATACGATATGCAAACCCGTCTGTTACGTTATTGTTATTGGAATTGATATAACAATATCGCGGAAAACATAGTTGCCCCGCACACTCTTCGTCATTCTCTTTCTCTCTAACACGCAGTCACTCTGCACCTCTCAACACAGGGTTAACAGACGCACGCGCGCCTCGCCCTCGTGTATATTACCCCGCAGATTTTCTGTCAAAAACAATATCTCGACGCCGCCGTATACATAATATAATATGAATTTCCCCGTTTATTGAGATTTATATACCTGTTGAAAATTCGACGTCACATTTTACTCTTTATTGTCTCTTATACGCGCGTATATATTATTGTACAATAGATTTTATTTCAAAGAAACAGATGTATACGATATTAAATCGTAACATCTTGTCGTTATAAATTGTGTTTCAGATACATTTCTGGCAGACGAATTTAATCTATATATATATATATATACAAAGCGTACTACGCACTCGAAAATGAAACAATTGATTTCTATTTCTCGGACGAGCAACCGAACGCATAAATATTACAACTTACAAATAGGTATAATATATTATTGACGGCGATCGATGAACTCGTCAAATATTAGTGGTGTAATTTCGTACTACAGTATAACTCTCCATCATTTCGAACGACCGTTATATATAGCAAAGATACATTTATGGAGTGCGGGAGGGGTGTTCTCCGAGACGATTCGAGTCTTGCCAAAATCCATAAAGCAATACAATAACGAGTAATATTTATTTAAGCCCTTCCCGACGCGTCGGGATAATCAGATAAAAACACGTTTTTGAACCCTCCGTTGTATTATTCAACCGTAGAGGACGTAAGACTAATGGCGTTTCGTTACAGAAAAATTTTCATTTTTCCAAATACGACTGTTTGTCTAAATCAAAAATCAAACCGAGCCCGAGTAGCACGACTGCAGAGATATTATTATTAAAGATAATGTGTTTTGGCGACCCATGTCTAGACACCCTCCAAGAACTACAATGTCGATGCGAACGACTGTAGTAGTAACAGTAATTTATTTCATTGTTTTCGACGGTTTCCCCCTTCGAAAATAAAATTCCTGGCTGCGCCACATGCAGCGGCATAGACGGACTATTCGCTGCATACGGGCTCGGCGGGCGATACCGCACCTGCGGATCGTCTCTCCCCTTCCGTCGCTGTTTCGTCGTTTGATATGAAAAAAAAATATAAAAAAAAACAACGAACAACAGAAAAGTTCAAAGCGCACAAATTAAACCTAAACGTTAGCGTACGAACGATTAACTGCGATAATTGCGTAGAAAACGTTGGTAGTATAGGTCGAATTAATTTCGTTTTAATCGATGACAATTATTATTGAATTGGGAAAGCTCCTCGGCGGAATAATAATAATCCTCTACGCACAAAATAAAGAGTTACAAAAACGTATAATAATACGTTCGATTGGAATTATTCAAAAACAATGTTTAAAACAGCTTTTTAGAAAACCAATCAAGATATCTCTGTTCTTTTTATACCGTAACCGAAATCGAAACCATAGAATCAAAAATATAAATAACAATGTATGGAACTATTATAGTTTGTATGCGAAAAAAACAAACACGATAAAAATGTATGGATAGTAATAATTTCAAAAATAATGTCGCGAAAAATGAAAAAATGTTGAACACCCATATCAAAACCCAAACCAAAACGGACGGTAGTTTGCGAAAACCCAAACTGAAATCAACAGTTTTTAAAATCCGAAACAGTTAAAATGGATACCGATTTACGTTCCCGGGTTATAAAAATATATACGTTATAGACGATAATGTAGTTCCGCCGCGCCTGTAACGGATAAGATATACTATTGATATTTACTCGAAAACATCAGAGTTTAATGTTATCATACGCGCGACGTGTACAGTGTATGTGTACACACATAATTTCTAGAGACGTTTCAAACCCGACGTCAAACATTCACTTACTCGAAACTCATTTCCGGTTGTGCTCCGGAAGTTCCTTTCTACCTATACATGTACCGCGCAGGACGTTCACGGGATATTGGGAAAGAAAATTGGATAACGTCCAGACCGTTGTTGGCTGCTGTAGGTCGTGATGCGCGAGATTTTCAAGACGCTATAAAACGCAATAAATTAAACGCGAAAAGTTTTGTGTCGTGCTCCTCCTCTAACGGTCCAAAACAAAAACAAAAAAAACCCCTGATTTATTAACAACAAAAAATTTAAATCGTTCAACGTTTTCGTCTTTTATCCAAAACACACGAAATTCATAATTTATTTGTCCAAAAAATTTCGATAGCTTTTATTTTATCCGATTTCACGCGTGTCATCAATGGATGTTCTCTACCAAGATGTCCCGCGGATATTTGGCAAACTAGTTTTAATTCGATTCTACGGTTTTAAAATATTTTCTTTTTGAAAATTATTGTGTAACTTTTGCGCCATATATTAAATTTATTAAAAAAAATTTGAAATTTGCTAAAATATAAATATTTTTATCGCTAAACAATCCGACGAGTTAATGAATAAATCTTCGTCAATTCCAAAAAGTTATAAATAATTGTTATAGACTACCTAATCATTAAGTAATCGAGTTTTAAAATGGATATTTTAGACTGTGAAAAAAAAATGGAATATAAAATTTAATTTTCAAATTTTTAGTTTAAATATATAAAATGAAAAACTGTAGCAAAGTGTTCTTACTAGAAATATGATAATAACGAAAAAAAAAAATAAAAATATTGAACATGAAACTAAAATCATTGCATTTGTTAGATCTCTCTATACAATAATATACAATGAAATCGTATTATACTCTCGTGTGTAACAACGTGAAAGTATTTCCATCGAAAGAAATAACGCCCGAAATAATACTGTTTACTTCGGGAAAACAATAACGCACCTGCAGTTTAAAACACATCGTTCTTTAGAATACTAGAATACAGTTGTAGTAACGTACGGCGGAGGCCTAGACACAATGGGCACGAGACGAACGCATTCATTACACGTCGCTTTTTATGTTAATTACCGCACGGTTTCGATACAATGTATCAAATTGTTTTTTCCGAACACGACGCGTTTAAATTAAAGAAGGGACGAGAGACATGTGCGTGCGCGCGTACGGAAAAATTTCATATAATTACATATATTATATGTATTACAATAAACGCGTTAACGACAGGATTTTCAATGTCTACTTAATTCAAACGCTCCCGAGTGTGCACATAATTAACTGTATAGAATTTAGTAGCGAGCAAAAATAAATGCATTTATAAAAACGTAATAATATACATTCCGTTTAAGCGAAACGCGCGTTCCGTCGCGGTATTGATTTTTCGATTAAAAAAAAAAAAAAAAAAAACGAATAAAAGCCACGCGGGAGAAAATTCATCATTTTCGTTTAAACCTTTGTAAGGTACGTAATAAATAATGACGCGTACCGATGTCCTTTTAATAATTTATACATATTATACGCGTAAAATCGACCGGTCAGAAATCGCGTATGTAAATTACGGCATTATAATAATAAATGTATACGTATGCTGTGCATCGAAAGACCGAAACTTTTCTAAACCATCGTCGCGTAATGGTATTTAACTATTCGTAAACAAAAAATTACACAAAACCGTTGCAGATTTGATAGACTGAGGACAAAAAAAAAACGGAGATGCTTTCATAGGAATACTCGTATATCTATGGGCCACCCTGTACATTTGATCATGGTGTAATTTATACGTCGTTTTAAACTAATCGCGTACGAGGATTCGACGCGTCCGTCCGCGAGTGCGTGCTGCTGCACGTGTACGTCTGTGTCTGTTCGCATTTCTCCATCAATTTTTTATCTAATTTCCGTTATACATTTCCCATGTGTACGCTTCCCTTCATTATCGCCATCGCTTCGTATACGCACACATGCGGGTAAGTGAACTCAAAAGGGACTTATCCCCTAGTTTGCATTCAACCCTTCATTAAGCAAACCTCGATGGCTTTAATACCTTTCGACGAATAAAGTGTGTACATTATATAATATGCGTATTTCGTCGGTGACGAAAAAAACTTTGAATTTTTCCATCAAAAAAAAAATAAAAATAATAATAATAATAACTGCAGAATTTTTCTGCGACGAGATTTTCAAACTGCATTTTTAATGAGACTTCTCTACGCGCGACCAAACCTTTTCCTCTTCTTACGCGAGTCCTTAATAACTACTTATTACGTGTTTATAAAAGTTCTAGTGGAAGGAGTGGAAACTTCCGTAGTGTACAACTTTTAGGCCTCCAGCTTTTAATTATACGAAAGTTTTGATCAATATTTGAAAAGATCGCGTATTATATGTGTTTTTAAATGGCTTACGGCAAATAATCGGCAGCGAATAACAAAAAGAAAAAAAACATAAACGGGTATGCGATTATAGAAATGTTTATAATAATATTTCTGATTCACAGAGATTTTAATCTATATTAGAAACGATTTTTCTAACGCGATCGTTCGGCGAGAAAAACGGTCGACACAAAAATCAGTTACACACAGACACAACGTAAAATTTGCATAAGTACCTAACCTTAATTTTTCATAAATTACCATGCTAATGATGTAAAAGTTTCTTAAAATTAATTCCTTGTTATTTTCACTGTTGACGTTTAATATGTTAACAAATAAACTTTTAACTAAAACAAAACCGTATTGATAGCTTACACAATTAAATAACACGTATGCATTAACATAAATTAATAATAAAAAAACGAGAAAACATCATCAACAGCTATAATTTCTAATATGTGTTGAGAAATATACTGTATTTAGACTGTAAATATTTAACACAACAAAATAGTTATTTCAGTTGTAAACACATATTGTGAAAAAATAAATGATGAGATACAGGACTCGGACAGATGATGGTTTTCATATTATTAAATATTTCTTAAAAATATGAAATCAATGTAGCATTGATTTCAAAAAACGGTTCTGAGTGAAATAGAGCAAAATAATCAGTATCTATATTTCTATTCTCTATGGAAAGTTAATGAAATTATTAGTGTTTTCTTTTAAAAATAATAACAAAGTAACTAATAGAATTTAATAGAAATTCGTTGAAGAAATCAAAATTCATTAAAATGTAATATACTAACCATTATAAAAAAAAAGTTCACGACTTTCCGGTAGATTTTGTACCAACTAAAAAGAAACACTTATGTAGAATTTCGTATTACATTTCAAGACTTAAGTAATGAAATTGACAATATAATGACTTTTCAACGAACAAAAATTTTCAGATTTTCGTGATTATATTAAAATTTGAAATTCAAATGCTTAGGAAAAATTGTGAGAACGGATTTTCTATATTATTTTATACGAGTAAAAATGATTCATCAGAAAATTTGTATAATACTTTAATGATATTTTGACCAGCAAAAATACTGTAATTTTACGGAACAAATTAGGAAAGCTCAAAAATACACAAATATATAATTTGCTGCCAGAAACCATCCGTGGTGTTGATGATTGGACCAAATATTCTGGTCGACGTCGTGGTGACAAATAAAAAAATAAAAACACTTCATGGTCAAATCTATGGATTCGTCGTTTCACTCAGAATCTAAAATATCATCGGCCGCTATTTAAACTTTCCATAACGAGTAACGAGCATATCATTGATATTCACGAACAAGTTAATTTTATAATATTCCCTTACCCCACGAAGAGCTAACGATTATTATTTAAATATTATAGGTATTAAATTACGAGTATTCCAAGACAGAGTAATAAAATTCTTCGACGCATGCCACTATCGTAAATTATTATTATATTTTCGGAGTGAAAACACTAAACGTGTCGTTCGAAATCGTTTCGTTCATAATGTCACGTTAATCTGTCAGTTAATACACGAGTGTCGTTTCGAGCGTTTTTTTTTACCGCGTCGTTAAAAACACATTTCTTTCGAACGTCAGACCGCGGGGGACACACACGAGAGTCCAATAACACATGTCTAATACATACGAGTATACTTTCGACTGCGGATAATACCAAGCCGATGTTTTTCACATCAGACTCAGTAAAATATCTATTATACGAGTTTACAATACGATTGCGATGTGCACGACTTATAATGAAAGACCGATTAGAACACGTGTCACTCGGAACGTAAAGAAAGAAACCGGTATACGCGACAAATAATATTACTACTTTGCGGGTCGGGGGACGTAAAGGATAAATCGAATAAAAACTTTAAAGTTTCTCTCGCAGCAGTCGGTTTATTTCACAGTTACGAGCTCGTTTTACGTATATTTATTATCATATTAAAGTCGTAATAACGACTCGGGAAGCGCGTCGTGTTTACGTGCGCGTGGTAAAATAAGGAAAGAACCGCCGCCGTCAAAAGTGTACGGCTTCCTGGACGGCGGCCGTTTCAAACAGGAAAAGGAATCGAATTTGTTTTTGTTTTTTTTTTTTTTTCATTTCATGATTTATACCGACTTCCTGATACCGCAAGCTCTCCTCATACACCGCCGTGTATATATACTGCGTTCGCTTCCGGAACGAAAAACCGGCTTTGGCGACTTAAACCGTCGTCGGAATCTCTCCCCGTTAAACTGCCTTGTCGTATACAACTCGCGGTGTACTTCCTACGCTACATTATATACATATATATGTGTTACCTATACTTACATCCTGCAGCACTATACATTATTATAAGATCTGACACAATTAAGAGACGCTCTCCCGTGAGTCATGGAACATCGCGCTTTCAGTCCGTGTGTGGAGAGGGTGAAAATCGCTTTTTGAACGTTCGACTGGGTTTTCGTTCCCCGGGGCTTTAGTCATATAAATATATATATATATATATACATATAAATATACACGTATATATGTACGCGGGAACTTTGTTAGGTACACCTTGTTGCAGGGGACGACAGAAAATCATTTTAAACATCGAATATTCGGCAGCGACGGCGAGGGTATATTATTCAACAGGGCGAAGTTTTTCCCAGAGGGTCCCGTCGCGCGCGGTCCTCGTGATTCGATATTTTCCCTCGTTTTCACCATTGTGATCGTATTCTCCGAAGTACACTTTGCAAAAACGGGCATCTACCCCATTTTTCACAACGCCGCACCGTCACCTCCCTCTGTAGATGGTTGCAGGGGTGCCGCAAAGAAACGACGATGATAATCGCCCGCGGACAAGAAAAAAAATATATACACTGAACCAATTAGAGTCCGAAGTTTTTACCATTTTTCCCCTTCGAATGTGTTTTATTACTGTTTTTCCATAAAAAAAGAAAGAAAGCAAAACAAAAAACGGTCGGTTCAATTTTCTCGGCAAACCGTTAAATGATCAAGAAAACGCTACGTGATGCTAACTACAAGTCGTAAAAATAATACCGATGCGACAAAGCATTTTCACGTCGTCGTAACGAATAAAGTGTGTACTATTTGCAGTTTGTATTTATAGTATTTATTTAAAAAACAAAAAAAAATCTCGAATGTCGATATTATAAAAACTACGCGATTTGTGAGTCTATATTATATTGTATACAGTTATTTTTGTTTTTCGTTATTGCGCGTCAGTCAGTTAGATGTGACTCGTAAAACTAATGAAAACAATAATTACTCGCGCGTTAAATCGCGAACAAGTAACAAAAAAGAAAATTAATCAGTTATTAAACATTTCGAGCGACTAACTAGACGGTAGATTTTATACAGTCGCATATTGAAATTATTATTATTGAATCCGCGAGATCTGCGAGGCACACCTTGGTACAGAGAATGATAAGTAATCTCACGGTACAAAAGTTTTGTATGACCGTATTGATTGCGCGCGTTATTGTTTGGAATTTAATTGGAAAACTTGATATAATATATTCTTTGGCAGTTACCAGAAATGGTATGCGCGAAATTAATAACGACTTTTGATCTACAAAAGAGGATATCTCCTCACCGGGAAACGCGACACGAAGTCTCGAGAAGAGATTTTTTCAGCCCTCCGCCTTAAACAAAAGGGTACAAATTGAAAACGAAAACGACACCGCGGTGGCCTGTGTCTGTGTGTGTGTGTGTGTAAGCGCGGGCGTGCGCGTAAGGGTGGATAATAATAAACACCGAACTGACAGATCGAAGAAACACGAAACCCTCTTCAGTCGCGGATTCGCAGTAGATAAATATAATCCTCAGCAAAAATATTTTTCCTCAGCATTCGAATGGGAAAAAAAAACTCCTCGTTCTTTTTAGTTTATATGCTGTTTATCGATTCACTTGGTTTCATATTAGGCAGAAAATAATGTACACGGACTATTCTGAGAACAGGGAGGGGAAAAAACACTACAAACAGCTCAAAGAGCGCATGCATAATACATGATTTCCGTTGTTAATGTTTCGTTTTGGCAACATTGACTAATATTTGATTTGCCGCGCTACCCTCGGCAAAGCAATACGTTAACATGTGCCTGTGTAAAGTTTTAATTGAAACGTCGCCGTGGCTGTCTGTGACAGATCTTTATAACTATTACCGTTTCGTATGTCATTCAAAAGGAAATAATAATATAATATGAACCGGTGGAAGTAACCGAAAGGTCTGGGCGAATATTTAAATAACGCGGAGAACAGCTTGTGAAACATTTTGTTCCTATAATGTATGGTCGGGTGAAAAAAAATAACATTTCGTTTCAGTCTCGCAGCATTTTCTTTTATCCTGAAGATTAGTTTAGTTCAATAACTACAGATATTTCGCCGTATTAATAACTGAAATTTAAATTCGAACCACCATTTCTCTGTTGAAAATTATTATGTATTCATAAATTTAAAAAGTCTGTAGGTAGGTAGCAATTTAATATTTTCTCGACAGTCAAATCATAAAAACGAATAATGTCGAACGTCTGAAACTCCCGCGAGGGAAAATAAAAATAAATATAACGTTTTGAAAAATAAATAAAATAAAATCGAACCGATCATTTAGACGTTCCGGTGAGTTGAGTTCTATATAGAAGTTCAAACAAATTTCATTAAAACACATTTTAACATTATGAGTTTTATACGCTAGTATAAAAATATACAGAAAGTAAACATTAGCTATTGCGCTGTAAATATTCTTGTTTACTTATAAGTTATATACATCCGATGATGCTATAGTACCAATACATTATAAAGTAATCAAATCGAGAGTATTAAAAATTAAAACTTTATATATTTTCATTTTTATGAAAAGTCCATAAATATTTCTTAAAATCGGTCTTATTATCACGTCTTATATAAGTGAAAAAAAAACTCATTCTACATATTAAACCCATATTTCTTTTTTCACCGAATATTTTTAATATTTCTTGTGAAATGAAAAAATTTAGATACGAATTTTAAACATTTTACGTTCGAAATTTTAATAAATACGTCATAAATAACAGTGAAACGACACGAGACTTATCAAAATCGACGTATAACTTAAACCGTTGCGCAACTAACTTTTTCTGTTTCTTCAAAATATATGCACAGTAAACGTTTTACTCGAATCCAAATGGTAATAAACGTTTTATATTCTGAATATAAACTTTCTTCGTATTGACTTTGAGTTAACGCGCGTTCCTCGTTGTACATTCAAATTGGTTTTAAATTAGATTATTATTATACACCCGCGCGTCATGTACTACAGTGGAAATTGTTTTGACCGTTTTAGAATCACCGATCGGTTATCACGGTGCTGTTTCGCAGTGTGAATCGCGTCTCGTATTAATACATCAAACCCCCACAGATCGGTATACGAAACATTCGGAAGCCTATATAATATAGTAATCAATTAAATTGCTGATTATTATTTGTATAATAATATGAAGGTAAACTATATTATACACGAGTATAATATATATATACATGGAAAATACGTTTGTGTAATTAATAAACCCCAATATCGATGTATATTTACCCTAATTTAACAAATTAGTTTACTTGATATATACATTTGTATTTATTTATACATTATTCGTGGGAACACTACAATGAACTTTATCATTTCAACCTACGCTCGGAATTAAAAGTATATGAACCGTATTTACTGCGAATTTCGAAGCGTATATTTTTGTGCAAAATTTTTGCCATAAAAACAACAATTTCAATGACAATCAGACGTGGAATATGGAAAAATAGATATGAGTATTCAGTTATAACTTAATACAAACGAAGTACCAAAATCGCGAGCACACTAAACGGCTTTGTAATACATACATCTAGTTGATTATTGATGTCACACATAATGATAGCCTTTCAAAATTTATAGACTGACCCACAAGCCGCATACATACTAAAATTCACTGACAGTGGTTTACAGATTTATATAAGATACGAGTACACCTAATAACAAAAAGCAGATTGAAAATGTATTTGTTTCAACAGTTTTCCGTGTAAAACCAATTCAATTTAAATTATAAGTGTAATCGAATACTTTCTTAATATATTATACTCGTACAATATCAATAGATAATATGTATATACATTATACATCATACAAGATGTATATTTAATTAAAAATTTAAATAACTTTAAATCAAAATAGACAAATGTGTATATAGATAGCTTATACATGATACAGTTTAGTGTTTAGACCCATACGTAAGTCATTTTATTGAATTTGTTTTAAGTAGAACCGTCGAGCGTCATACTCGATACGGATTGTAATACAATCTCGACGGCAGTATCAACTGCGCTACACGTTTTTATCGATAGTTTATATTATTATTATTATTATTATTACTATTGTCAACAATAACAATCGTCCGCGCAATGCCATCCCATTGTGTTCTCGCGATAGAAATTTGCATCGGAACGTCATTAATCACGTCCGGAAACAAATCCATATATATGTGTATATTGTTAATGGAAGTCCGATCCCCTACGCCAAATACGAGTATCCGCGAGCAAAACAAACAGACGACTCAATCAGAAAATATACAGTATGACGTCATCGACACAAGAGTGTATATCGCGCGGGTTATTATCGAGGATTTTTTTTTAACACAGGAAACACACGCATAGGGCGAGGACAAACCCCGCGATTCCAAAATACATTGTGATTTTACACCCCAAGTGCCACCTTAAATGTGTTGTAGCATAATAAACAGCGTATATAATATAGCCGACGAGGGAATATTATACAAGACGAATCAAAACTGTGAACACCAACGATCAACGCGCGCGCGCTCCGCGATAATCGGTAATAATTTCGGTCTGATAACGTTTTTTTTTTTATCGAAATATTATCATCATACAACATTGTTTGCGGTAGGTTTATAATTTTCGGTTTTATTGCTCTCTGCGCGAAAAAAAAACCACAAAGTCTCAAAAATAACTTCCTCTCTCTATCTCTGTTCTAAATCTAAACCAAAGGCTCCGGAAGAATTACTTTCGCGTTACTTTCTCGGGAACAGTCGAAATGCAATATAAAAGTAATCTTTTGTCATAAACTCATTTCAATCGTCATTCCATCCGTTCGTGAAGATAAATAAGATAAAAAAATAAAAACGTTGAAATTCGTTGCATGCAATATGAATAAAAAATATACAACTATAAAACGACGATCGATTTTTCGGGTACGTATAATTGAGGATTTGTTCGACGACTAAGAATTTGCCGTAATATGTAAATTAACGTGCGGATTCCTAACTACGTAGAATCCCTAACTTTACGTGAAGTTTATGATTAATTCGTAACGATAATAGAGCGAAAGCCGGCACGCGCGCACGTTAGCGCGTTTAAAAATTCAAAATGAAACTACGTGTGAGTAAATACAATTAAAAACTTTTTGCAATAAAACGTAAAATTAACTTACTCCTAGATTCCGACGTCGGTACTCGGAGCATGTGATAGCAAAACAATGTACACATTATCGTCGAAAACGAGTGATCTATAATATTTACTTCATAACTTCGACAGACGTAAAATTGTGAGTGGATCGCGCGAATTTGGTGTGTAAAAACTCAATTATTTCCAAAAATTTAATTACATTATACTGTTATAGCATGATATTGTATTTAATTGAAATTTTAGTTATATTATTTAGGGTCAAACGAATCATTTTAGAATAAATTATAGAAATTTGAACCTCAAAAAAAAAAATTGTTATTCACATTCACACGTGTAATAACAATATAATGCAATAACAACTGTTATTGGACTTTAGGAAATCACGAATCTTTTTATCAAATAATTAGTAGTACCAAACATATAAATCAACATAAACTAAATGTAAGTTTAATAACGTGCAAGATATAAAATGTAAATAAAACATACAAATGAAACAGCCAACTCAATGAAACTGAAATAGTATACCTAAGTATACAGCCAACTTATTTATCCATACAATAAACTACTATAGAGTAAGTTATCAATCGTACGTCACGAGTAACATATTACATTATTATTATCATACGATTATTAGTGTAACAACTTTTCGTTTTTTTATTCGTACCTAATCTCTCAACGAGTAGTAAATTATATCGCCTCGTCAGAAAAAAAAATATGTTTACTACATTTAATATTTATCGCAATTCGCCGGTAAGCTGCACACGTCTCATAAATCCAAGCCCTAAATTAATAATTCGTAACATTTTACGTTCGGTATAATATTATTATATTACTTGAACTTTTATTTGAAACGCTGGCCGCGTATAGACTTGTATTGTAAAAAATAAAAGGTTTATTTCTTTTTATTCATCATAATATTATATTACGCAACGTATAATAATATCAACTCGTACACTGCAGTCTGCTGCAATATATATATACGTATTACAAGTAGAATACTACAGAGGGAAATATGCAATATACCGACGACGGATTCGAAACGATACGGTTTTGTATAACGCACAAAGCAAATATAATAATTGAAATCGAGAAACGCGTATAACGGCCGTACTTACGTTTCTTATTTATCATATATCCACCGACAAAGCGTTATAAACTCTTAATTCGCTTTTTCATAATATCTCTCTCTCTCTCTCTCGAATTTATTACAATATACTATGAAATACGTTATTATTAAAATAACAATGGCGTTTAGTTTGCGAACACGGTCGAACGGTCGTCTCGGTTATTTCGCGATATTCTGCGCTACAGCTACATGTTTTATCGATCGGCAGCGCGTATACATATACATGATTTAGGACTAGCGTTCGAGAGCCTTTCGGGGTTTAACCTCCCGTGATGTTGTAAATTAGACGGCGGGTAGTAATTGTCCTACAGCGACGCGATTGCCCCCTCCGCTCGCTCTTTCCACGAGACCCGGTTCATTTTCTCGCTGATAATTCTCCCATCGAAAATTTAATCACCGAAATCGGTCAACGATCGTTGGCACTATACATAATATAATATATAAATTATATGGTACATAATATTATCGCGAAACGATTTTCCATTATTTACATCGACGCGTCGCCCGTCGAGATTAATATTATTGTGTGCTTTCGGTTCGTCTCGCGAGAGAAACGCGACCGCGGTTCCGCCGTCGTCCGTCAACGGTTATTCATACCACCACAAATTTTGAATCATCTTTCGTCCGTTTTAAAGTGCCTACTAATATTTAAATACCTAAACCACATCGCGGTTATCTCCGTTATAAATAGGTAAATTATCAACATCAATCGTTTATTTACGTCACTTTGATTTCATAAAATAAAAATTGCGCGCGTTCGATCCGTTATCAATCAATAAAGTTTAAATTAATAAATATGTGCAATATTCCAATCATATTTATTTCATTTTTACGGATCCTCCGGCCACCATTGCGATAAGACAAAATGCAAAAGTCAGGATCGACATAGGTTTTTTATTTCGATTCGATTCGCGTTTTTCATCCAGACATTTCCTCTTTGTCAACTTTCGGAAAATGTTTTTTTTTTTTGTCTGTTGAAAGAAAAAAAACAAACTAATATATTTTTTCCCGAGTTGATAGTGTGGCCATTTGAATGGATTACACCCGATGCCAGTAGTTTCAGTTTCATTTCTTTCTTTTTTTGCCCACAACACGTTTTCTATTTGCCCTTTATTGTGCACTTTTGTCTACATGTTTTTCTTTAATTTTTTGCCTCGAAAAAACAGTCATTGTGAGACGAAAAGCTAAAAAGCATTTGCCACAAAAGAAAAAAAGGTCTAAAGTAGGGAAAAAAATGAAATCAAAACGACAAATGGGTTGATATTAAAATAACGGGGCTTCTTCTTATTTATAGAATGATACCATTATCAAATGAACGACAAACATTTATTCTAAAACGAATATGAGCAAAAAAAATGGGGGAAAATTATATATGTTAATGGCGCACTATACGATTTTTTACAGTCGCAGCTCATATGATTAAAGTTAAAACGTAGTGATGAAGCAGGCAAAAATTATCAGGTAGAACAAAAGTATAAACATTATACGATAACAAGGTACGTACAGTTTTATCGGCAAAAGAAGATCGAAGATACAAAAATAACAAAAGTCTATGAGAAAAAATTGCATTTTTAAGTGAATCCGTAGTCAAAAATAACGAAAGGAGGAAAAGCATTTAATTCAAATCGGTTGCTCTCACTCGGACTTGGTTGATCCCGCAAATCCGGCACCAGAATCGCAGACGTCGTCGTCGGCGGCAGGCACACCGTCGTCACTACGATGCACTTTGCCGCAGACCGCGGTGACCGTCGTCGACAACTTAAGTCCGAATGACTTTTTGTTAAATATGTCTGCGAGAAAAAAATAATGCCCAGTCGCTGTCAATGAATGTAATAGTACCTTGCGGTTCGCGCATTATTATTATTATTTAATGCGCACGAATGAGTTGGCATTGTGTAACAAGTTTACACCGCAATCGACATATGGATTAAGCCAACACGACGTGTAAAATAATTTTCTAGATGTATAGTTTCAATTTTCATATTATTACTGACATTTGGCAAGTTAATGATAATTTTTTTACTCTTCGTAACGACATAGACAACGACATGCTCAAAACGTTACCACGAGAACCAAGTTAGAAACTTAATATTAAAAATTTAATGAAATAGCATAAAAACTTATATTTTTAATTTTTCAAACAATACATGCAATACGCCACAAGAACCGGGTTTTTATTATGATTCAATTCTATTTTCAGTCAATAGATTATAGGTGATAACCTGATAAGTAACGGAATTCTTTGAGGAGGTATACTTAAAAATGAAAAATATTGATTAGACCTAACTGTTGGTCGTGGTAGTGAAGGCCATATGTCATCTAAGATTCGAGATAATAACAATCTACCGTGTTATATTTTAATTTATAGCGATTTTGTTATAAGACTTTTTCATTACACTGACTGAAACGAGTTTTTGTTGATAAATCTATCAAAGCAAAGTTTTCAAGTGTAAAGCTTATAAAAAAGGCGATGGTTTCCTATAGTTTTTTCATACCGAATTTCATCGACAGATATCTGCTGATTAAAATAAAAAGTTTAATAATAATTTCAACAATTAAAAAAAATAATACGCCCTTTATAGTACATTTCAAAGAAATTAATTTATAGCCTGGAAATATGAAAAAAAATTTATAAAATAGTTGGATACTTTTTTCAAACTTTTAAGACCTTATTATTTGTTGATTATAATACAATATTATGGTCATTAAGAATAAATAATAAATAAATCAAAATATCTTGTAACACGCGTTATTCAATACACGGTATTGTTAAAGTAAACGTGTGGTTATAATATAATTATACGAATTAATTTTACTGGTTTCATTAATTATTTCATTTTAAAATTATATAATTATGATATAGACAGGTATGTAAGCAAAAAATGTAATAGTTCGATTTTTTTTGAAGTATCAGAAGATTGGTTAGTTAGGAACACGGTAAATTATAATTTACCGTGATTAGAGAATTAAGAGATAACCACAAGACACAAGTATCTTGTGTTCCGGGATCCAATTGATCTTTAATCCAGACTAGAATACGACAATACATATACGTACCTATTATAAATATAATATATATAAATCGTGTAAATAAAATGACACAATAACAATATACACGAGAATTAATCAATTCGGCGTCCTTCTCCAATATCTCAACCAAAGTGTAATTATTTCGCAATGACTAGTTAGAAACTACGCTATAATACAATATTACAATGTCTGTCACTGCAGTCATTATGATGTAAAATTGCCAACATAAGAGCTCGAAACATTTCGTAGTGATGGACTGTCAACCGGCGATGATAGATTGAACGATTTATAATGGCTTATTATCAGAAGTATTATAAAACTAACCTATCAATACAACACTCGACATTGATTATAATACCTGCAATGTGTGTTTGTTTTATAGAGTTTGTTTAAATATATCTGATGATAACGTTTTTAATGATAGATAATTATTATAAAAATGTAAAAATACAATACGCATTAGAGATAAATTATTATAAAACATGGTGCTTCAATTGCAATAAAAAGTACGAGAGTATTTTGAAATAAAATAAGACGAGACACTATAAGTTGTACCAACTTACCAAAAGTGATAAAAGTTTAAAACATGCACAAACTACATATTACATTATATTGATAAAATAAATATAGTAAAACCTCTTTATAACGGAATCGCTTGGGACCAACACATTTTTCCGTCATAGAGAGGTAGAATTTCACATATCATTTGAACCGGGACTATTGACATTTTCCGTAATAGGGAAGATTCCGTTATAGAGAGATTTTAGGTTTTACTGTACACTGTATTAAACCGTACTATACCAATATGACTCAATTAGAATACATGGAACACTCAAAATGCGTTTAGTTAGGTAGAAATAACAATAATACTAGTCACGAATTAAACGATTGACTATAAAAAATATCGATTATAACTATACTCATTGAGATGAATAATTAAATACAACGGGACTCTGAATACTGTTATGTACTTTTTGAATGATTGAATAGTATAGTATTGCTGAAAACAATGCGCCATCGATCAATATTAAAAATAACGTCACCAAGGTCATGTACAATAAAATAATACGACTGTACCTAAAATGTTTTCTAACGTTTCGAGTCATTGCAAATTGTATTTAAAACTTTATGGTTCCAAACGCAGCATAAAAAAACTTGGTTATTTATAGTCTTATAGCATTCAGCACCTAATGTAAATATTATTTTTTAATTTGTACCGATGTATGTTAACGTTATATTATTCAAACTGCTATTAAAACGCTCGCATTATTTCACATTATTTAACTTTTAGTTTTTATGTCTTATATAGATTTATTTACTAACGAATAGCTTTATATTATATTTATACGCACGTTTTGTTTAATTTGATCAACTATTTATGAGATCAAAACTATATGCCCGCGCGAGAACTCAATACACTATTCAATTTCTGATTAAATTGAAAATGTTGACAGCATAAAACATTTTCATTTAAATTCCAAACGAATTTCCTCACTGCTTAATATTAAATTATTAGTGTGTTTGTATAAACTAACTCGCGAAAAAAACTCTGCTAATTATGCAGTCTGTTACGCGACTCACTCTATACTTCATCGCAGTATGCTCTTAAAAGTTCTTTCTAAATATGCGTAAATTATATTTTCGTTAAATCAGAGAAAACCTGTGCAGGTGTTTTATTATATTTTAAAATTTATTACCGTATGTATCTCCTGCGTAGGAATCGTAGGATGATATCAATTTAAAAATAAATTTTGGAAGGAAAATTTGTGTTATATTCCTATAAAAATTAATGTACTTCTATTATATTCTATTCTATCTTCTATTCTCGTTACAGTTATTCATCTACAAAATATAATTTACGAACACAAAAAGTTGCAGTTATTGGGTATTTTATTGAATTCGTTTTTAGTACCGGATGCAAGCGAAAATGGCAATAGGGGTGATTCCCCTATTGATATTTTTTTTCTTATAATGATTGAATCTGAGAAATATTTGTTCTTCGTTTCACCGAAGCATAATAAAAAAATACTCAATAAAACTCTGTTCATTCCATTAATAATGTCTGAATACAGTTATTACTATTTTAAAAAGACAAATGTAGGTAATATTTGTTAAGTAGGAAAATTTTAAATTATGTAGATTATAAACATCTCAAATATCCTTAGAGTATTCACTTTTCAAAGAAGATTGTATTTATAAGTATGTATTTAGATTTTAGATATTAATATATTGAAAATTCACTATAATGTTACCTATACCTGCTACATGTGATGCCTACAAAGTCTGATGTATTAATAAGACCATGGAGCAAAACATATCTGTGTAACATAATATGTATGGTTTATATTTATTATTTATATAACAAAGAATAAGAGGAAACAAAATAAATATCAATTTGATGGCCATTACATCGCTATGGTAAGAATGATGTGTACGATTTGGTTATTAGTTATGCTTATGAATCATGTATGCATATCGTATAGGTCCATATCATATTTTAAATATAATATGTAAATTCTCTGCCAGCAATGGAATAGGTATGCCTGGTATGGAAACTAAATTCAGTTCTGAAAATCGGTGTAATTTTATGCGCTCGTGGTAATCTAATCCTGGTAACAAAGGCATTCGATCAAAGCACTACGTTCACCGCTCATTATTAATGCATAATAATATCAAATTGGCCATTTACTAATGGCGAATATGGCCTCACTCATCCTATTGTCTAAACATTTAAAGCTACGAAATTTAATATTCAATCGGACCTGAAAGCAACACCTCACTATCCAGTTTTCTTTGAAGTCTTGACAAGAGAATAAACTATACATATTATAATTATGGCATTATGATAATAATGCCACAACATTGTTTTATTCATTTATATTAAGCAAACACTCGAATGCAATCACGCAAATCAGAAATTTAAAGAAATTTTTTTTAGATACAATTAATTTTTAAATGTCCAAATAAAACGTTAATTACTACCTTAACTAATTATAAAATATAACAACGCGTCGTAACAAAATCGGTTAAATTATCAGTTCTGACTAATAAGAAAAATTAATAAAATTCATGAAGTTCTTCACACCTGATGATGAACTTTTTCGAAACCGGTCGTAACAATTTTTGTAGTCTTTAATATAATACTCCAGGCCTATTTATTTAATTTTTATTTAAATTTAAATTTATATATTTAATAGTTTTGATAAATTATTTTATATATTTGATAATACTTTGTTAATATTTTAGACACTAATAAACATAATAATATACCAGTACTTTAAAATCGATTGCCAACACGTTTGGTGCGTTATAAGTTGATATTGTTACATTACAGTTTTTATTTATGGCGGTATAAAAAACATTTCGCGTGTCCTTATCGGCACTAAACTTTCAAAAGATATTATTGTTTGACATCTACACAATCAACATTGCGACAACTATATACTATTGTATTTTTATAGAGATAGGTGTAAATTGATGCGTGTCGGTGATAGGTACTCAATATAATGTACACTGGAGGTAGCAAGAGGCGGGCATGCGGATAAAAAAAATAACATTTAAGAATCATTTTTAGTCAATCATACAAACGCGATAAAACACGTATAAAAGATACAATATTGATTGAAACTGATTTAGATCACCATCGGTAAGTGTGTATGTAAGAGTTTAAGACGTGAAATACGAGACTAATTTAACACATCACGATAGTAATATGGTCTCGTATATTTCTATCGCAAAAGTGTGTTATTATTCGTGGAACGATTGTTACGTATGTTAAATGATTTTATATTTGTTTTTTCGCGGGTTTGAAAAAGTTTAGAATTTTCATTCGTTTTATATCGAGTTTGGGCTCTTTACTTTATACCTATATACCTACCATGCATATAAGTGTGTATGTGTATGTGTGTGTGTGTGAGCAGCGATAAGGTGTATAGTTCGACGAAAATAGTGGTTATTAGAAATATAGAAAATAAATAAAATGAGAATCGATAAATAAACATTTTTAACAGCGGAAAATTTAACGTTTTGTCCTATCGCCATAAATCACGTCGGACTTAAATAAAAACCAATAATGTGTACACACGCAGGCTGCAAACCGCTTATCTGTAACAACATAAGTATTATTGTTTTTGTCGTCGTGTGTTATAAACGTAATGTTTCGTGACGATTCGAATACAAGAAAGAAAAGTCTGCAGAAAACTGTTAAGATTTGTTGTTGGTTATTCCATTCGGACGCCGACGCACGTAGGTAAGGTAGGTATATAATTTATATATATATATAGGTATTTGTGTGTGTGTGTGTGTGTGTGTGTGTGTGTACACTATATACGGGGAAACCTGCCGGGTGTTGAAATGACCGATGGGCTTCTCTGGACCACATTGGCGTGCAGGACACGCGCCATACTTTTTTCCCAGAAACCGCACTGCGCGATTATACTCCCACTTGCCTGACTCCGGAAGTCGACCCGCGCCTACAACACCCCGGCTCCTAAACCGCACACGTCACTTTATACCGTTTAAAAATAAAATAACAATCTGTTTGTTTTTGATTGCTTCTCTCGCGTTTGAAAATAATTTATAGAGCTTACCCGATACGCTTGGTGCCTTTGCTAAGTTTCCCCGACCAACCCTCAGTGCGGAATATAAATGTGTTATTATTTCATTCTGTCTTAACGAAAAGAAATCCGAAGTAAATTTGATATCAAACTAGCAGTGAACTGTCATAACAGTATTGTCAAAGGTAAAATTATCATTTGATGTAATTCTAAATACACCTATAAATAATATATTATAGTATCCACTGATACGAATGTATCTTACGTAACGCCAGATTATTACCAAAATTAAATATATAGGACCTTATATAAAACTTATAAATGATTGAAAATCAGTCTTAGCAAAACAAAACTTTTAATTTGTCGTTAACAGATCATATGATTTGACAATAGTAAAAAAATATCACAGTGAACTGTTTTTTATACCCATAAAAATATAAGATATACAATTTCTCGGTTGAGATGTCCACCAAATTTACAACGGAAAAGGTTGTATACATTAAATAGAGTACTTATAAACATTATCCACAGATGTGAGTTAACTAATAACCATCGTCATCAACATTAAACAGATTATTACTCATATAAGCTACGTCCTTTACGCCCACCCACAAAAAAAATAGAACTCGTATGCCTCTCGAAAATCTCTTAACCACGCCAACACCACTATAATGGGGCCAAAATGTATATAAACGTGTCCTAACTCACTAGGAATGACATCAACATTTGAGTCTTTAGAATAGTTATATAAATGATAAACTATTACACGTTTTGCCGTAATTAAACTTGAAATATTCGTATACCTATACCTACCTATACGGTATAGATACTATTATATATTCTGTGCGTATAATCCATTACTTTACATAATATCCTTTAATCATTAACTTTTGAAAACTAAGATTCACTATTTTATTTAAATAAGACTATATGTCTAAAACACATAACTTCAAAACTTACTGAAATGCTCATTAGTTTATTTCGCGTTTGGAATAGATATATCTAACGATTTGTTTACAAATAAATTTACTTTTTACCAAAGATGAAAAATAAAATGCTTATGTTTTTTTATGAAAATTGTTTTATTTAAATTGATTTCAAAAAAATGCAACAACTCGATTACCTATGTAATATGTAAAGAATGTTTTATCATGAAGGAAAATGCAATTGAAATCTTTATATACTCACAAGAATCTAAGAAAAAGGATCAAATAAAATTCGTTTTTCACTAAAACTATGGCAAAGAAAATATTAGACTGAGCGTTTTAATTTTAACGTATTTTGACATTGCATTAATCTGTTTATTTTAATCATTTTGATTCTATTTAACACAATTATTAATTTCCTTGGAGTATTTTTACTCCGCAATAAATATGTGTGTCTAATAAAAAAATCAAACAAGAATAAACAATTTGGACAAGAAATCTGTTCCTCGATTTTTTCTACAAGAAAATGAATAAATGCACGGACCAAGGCAGGAAGAAACGTTAAATGAAACAATAAAGATAACTTTCTGGAAGGATTTTATAAACAATTGTAGATAAAATATTTTCATGAATACTAAAATACGAACAAACCCTACGAAATGCCGTTGTGAAATAAAATAATTTGTCGCCTATAACCGTTTCGAGAGTATAATAAAGCAATATAGTTTGTGACTATAAAAACACTCAAATAGGTAGGGATATAATTTTAATTTAATTTTTCAAATTTTTCATGTTTTGGAAAATTTTACAATCAAAATAATATTTTGGTGATATACAACTCTTCCATATACTGAATAGCGATACCGATAATTGTAAACGATTAGTGAAATCAATATAAGTATCAAAAATAAAACAGCAAAAAGTTAATAGAACTTGAAAAATTATAATATAATGATTATAATGTATAATAATAACAACATTATCCAAGAGTCTATTTATATATATTAAATATATCCATCGATTCATTGAATGAGAATTTTTATCAACTTAATTTTCTACTTTTTTCTTATGTCATTTTTTGTTCTAAGAAGACATATGCCAATTTAAATATTTAAAACCATTAAAATCTACATTTATTATAATTAACTAAAGTTAGTTAAGTAATTAAATCTCATACTTCTTACTTCAAATAGTTAATTAGTAATTACAGACTACAGCATTAATTATACTCACTAAAAATTATTAAAACTAATTATTAAAAAGTTGCATAATGTTAAACGGAGTTGATAAAATAATGACATAGGTACCTACTAAAATAAATCGTTGGAAAATGTTTAGTCATTGATCATAGAATAGACAGATAGCCTAATTTAGATAAATGAAATAATAATTTTTTCTGAAATTACATTTATAATAGAATTTTCGTTAATATCTAACTCTTGCCGTATATTACAATATTATCAAACGACTGACTTGCCCAGCCCGTCATCTTTACCGAAATAGGTTTTCGAATAAAACAAACAAATAATAATTATTCGGTGTAATATACTAATAATTTCGATGATCATGTACTTAAACAATAATAATAATAATATGTTGCCTCGTTGGCACGACCGAAACATAAATAAGTTGGCTGTTCAAATATATACAAATGAATCATATCATTATTGTAATAATAAACTTAACCTATCCTACCTCCAATATTGGCTTG
The DNA here is from genome assembly GCA_948098885.1 of Drepanosiphum platanoidis. Lineage (NCBI taxonomy): Eukaryota > Metazoa > Arthropoda > Insecta > Hemiptera > Aphididae > Drepanosiphum > Drepanosiphum platanoidis. The sequence goes on from OX402539.1 coordinate 9,928,625, forward strand.
TTTGTGGCGCCATCGCAATACAATAATGAACGAATATGATGCACCCATTGTGGCTGACCCGCTTAAAGTGATCGCGAATTCTTTACACGCACAAATCGAAACGAAACGGAAAAAAAAAATGTTATATTTTTACCAGCCGAGCCGTGTTTTCACGCAACTCGTAACACAGCAAAATGGCGGCGATCGCAACGGCCACGGCGGATACGATACGAAACGACGACGTCAAAAAACGCACACTCGAAGCCTTTACCGGCTTGGGTTAGACGTCGTCCGAGCCTCGACGGAATCGTTGAATATCCGAAGGCGACGGCCATTACACTCGGGTAATGGATCGCGCGCCGGACGCGACGGCGGCGATACGATAGGAAAAATACGTTAAACACCGAATGTCGATGGTACGGTAGTATTTTAGCGACGAAATAATTTGGTTGCGCCCACGCGACCGCCGTGAGACGTGCGATTATTCGTCGATAAATACTATTACCATCGCCGCGAAAGGAATTTTAGAAACCGTGAGACGAGACTATGGCGGTCGGCATAAAAATCTCGAAACACGGACCCGATCGGAGAAGCCCACCACATGAACGCGAACCGACGAAGACTGAAGCAACGGCGGAAGGGTAATCCCAGCGTCCCCCCGCGTCGTCCGAAACAGTTAAAAAAACTAACAGCCAATGACGATTCACGAATCATGGTAAGTGATTTTTTTTAACGGCCATTTTACGAAAATCTGTCCCAACCGCGGTATGAAGTACCGTTTATATACCAAAATTCTGTCAGCGGCGCAGTGACGGTCAATGACCTCGTCGTCATGACGTCACTGCGGCCACGCGACCACGCGGCCACACGGCGACAGCGGCGGAACGTTCACACTGCAACGCGTGCCGCGCGTCGCGTTTTATTATATTATTATAATACTCGCGCCTCCATGTATACGCCCGTATTAAAATTTAAAAAATAAAATAAAACCGTTACTATTTTTTCGTCTACGATGTATACGTTACACACAAATAATACAGTATGGTAAATATCGTGGTACTAATGTTTCAATAATCGGTAAACAAAATTGTAATTATCCAGTGTAATATACTTATAATTTCAATAATCATGTACTTAAATAATAATAATAATATGTTGCCTCGTTGGCACGACCGAAACATAAATAAGTTGGCTGTTCGAATATATACAAATGAATCATATTATTCATATTATTATTTATAACGCGAACCGACGAAGACTAAAGCAACGGCGGAAGGGTAATCCCAGCGTCCCCCGAAACCGTTAAAAAACCAACGGCAAATTCACGAATCATGGAAAGTGATTTTTTTCGTAACGGCTTTTTGTTTACCGAGAATCGTTACCGCGGTATCCGGAGTTCCGTCCGCGGCGCGCGACCGCGTCGTCGTCGTCGTCGTCCCGTCATGGCGGCCACGCTTATAAAGACCTGGCGGCGCATTCCTCATTCGCTCTACCAAGTGGCCGTCAAATTCACTACTACTATACTCGCAATTTATCAGTTTCAACGCGCGTTGTTAACGGGGGTTTAATAATAATAAGTTTTGCATAACGCGTCGGTGGGTCGTACTTATTTATTACATCGATATAATATTATAATATATTATCTATCACTAACCTCGGGCCGTCGTCGAATCCATTGACGACCGTTTTCATTCGGCGGGTCCGAAACATTTCACAACATATTTCGTGCTGCAGGTACACTCTTATAAAAACACCACGGAACGATTATTCACTACTCGCGAGAACCATGATATTACCATAATTCGTTTGTTTTTGGCGGACGGTAAAATTCACAAGCCGTTTTGGCGAACGGCGGCGGCGGCGGCGGCGCGGCACCGCGACCGAGACGGAAAATATACTTAACACCGAATATCGATAGTACAAACAGCGGCGATCGCACCGACCACGGCGAATACGATACGAAACTACGACGTCAAAAAACGCACACTCGTAGCCTTTGCCGGCTTGGATAGACGTCATCCGAGCCTCGACGGAATCGTTGAAAATCCGAAGGCGACGGCCATTACACTCGCGTAATGGATCGCGCACCGGACGTGACGGCGGCGATACGAAACGACGACGACGACAAAAAAACGCACACTCGAAGCCTTTACCGGCTTGGATTAGACGTCGTCGTCCGAGCCTCGACGGAATCGTTGAATATCCGAAGGCGACGGCCATTACACTCGGGTAATGGATCGCGCGCCGGACGCGACGGCGGCGATACGATAGGAAAAATACGTTAAACACCGAATGTCGATGGTACGGTAGTATTTTAGCGACGAAATAATTTGGTTGCGCCCACGCGACCGCCGTGAGACGTGCGATTATTCGTCGATAAATACTATTACCATCGCCGCGAAAGGAATTGTAGAAACCGTGAAACGAGACTATGGCGGTCGGCATAAAAATCTCGAAACACGGACCCATTCGGAGAAGCCCACCACACAAACGCGAACCGACGAAGACTGAAGCAACGGCGCAAGGGTAATCCCAGCGTCCCCCGCGTCTGCCGAAACGGTTAAAAAAACGAACGGCCAATGAGAATTATTCACGAATCATGGAAAGGGATTTTTTTCGTAACGGTTTTTTGTTTATCGAGTTAAAAAAACGAACAACCAATGACGATTCACAAATCGTGGTGAGTGATTTTTTTTTTAACGGCCATTTTACGAAAATCTGTCCCAACCGCGGTTGTAGTATCGTTTATGTACCTATGTTCTATCCGCGGCGCAGCGACGGTCAATGACCTCGTCGTCATTACGTCACTGCGGCCACGCGACCACGCGGCCACACGGCGACAGCGGCGGAACGTTCATACTGCAACGCGTGCCGCGCGTCCAATTTTATTATATTATTATTATACTCGCGCCTCCATGTATACGCCCGTATTAAAATTTAAAAAATAAAATAAAACCGTTACTATTTTTTCGTCTACGATGTATACGTTACACACAGATAATACAGTATGATAAATATCGTGGTACTAATGTTTCAATAATCGGTAAACAAAATTGTAATTATCCAGTGTAATATACTTATAATTTCAATAATCATGTACTTAAATAATAATAATAATATGTTGCCTCGTTGGCACGACCGAAACATAAATAAGTTGGCTGTTCGAATATATAAAAATGAATCATATTATTATTGTAATAATAAACTTAACCTATCCTACCTCCAATATTGGCTAGTTTGTGGCGCCATCGCAATACAATAATGAACGAATGTGATGCACCTATTGTGTCTGGCCCGCTTAAAGTGATCGCGAATTCTTAACACTCACAAATCGAAACGAAACGGAAAAAAAAAATGTTATATTTTTACCAGCCGAGCCGTGTTTTTACGCAACTCTTAACACGGCAAAATGGCGGCGATCGCACCGGCCACGGCGGATACGATACGAAACGATGACGTTAAAAAACGCACACTTGAAGCCTTCACCGGCTCGGGTTAGACGTCGTCCGAGCCTCGACGGAATCGTTGAATATCCTAAGGCGACGGCCATTACACTCGCGTAATGGAAAGCGATTTTTTTTGTAACGGTTTTTTGTTTACCGAGAATCGTTACCGCGGTATTCGGAGTTCTGTCCGCGGCGCGCCACCGCGTCGTCGTCGTCCTGTCATGGCGGCCACGCTAATATAGACCTAGCGTCGCATTTCTCATTCGCTCGACCGAGTGGCCGTCGAATTCACTACTACTATACTCGCAATTTATCAGTTTCAACGCGCGTTGTGAACGGGGGTTTAATAATAATATATAATAATAATAAGTTTTGCATAACGCGTCGGTGGGTCGTACTTATTTGTTACATCGATATAATATTATAATACGTATATTATCTATCACTAACCTCGGGCCGTCGTCGACTGCATTGACGACCGTTTTCATTCGGCGGGTCCGAAACATTTCACAATGTATTTCGTGCTGCAGGTACACTCTTATAAAAACACCACGGAACGATTATTCACTACTCGCGCGAACCACGATATTACCATAATTCGTTTGTTTTTGGCGGACGGTAAAATTCACAAGCCGTTTTGGCGAACGGCGACGGCGGCGGCGCGGCACCGCGACCGAGACGGAAACACCGAATGTCGATAGTACAAACGGCGGCGATCGCACCGGCCACGGCGGATACGATACGAAACGACGACGTCAAAAAACGCACACTCGAAGCCTTTACCTTGGCTTGAGTTAGACGTCGTCCGAGCCTCGACGGACACGTTGAAATCCGGAGGCGACGGCCATTACACTCGCGTAATGGATCGCGCGCCGGACGCGATACGATACGAAACGACGACGACGTCAAAAAACGCACACTCGAAGCCTTTGCCGGCTTGGGTTAGACGTCGTCCGAGCCTCGACGGAATCGTTGAATATCCGAAGGCGACGGCCATTACACTCGGGTAATGGATCGCGCGCCGGACGCGACGGCGGCGATACGATAGGAAAAATACGTTAAACACCGAATGTCGATGGTACGGTAGTATTTTAGCGACGAAATAATTTGGTTGCGCCCACGCGACCGCCGTGAGACGTGCGATTATTCGTCGATAAATACTATTACCATCGCCGCGAAAGGAATTGTAGAAACCGTGAAACGAGACTATGGCGGTCGGCATAAAAATCTCGAAACACGGACCCGATCGGAGAAGCCCACCACATGAACGCGAACCGACGAAGACTGAAGCAACGGCGGAAGGGTAATCCCAGCGTCCCCCCGCGTCGTCCGAAACGGTTAAAGAAACTAACAGCCAATGACGATTCACGAATCATGGTAAGTGGTTTTTTTTTAACGGCCATTTTACGAAAATCTGTCGCGACCGCGGTTGTAGTACCGTTTATGTACCTATGTTCTGTCCGCGGCGCAGCGACGGTCAATGACCTCGTCGTCATTACGTCACTGCGGCCACGCGACCACGCGGCCACACGGCGACAGCGGCGGCACGTTCACACTGCAACGCGTGCCGCGCGTCGCGTTTTATTATATTATTAATTATTATATTATTATATTTTTATTCTATTTTAATCGGAAAGTTCAAGGGCCGCGCGGTTCGCGTGAATCGCGCCGCCTGCAGTGCAATGATGACTCGCCGTTATCGGCGTTTATACCGAAATAGGTTTTCTGAACAAGCTCACCCCGAAATCATTTAAACACTAATTGCCATATGGATTTGATTTTATCGTTGTTTTACAAACAACAGTGTTTGGATAAATAAAAACTTACTGCATTATTATAATAAACATGATATTGTTTATTACAAAATATATATTTATATGAAAATTATATTATCATAATAATAGATAATTAAACTTGTTATATATTAATTAAAAATGTTCATTAAATAATACAATTTCTGTTCTGTAATTAATAGTCTAATTAATCAAATTGCAATTGCCAACAATCGATTTTATTTTTTACTCGCACTTATTCCTAGGCATATTGATTATTAACGAAATAAAAATTAAGGCAATATTGAATATTATAGAAAATCGTAAACGATCACAATAATTTACTGTCGACCGTGATTGCTGTCGGAATGAAATTCCCAATTATTGGCATGATAAACGATAAACAATTACGAGGAAGTACTCAAAATCCAGGTACGATATTCCAATTTCCAATAATTATTGGAAAAAAATTCTATTTATAGAACGGCGTCGACCGTCCACCACCGGGCGATAAGCTACCCCCCCTCACTTCACTACCATCACTAACCTAACCTAACAACCTGTCACCCTCCGCCATCTTCATCTACTTATGATAGAGAGACCACCGCCACCGACATTACATCCAAGCTACACCAGCGCTCTGTAGTTGTTGCATCCTAACGAGTGGTAGCCGAATATTATAACATTGCATGGGCTATCTGTTTATTCTATAATCAATGGTTTTAGTAAATACCGATTCATAATTAGAATTTTTTTAAAACCTCACGAATACGTTCTGACCGTGTCAATGATACTATAGTAAATAGTTGAGATATTAAATGTAAGGTTATTTGTCCTAAGCTTAATCAAACATTTCCAAATCTTTCAGCTACTTTTAATTACTTTTAATTTGTATATACTCTAATAAAAACGCCTTTTGTGAACGAAAGTGATGAAATAATACTTATAACAATGCATTTATTCATAACACTAGACGATAAATATTATTTTAAATGAATATGGTATACATAATACATATAATCATTGAAAAACGATTCCATAAAAGACTGTGATTAAAATACAAATGCACATTTTAGTCAACGAATTTTACTAACAAAACCATCATTTTATATTTTTAATTCAAACCCAACTTGTCCTAAACCTTTTCATTCAATATATCCGTAAACTTGTATAATCCCTTATCTTGGATTCATTTTCGGCTGGATTTCAAGAAGAACTTTCACAAAGTTCAACGAGCCTAACATAGAGTTTAAATGGAAGACTAAATAAACATAATGACAAAATGCAACATTAGAAACTTGAATAAGTACATACAAATTGCGATTATTTAACGAGTCTAAATCACTCATGCAAATCAAAAAAGTGAGTAAGCAAAACATTTTTCAAAGTATTCCATATGGAAGCAAATATTTAATGCTGTTTGAACACTGAAATATTTTTTTTAATAATACAACTTTAATATTAAACGCTTTTATATTTTTCTTAAGATATAATATATAAGCACATGAAAAAATAAATAGAATTTTCAAACACACATGCCAAAGACTGAACCCATAAAATACAAATCGGTACAACCTTTTAAATTTATATAAATACACTAATATTACACTAATAATATAGTGTTTTAATTTTAAAAGTATTAAATATTAAGTTGTTTTTAATTGGCTAAACTCTATGCTAAACTTTTAGTTTCTATTACTTAAGATTCTATTCTGTAATCAAACTTTCAGGTAGTAAATCTGCACCAAAAGCTACATGCAATAACTTTTTAGATCCAACAATTCAATATGGTTTAACAACTTAAGAATTTTGAAACTCATGTATAGAACACAATATACAACATGTGATAAAACATTGGAAAAATAATACATTTTGTTCCTAAATGTTAACAAAAATATTGAGTTTTAACTTGACTAAATTAAATTCTTTGATTTTTCAATTTACTGATTGCTTTATGTATTTTTATATAATATACCCCCCCCACGTTTGTCATGTGTTTAAACGTTTGATTACATTTTACATTGGACAGTTACCTACATGAATATAATATATAATGTAAAATGTATATTATAGGGACAGGAAATCGTTTAATGTACCGAAACAAAACATGGAACATGGCTGATTGGTAATTTTATTTTTCATGGTTTATTTTTATTCCTATCCAAATCGATCGAGTCTATAGAATAATGATGTCGTTATATGATATTTTTTTCTCTCCGTTTTACTCGCGCGTTTAGTCGCAATGCAGGTACCTATACTATATGTCTATATAGCCAGCCGTGTAGTACGATAATTCGATAAAACGACCAAACTCAACACATAGACGACACGGACCGTCTTGTTAACTCTCTCGGAGCCATAAAATTACAATTCGAAAATATTTTCAAAAAATTAACTTATAAAATGTTACGTTTGAAACGTACACAATAATATTACGTTTGGTTGAATTTCGACAGACGTACAGGTTCGATATCAAACATGACAATATTTATATTACAATAGTATAAACCGCATGCGAAACGCTCAATATTGTATGCGCATTTAGTAAATATATTTTACAATAAGAATAACTATATAATACCACCGACCTGCGATAATTGCTCTACAGTTGTACGGATTTCCAACCATGTAATTAACAGCCGATTCGACGTCGTTTTCCGTTTCAAGCCGCCGCCGTTTTCTTTCCATTTCAATATTATTGTTCGCAATTCCGCACACGCGATTTAAAAACATAAACGAAACGACACCGGCACTAACACTACGGGAGAAATAAAATACGTCATTCTCGAATTCGATAAAAGTCCCGACGGAAAAGAAAATTTTGTAAAATCCTTTTTCCGATCGACGCGCAATAGGTAAAACAATACGGCAACTAAATGGTTGAAAGACACAGGTACAGCGCAAAAACGGTAAGAGCGAGTTCGCGTAAATTACTTTCACCTGATTGGCTGAACCATTTCAGTTGTATTACGGCCTATAATCTATGGACTATGCTATAATATGGTTAACCGAGCGGGTATCTTTCGATATTTCAACCGCGACCGAAAATACAGCAGAGCTGAGTATAATTATAATATCCACGGATATCGTTTTGGTGATGATCACTAATATATTTTCGGTGTCTGGGTTAAAAAGGGTAATTTTTTCGGAAAAATTTTTTTTTCCATCGAAAAGAAGCTAATTTTTTTTTTTTTTTTTTTTCGACATGTTATTTGAATCGTATGTTTTAGATTGTCATAAAATGGGCGAAAATTACATTCGTACAAATTGTATGTGTCGATAATAGATGCGTAAAATGCGTACTTGGATACGTAATTTTCACCAATATCGTCATGTAATGATGCAGAAGACTTATAATATTATGACTTAAGCCCATATTAAACCCAAGTTGGGCGGGTAGTTTAAATTGATTTAAATCTTTTGTATCAGTTGTTTGCATCATAATATACACGAGACTTAGAAGCGACTTGGGCTTTGTCTACCTTCAGATACTATTACTTGTTAATGAACTTATGTCATTAAAGCATATTTTAATATTGAAGGTAAAGAGTTAGTAGTCATAGTATATTGATAAGGACATAATCTAAGGACATAAATAACTATTTTATAATTGACGTTTGAATATTTACAGATAATTTATTTTATTAGTAATAATTTATTTTATTAGTAATAACTGGCATAGAGTTAAGCAAAAAATAAGCAATTGACAGCAAAATTGATGAAATATGTAAAAAAATTTGCACATTTAAATTTCAGATTTGATATCATGGCGTCTAGATACGAATTTATTTCACACACTTGTTATGTTTTACAATATATAATAACAAAAACATGCAAATGCTCTAAATCCCGAACCCAGATTATAATATAATAATTATAATGACAATTATATTATAGTTATAGTACCTCGACCGAGTCCGAAACAGCTGACTGCGCTGTGATAACGCAGTAGATAAAACGTTATCGTTATCGACATTAGTGGCATGACCATACGTCCAGTCGTCCAGACGTGCGACTGCAACTTAACTGTGCTCGAGACCGCAGACGACTATAGACGACCACGGCGACTTTCCTCTGTTACTGACACGAATCGAGACGGCCATCGACCGCGACGGAGAGAACGAGGTAGACGGTTTCGTCGTCGTGTATTTCCCGCGCAGCAGCCGCCGCTTCGAGTGAGTATACCTATATATTCGTGCCGCACCCGCGACCCGCGGACGGCCAAGAAAACCGAAAACTACGTCACGGTCCCTGGCCCCTGAGTTCTTGGCGGTCACAGTCCGCGCGCATCATGAACTTCGAACCGGATCTAAAGCAGTACACCATGTGCTCGGTACTGGGCTCGTGTTTTTCTGACCGGGCGATTGTGTTCCTCGGCAAGCACAACAAGAGCGGCAACCTGGTGGCCATGAAGAACTTCAACCTGGACAGTATGTCGAAGACTGACTGCCAACTCATACAGGACGAAATCTACAACACGCGGCAGCTGATGCACCCGAACCTCATTCCGTATGTCACGTCATTCCTGGACAAGAGCCAGCTGTACGTGGTGTTTCCGCTGATGGGGTACGGCTCGTGTCGTGACTTGCTACGCAACCATTTTGTAGAAGGACTGCCCGAGACGGTCATTGCCTTCGTGCTCAGGGATGTTCTGCTGGGTCTCGAATACATACACAACAAAGGGCTTGTGCACAGGTTCGTATTGTTTTCCAAACTGTCTGTCATATAATTGTTTTTATCCTCTTTTATTTCTTAAATAGGGCCATAAAAGCAGGTCATATTTTGATACGAGCCGACGGACATGCGTGTCTATCAGGATTACGTAGCATGTGTCCAATCGACAAACGGTCCAATTTGCATTCTTTGCCATTGCAATCGGCCAACAATCTAAATTGGTCCAGCCCTGAAATGCTTGAACAAAATTTGCTCGGGTACAACGAAAAGTCTGACATCTATAGTATAGGCATAACATCATGTGAACTGGCCAATGGTTTTGTTCCTTTTGCTGAAACTGACACCACGCTAATGCTCACCCAAAAAGTCAAAGGTCTGATTCCACACTTATTAGACTGCACTACTTGTTATCCATACGAAGACAATGTGGCTGATAATGGTTACCAATCTGAGGAAACTATTGGCATGAATACAGCACCAGTGAGCAGTGTCTATACAAGAGTGTTTACTGAGGCATTCCATAATCTCGTCGAATTATGTTGTCAACGTGATCCAGAAACTAGGCCTTCCGCACCTGACTTGTTGGCACACACTTTTACTAAACAAGTGCGTTTCTACTATTCAATTGTATCATAATTAAAATATTATTTAATTCATATCAATGTTATTGAGTTTTTAAAATACGAGTATATAGGTACACATTTTTATTAAGTTTTTAAATACAGATTTTAGTTTAAAATATTTCTCATTCTATTTAAAATCTTACTTGGTAATTTAAAAAAAAGTTTTCTAATATATTTCTAAGTAGATAAAGCATTCTTAAAATTCATTATTTCTCTATTCTAAACCTAAAATAATTATAATTATAAACCTTTATTTTTATATTTATTAATCATTTTATTTCATATTATTTAGATATTAAATAAAAATCATGGTTTTAATTATTAAATTAAAATTTAATAATATTTAAATTGTTATTTAACAAAGTTTTAATTTATAGAAAATTAAATATTTTAAAATGTCTAACATCTGTTTGTTGCAATTGAAAATAATTAAACCTTCTTTAATTTAATATATCCAGAAAATAAATATACTGTATATATTAAACATTTTTATAACTTTTTCTCAATTATGCATTGTAATTTAATGTCTGAATATTTTTATAGGTGAAAAGGGTAAATGTAAAAGTCACTGATCTATTACGACCAGCCGTACCACTCTTGAAGACAAATGTTGCAGAAATAAGTGATGATCTTGCTTCTGTTGGAGGTATGTCGCAACAATTGAGTGATCTTGATCTTTTGACATATGCGTGGGATTTTGATCATAATGATATGGTACCAACACTTTGAATACCTATTACCAGTATTAGTATAACTGTATTAGAATGAATGTTTATCCCTATTAATATTGAACATGCTTATACTTTATAGTTCAATAGTCAATGTATGAAACTATAAACATAAATATAATATTTAAATCCATGTGTACACGACAATTGACATTTTATCTAGTGTAAATTATTGGTTTGAAATTTACTATTACTATGTCCGTCAAATTAATTTTCCTTTGATTTTCCAAAACTAATGTGTTCTTTTTTTTAATTTTATTAGACTTTCACAAATGTTAAATAGATGTTAAAATGTTTTATGAACATTAAATTTATAATTTGGCTGTTATTGCTAGTACAATTGCTATAAAGCATGCTTATTTGTTAGGACTTATGCAAACAATGAATGTTGAATTTCTCTGAAAGATATTTCATAGATATTTGAAGAAAAGTTCATGAAATATAAATCATAATACTTATTATTTTCTATTAGTTTTTAAGACGATAGTATAACTATTCTGTTTATTTATAGTAAATTATAATTATAATAAGAAGTGTAAAATAGTACTAAACAAAATCTTCTTTTTATTTGGTGCTTCTAGATTAATATTATTTATAGTTTATACATATTTTTTTTTTTTCATAAATTGATCTCTTCGTATGACTATATTATTTTTCATTAGCAACACGTTTAAACTCATTTTTTTTCATTTATATATTATATATAAATATTTCTTTCTTTCTTTTTTTGAACTACCAACTTTCACAAGTAACCTAGCAATGTCAAAATTGTCGTGGTTCATATTTACAAATTAGTTTTGTCACATAGTTATGTAACTAATCTATTTGTATGTTTGTTACCTAAATTTTATAAAAATATAAAAATAACAATGCGACATTCACAACATTGCTCAATTTTCCAGTGTTTTCGATTTTGAGTTTAAAAAAAATTACATTAAATTTGTTTGACGTTGTCCATTGTATTTTTTATTTCTCGTTCCAAGCTTTAAATGTGGTATTAGATGTATAAACATGAAAAAGTGTACATGTCTCCTGATACATATAATGCACATTTCATTTACGTGTACTTGTTATTTATTTTGACGTATGTTCTGTGTTTACCAAACTACATTTTTAGTATTATTTTTAAATGTATGTCTCATTTTACTATTATTATAATTAATAAGGTTATTATTTTATATTTTTTGTTGTTTAATACAGATGTAATTTATTATTATTTGTTCTTATTTAGTTGAAATATTCAGTTTTACTATATTATGCACAAACATTGAATAATATTATGTTTAAAAAAAAATTTAATTTATAAGAAATTAAAAAAACAATTATGTGTTCTAAATTTGTTGGATTTTATGTACCCTTTTTTGCGATTGAAAGCAAAAAAAAAAAATAATTACAATATTAAATGAATTATTTCAACGCAGATTTGTTGTTTTTCATCTATATACCAAACTATGATAATATGTTTTATGAATGATAATGAGGTTATTGTTACTAAACGCAAAAACTGTATAATGTCAATCACAAGCTGCTCGAATGATTTCAATATTTCATTTGCTCATTAACGGGCTTAAAACTCGAGCATTTTTAACTAATTTCTGACTACTGTGATGAAATACTAAATAATACCTGTCCTCTGTTAATTATCACCTATGTTTAAGAAGGCATGAAACCACACTATACACTTCATGTTCAAATATGAATGATTATAATCGGTCATCTGTGTGGTTAGTGAATGCAGAAATCCAATTGTGATGTTGATACTAATCTGTGGGAAGCATCGACAAGCTTGGCACTATATGAGCAACTATAGGACATAATATAATGATACTTCAATATGAGAACATTTTAAAACCTTAACTTTTACTCAATAGGTACATTTTTCAAACAACTCGTAGTTATAAGAAAAGCCAGGCCTACAAATTTACTGTGGTAGATGAAGATTTTGTGTTAAGTAAGTACTCTTGAAAAAAAAATGTGTGCGAGTGTGTGTTTTCTGCACAATTTTCTTAAGTTTTCTTTCCTTTAACAAAGTATTGGAAAAATGTAAAGAAAAAATGAATGAAATTGGTTAAAGGAGCCCATTTAAATCTCAACGGGATGAGTCAGGAATCGGACATTGTAAGGCAATTAACGTCCTGTTTGTGGTCTGTGACCTACATTGGAAACTCCTCGGACTTGTTGTTAGAACTCTATGTCAGTTAGGAAGAGCTCTACTTAGAAATTTTGGGGCCTTGAATGAAAAATCCAAAAATTTATTTGAAAAAACTGCAAAAAAAATGTTTCCCTTCGACGAGATTGAACCCCCGACCTGTGAAGATAACAATCCGCGATCTAACATTTCGCCGGCCAGACGACAAATCAGTTAGGTTTCGTTAGGTTTCGTTAGGTTTCGTTAGGTTTCGTTAGGTTAAATTTAACCTAACACAGATTTGTCATTTTTTCGGCGCGGACTGTAATCTTCGCGCCGGATTGACGACAAATATGTTAGGTTTGGTTAGGTTTCGTTAGGTTTCGTTAGGTTAAATTAAACCTAACACAGATTTGTCATTTTTTCGGCGCGGACTGTAATCTTCGCGCCGGATTGACGACAAATATGTTAGGTTTGGTTAGGTTTCGTTAGGTTTCGTTAGGTTAAATTAAACCTAACACAGATTTGTCATTTTTTCGACGCGGATTGTATTCTTCGCGCCGGCCAGACGACAAATATGTTTGGTTAAGTTGGGTTTCGTTAGGTTAAATTAAACCTAACACAGATTTGTCATTTTTTCGGCGCGGACTGTAATCTTCGCGCCGGATTGACGACAAATATGTTAGGTTTGGTTAGGTTTCGTTAGGTTTCGTTAGGTTTAATTAAACCTAACAAATTTGTCATTCTGCCGGCGAAATGTTAGACCGCGGATTGTAATCTTCGCGTCTGGGGTCGGGGGTTCGATCCCGTCAACGGGAAACATTTTTTTTGCAATTTTTTCAAATAAATTTTGTATATATAGTTTTTTTTTTCTCACTTGATACTTATAATTTTATTACGAGATCGAATTGGTTTTTTATCGCTTTGACTTTGATGAATAATTCTCCTTGATTTTTGGTTCACATTGCCCGATATTCCATTTTACGTAACATATTTACTCGTATAAAACACCGTTAGTTGGGAACACTGCGCACGCGCCGCGATGAACAACACTTGTTTGATTTGATTACAATTTACAAAATATTTTGGGCGTGTGATTTAAACATCAAACTGAAATATTATTGTTGTTCATACTTTGTGTGTTGTATTTGTTTTTTATTTTAGTGATGTAAGTCGTTAATTTTTTAGTTTCAAGTAATCCGTCGAAACGAAAATCTCGCCCACGATGCCGTCCGCCCTTTGTGTCTTTTGCATGAGCTTGTTCGTTCTGTACAGCGTTTACTCAGGTAACGATCGAAACGCATCGCGCTCGTTTTGTCAATGCATGATATTATCATGATTAAACAAAACAGTTAAAAATAATAAACTAATAATCGTCGTTTCGCGTTTCTCAGTATGTGGTCTTATGTGCTGGCACTGTGATTCCCTGCACGACCCGAAATGCGTGGATCCATTTGACAATCGCTCGATGCCGATGAAAGATTGCAAACAGGAAACATTACAAACATATCCTGGCGTACGGGGCACTATGTGTCGGAAAATCCGTCAAAAAGGTATCATGCGGTCACGATTTACTCGTTGGCCGATTTTAATCACTAACTACTCGTAAACTATTGACATGTGTAATTTTTTTTCATAGTGTACGGAAAATGGCGGTATTACAGAAGCTGTGCATTTTTGGGTGAACCTGGTATTGGCGGCGACGAACGTTATTGTTTAATGAGGACTGGCACACACAATATATTCACTGAATATTGCACTTGTAATTCTCGGGATGGATGTAATGGTGCCTCCGGCGTTTCTTCTTCTGTGTTAAGTTTCGTATTGGCGCCTATTCTTATTGTTTACAGAAGATTTCTGTGATGTTTTCATTGAACCACAGTAATTTATCAAACATAATATGAATAATACGTAAACAATATTGAGAATTTAGTTTTTTATCAGATACCTAATACATTTTTATAACATATTTTATAATGACTGTCCAATGACTGAAGTTAGGCAAATTTTTTATCAAATTTTTTTATCGTCAATTCTGTTGATTTACAATTAAAAATATCGCTTTTCATCCGATCATTTGCCATTTCCTTTAGATCTTTTTAAAAAGCAGCATTTCCACTTTTTCTTAACTGTGTGAAGAAATAATGAGGTTAAATTACTGTTCTTTTCCCTTCAATCTTACATTATAAGATGATTTCTAATATTTCTTTTGGGTGTCTTATTATGTGTCTAATCATTTTTCATTATTCCCGTCAAACTTCTAACAATATCAAATAATTCCTTTTAAATTTTCCAGCTTATCCTCTACATTTGTCTCCAGCATTCCATTTCACATTTCTATAACTTTCCGTGCTTATTATTAACTTTTATTTATACTTCATGTCTCATATCCATACGTCACAATGCTTCGGACATACATTTTTATCACCTTTTTTTCATCTTATTATTTTTCTTCGATGTGAGTTATTTGATTTTTTTTTTCTATATTCTTTTTTTCCTGGCCTACACATTTCTTCATTTTTTTAGTGATTTTGCTGTCTTATTTAATTTTACTTCCTTAATAGGTAATTGAATTCGTTCACTAGTTCTAGCTTTCGAGGGTACAAATATATTTTCACTGGTATCTTGAGATAACTCTTATGATTTATTATTATTTTTGTTTGTGTATCAAACCTTATTTACCAAAAAATGTAGAATTGGCAGAAATATGCATTCTTTAATTATAAATTTTTGTTTTTGGTCATTGATAGGTTAAATAATATTAGTTGTGATTGACTAACTGATAAGTGTAAACAATCCGTCCATTTTTTTTAGACACTTAGTTATAAATAAATAATCATATAAGTTTAACAATTTAAGAATTTATCATTACTGTATATTTTGAAATAATTTTTTATAAATTTTGTAATTTAGAGTCATTTATTACAATTCTAAATTTAATATTTATTTTTTTTATTGTATGAATAAATGTTGGTAATTTATGTGTCTCTCTCTCAGTATTATTTAGGACTAATTTGCTTAATTATAATTTTTTTAAATTTGATTAATTTTACCAATCACATTAATACTTTTATATTATTTTCATTTATAAATTTAGTACAACCAACTATTGATGTCCTAGAGCATCATATGATTTTATTACATTTTTTGAATAATACAATTTAAGAATCTCTGACAAATTATTTTTTAAATAATACATTTTTTTTAGAATCTCTGTTGTTTTTTTTTTCTTATAATTTTAAAACATTGCGTTTAATGTTTAAGTGATACGTTTTCTGTTACTTTTTTTTTACAGCTTGATATTTAATTGTTAACTACAAGTCATAATAAACAATTTTTAATGTTATTTGTACACAAGTGCCTAGCCGTTAAATATTATTGATTTATATAATGTATTAAGCCGGTCCTATTCTGATCACCAGTGACCACGAGTGATTTTTAATTAAATTTACTTGTTAACGCCCGCTATTTGTTTGAGACTAAACACTATATATAAATAATCACTACCACTACTACTATCTTGTAGTCAATCATTCAAAGAGTGATTATATTCTGCCTGAACTTTTCTAAGTAACCCGCTTCATGGTCACTTGTGAATGTTGTGAGACACTTAGGCAACCATGAATTAGTAATTTTTCTAAATACACACTTATAGTGTGAAACTGACTTTAGAATATTAATTTATGTTAACTGATTACTTGAGTGATAATCATAAAATTTTCACATATCATTGTATTATATTATTTTTTTAAAATACATTCACGTACTATTCATGAATTGTTAAAAAATTTTTACTAGTACAAATTGAATTGTGTGTATATATTTATACGAGAATTCTGTTCCCATTATCTCTTATCTAATAATTTCCCTATGAATTCACTCCCATATTCTCAATTTCATCAAATTTGAAATAAGCAACAGTTGTAAGTTGTAACAAATTTGTTTTTTAACAATAATATATTAGTATTTTTGCAGATAATGGTTCATCAATTTGTAGTTTATGAGTTGCCAAGTAGTGGTGGAGGTGCAAATAAGTATTTCAATACATTAAGCGTTGGAGGTGCAAATAAGTTTTTCAAGACTTTAAGCCATAGAGACGTAAGATATTTAGACTCTTTAAGACATTAGGTAGAACTATACGAGCACTGAGGACAGGTATTTAGTATAAACATTGAGGTAGATACTTTTCATTTCGATAAAACTAGCCGAACGAGCAAAAAATTCATTTTCACACTCTTGTGAAAATCTTTCAACTGTTTAAATAGATGTAGTGTATTGGTCAAAAGCACTATAAGCTGTCACAATATTCATGTTTCGTTAACATTTAAAGTTTTTTCTCTTCACACGTATATCAAAAGTTGTTAATTTATTTTTTATGCCAAGGAGCAAGGATTACCATTCATTTTGATTCAAAGTTTTATCATTTAGTAACACTGTTCGCAGTAAACTAAGATAGAATCTATCTTCCGTCCGTGCTATTTCCCTGTTAGAGAAAATTACTCTGCAAGGTATTTTTTTTCACAAAAGATAAAATACATAAGCAAATTTGATTTTTATTGTATACTTCTAATATTGTGTCCGCCCTAAAATATGAAAAGCACAGTACACGGATATAGAAGTACTAATAACTGTCAGTAGGTAAGTATTAATAACTATTCATATGAGTTGTGAATATTTGTTTTTGAACTTTGAGTGAAGCGAAGAATGTACTGATTTAAGCATGTTTTTTTTTTTGTCTGTCTGTCATTGTAACTTTGCTTTGAAGAGAAAATGGTTCCATTTTCATATTTAATGTAGAGTTTTTTGTAGAAAATTTTATTTAGTTGGTATTTTGGGAGTCAAATTCAAAATTTTCTAGATAGTTTTTTGCTTAAAAACTGACAAAATATAATTTAGTTTGTTCATCGAAACTCAAAAACAAATAACTGTAGAAACTTAAAATTCATTTGAGATGATGTAATTTTCAAAACTTAGGACTTATTTTGAACTATTCATAGACGTTTAAAATATTTTTGTAAAATGTATAAAATATAACTTAATACAAAGTTTTTCAAACATTGTTCTTACTAGTTTAGACAAATTAAAAAAATCTCTTGTTGTAATTTTATTTATAATTAAAATAACATTAACAAAATCAGTTCTCTCGACTATTTAGAAATACTGCTCGCTTGAACGGACCTCCTTCACATAGAATCGTTTTTCTAAAGCAATCATACATTGGCTTCAAATTTAAAAGATCAACTCATCAATCACTTGTCACTTATCCAATTCTAATTTCCGGCCTATACTTTTTAAGTTAATAAAAATTGCTTATGAAATGCAATAGATATGTATTTTTAAAAGAAATATTTAATTTTTGAAATAATTTTATAAAATAGAAATAAACAAAAATTATACAACTATTTTATAGGGAAATTAAATTTGAAGTTATTCAAAACATGTTATGTAAGATTTAAGTATTGTCTAGAAATTTGTTATCTATTAAATTTTACAGTAAAATTGTTAAATAAATTTGTCGGTAATTTTTTTTATTTATTACATAGTTACTTTTAGAAGTATGTGTTTGCTGATAACTATCTTGTTCATTAAGAATGTATGAGCATACATATAATACATAATCTTCAGATTTTATTTTATCTTTTCTTCTGTGAATATTAACCTTATAAACATATATTATTCTATTATATCATAACTATTTCATTTTTGTTTTGTATTATGACAGTAATAATCTAACAACATTTTATTATTTTCCTAATGCACGTGAGTATTAAAGTTTAAATTAAACAAATATAATTTTATAACAATAAATTTAATTTAATTTTTAATTTTAAATTTTTTTTAGTGTACTGTGGGGCATACATAATTGTTAAAATGTTGTACAAGCAATCATTAATAAAGTGTTCAAAAACAAAAAGATAGAAAAAAAATAGTATTAGTAAGTATTATTTTAAACTCTAATTAATAAAGAATTATAAATTTTCAAAATAAATAATAATTATTGTATTATCTACGACTTGACACTTTAAAATTTGTAGTAAAATTGTTAATTATAAATTTAAATTGTATTGAATTGTATAATCATTTGAATCGATTTGAATAGATACTTTTATTTATAATACAAATATCATTTATTTTATTTTATTTCTATTTAATTTCTTTTCTTAATTAAATCTCAATTAATTAAATTTGTTTCACTTGAATACTTTTATTTATAATTATTATATTAATTTAAACAAATAAATTTTATGATTTGTTGATGGATTCATATAAATATTGAATTAAATAAGAATCAAATATTCAACAAAAACAAGAGGACTCCAAATCTAATGATATTTACTATTGTTTGCTTCAAGGTTAACTGTATAAGCCTATATATTTTAATCTATACAGAGGTTATATAGAAAGATGAATATGTTATTATAAACGAAAATGAAAATGAAAAGATATTTTTAAACTGGCTGAAGTATTAAGAACACTGTTGGATATGATTTACTTAATAAAATACTTTATTTATTAAAAACAATAATTACGTGAGTTAAAAAATGTATAAAAAAATAAATAGTGGTGGACAGTAAAAAGTTTGGACGGAATCTGTTTACAAAGTTACAAATGTATGAAGATCAATTTCTTATCATATACATGGCGATTAATGAACACAGTACGGTTGTCAAAACTGAAAACGGTGTTATGTTAGTGGACGAATTACAGTTATCTTCTGAACAATAACATTCTTCCCAGTACACTCCGTTCCATTCGACACCCCAGTTGCATACGCCAGTTACACCAGTATCTGACACTGAACCACAACGACGGATGACATTCCTCCAACGACCATCCCCTGCAAATTATAGCCACAGTAAATTATACCAAATATACATAAATATCGTTGACGCATCAAATGGAACCATCAGACTCACATATAAATCCTCTCAAGCCCTGTTTGGTCACTTTGACGCAAAATGTGCCAGGCGTATGGGATTCATCGCTAGTGCATTCTACCGAGACGTGACGATCCTCGTGAAACTTCTCGTACGCTCCACAATTGTCTGATCCCTTGGGGTCGCTGCTCGTGGAACACTGGTAGCATTGGATTCCATTCACTAAATACGATAAGTCAAGTTTAAATAACCCCGTCGGTCGTGTTACGCAGGGCGTGACAAAGGACAGCCACACCTTTTTAAAACGTGAAATTACCTTTACGCAGGAAGGAAAAACTTAATACTAATATAAAGCACGAGAGTACGGTAGAGTTCATTTTGATTGAATTTACGATGTAAAAAACGACAGATGAAAAACCGAAACGCTTATTACGGGATGTCGTATCACTTAAAATTAGTCAATATAAACGGAAAATAACGTTTCAAATTGTTTATTCGAATCGTTTTGTGTTGTGAATCCATTACGGCATTACAATAACATTCGAAGTTGATAAAACAATGATAACTGGTTGAAATATAAACAAAACGTTCAGTGGTTCTCAGCGTTCTTACTCTACCGGAAAGAAGACGTGCGCGGTGTTGATCGTCGACGGATTTCGCATCGATTTACATTCGTTCGAACAAAACGGATTATTGCGATCGAAGAAAAATCATCATTGCCAGTGCTTTGGAATGAAAATCGTTTGTATTTTTAAAATTTAGACGAGCGAAAAAAATTCCATTCATTTTCTATTCAGTTTACGAATTTTTCCTCCATGACGTCGCCATCTTCCCGATTATTATTTTATTTTTTAATTTTTATCGATTTGTCACTTCCATGTATCTATATACATGTAGGTTGCCGATTCGCGTAGGTTTTACGATCGTTCTCAATGTCTGACACTATTCCGCGACGTAAATCATTGTCGATTTCATTAAATCCGGTCATTCATTAAATCGCCATTATCGTCTCGTTTCCGGTTTACCAACTGACACGTCAGCATCGACAGTCAACTCACACGTCGCCGCCGACGATAACTTTATTATTATATTTTTTTTCCCCCCATAACTCTTGTCTCTACCTCGCGATCCGTCGTTCAGTCCCTAAACTCGTAGTAGGAACCGCTCGGCAGCTCGTCGCACGGTGAATGGTCTCTAGTATGGGCTACAGTCGAAAGTAAGTCGGTCGCGGGTACCTTTACCTCTTTAAATCGCGATCCGTCGTCGGTCAGTTTTTGGAATAATAAAAAAGTAAATAACATTCGCTAATTTTGACGTTTCCATCCCGAAAATAGTCCTGTTATGGCGACAAGAGACCGCAGACGAGGACGGGACAGGCGAAGCCGGAGTCCGATACGTAGACGTGGTGGTCGTGGGGGTCGAGGTGATCCTGGGTCAAATTTACGTAAACCGCGATGGGACACAAAAAAACTGGAACCGTTCAAAAAAGATTTCTATCAGCCTCACGAAGCGGTGCATAACAGGTGAACAATATTGTCTGTGTAAATAAGCCTTTTATGTTTGACTTAGTTGACCATGCCCAGGTGTATTATAATGTATGTAGTTACTAAACTTTTCCTTAGTAATGGTACGGTTCATAATAGATCGCCAAATATATAAGTATGTCAACCACAGTTTAAGAATCTTGACAAGAACACTTAATTATTTCTAATTTTACATGGTTTTTACTTATTCAATACTGTCAAATAATAATTTCCAATTAATAGAAGTTATGTGATTCAAGGTTTCTTTAATAATCAAGCTTCTCTGAGTTCTTGATTTCTACAGATACTTATTTAAAATTTATAGCTAATGAAGATATATCAATATTTCATATAATAATAACGTGAAAAAAAAACATTCATATTTAAGTACCTAATTATTATTTATATTAAATATTCAATTAAATAATTTTTAGCATATTTCATAAAAGACATTTGGTATCCACAGAAATATAAGATAATATAACTATTAGTTAAATTTTATAGTCATGTTTATTTGAATATTGTTTAAATAAAAAAAGTCTGTACATTGTGTTAGGAATATGGATAGTTTAAATGATTTTAATCTATATAACTTGGATGTATCTAAATAATATGACATACTCATATGTAGTTATATTGGTATAGTTATAAAATTATAGTATAATATTATTATTATTAATATAAACATTGGATTTTTAGATCAAAATCTGAGATAGAAAAATATAAAGAAGAAAAAGAAATAACATTAGTTGGTGATAATATTCCGAAACCAATATTTAAGTTTGACGAAAGTGGCTTTCCAGAAATTATAATCAAAGAATTAAAGTAACTTAATTTTTCTTAAATATACAATATATGTATGTATCTATGTTAATATATTTATTTTTAGATTATTTATTTAAATTTCTGTTAATCGTAGGAAACAAGGTTTTGTTGAGCCCACTGCTATTCAAGCACAAGGATGGCCAATTGCGTTATCTGGTAATAATTTAGTTGGTATTGCATCTACTGGTTCTGGAAAAACATTATCGGTAATTATTTAACTTTTTAATATTAAATTTGTAATTTGTTAAATCCTATATCAATTAGTGTAATTGTATACAATTATTAACTTTTTTATTTCACAGTATATTGTGCCAGCCTTAATACATATTTCTCATCAGCGAAAACTTGCACGTGGTGACGGACCTATTGTATTAGTTTTATCTCCCACCCGAGAACTCGCTCAACAAATACAAACTGTTTGTGATGATTTTGGGGACGCTTTTGGAGTTAGCAGTACATGTTTATTTGGTGGTGCACCAAAAGGTGGTCAAGTACGTGTAAAACAATCTTTTTTTCAATTATTTTCTTTAATTTAATTTTACAATTTTTTTTTGCAGGCATCTGACTTGAGCCGTGGAGTTGAATTAGTCATTGCTACACCAGGACGTTTATTAGATTTCCTTGAAAGCGAACGTACAAATATGTGCCGTTGCACATACCTTGTTTTAGATGAAGCTGATCGAATGTTGGATATGGGTTTTGAACCACAGATTCGAAAAATCATTGATCAAATACGAGTATGTTAGAGTACCTAATAAACTAATAAATAATATAGATGACAATATTTCATTTATCTGTTTACTTGAAGCCGGATAGACAAGTGCTCATGTGGTCTGCTACATGGCCTAAAGAAGTAAAGAATTTGGCAGAAGAATTTTTAGATGAATATATACAAATAAATATTGGTTCCTTAACCCTGGCAGCTAACCATAATATTCAACAAATTGTTGAAATTTGTCAAGAATATGATAAAGAAACTAAGTATGTATGGGTAATGATTATTTTTAATATTTTAAATCCTAATATTTAATGTTTGAGTAGGTTAATATCTCTTTTAAAGAAGATAATGGATGGAGATGAAAATAAAACTATAATTTTCATAGAAACGAAACGACGTGTAGATGAGATTACAAGGAAAATTAAAAGACACGGGTGAGTTATAAAATATAGTTGGAAAATCGTATATTAAGTAAACTGGACTTGACATATTGAAATATTTTAGGTATTCAGCTGTATGTATTCACGGAGACAAATCACAATATGAGAGAGATAATGTTTTGAAAGGTATTTTTATATAATTTAAATTTTTTAACAACACTATGGCAATTAAATTCTTTTCATAGATTTCAGAGATAGTCGTTACCCCATTTTGGTTGCTACAGATGTGGCTGCTCGTGGGCTTGGTGAGTAATTTTTATTTTTATTTCGTATTCTATATTAGTATTTTATAAACAAATTTTTCAAATTATGTTTACAAATATAAATGTTTTTAGAAATTCTAAAAACAATTTACTATCAATCTTAAGAATATGACTGAATTATGAGATTAAAATATTTAATACCTATACCATACTTCATATTTGAAAACAAATATTTACTTAACAAATGTCACTATGGAGTGTGATTAACTGTTGACTATAATTAGACATATTTGTTTTAATTTATCTGATACTTATTTAAAATAACAGCTGTTAAAAAAAATTCAACAACTAAAAATGTATACTTTTCATTTTTATTTATCTAAATAGAAATAAAAATACAATATATCATTAAACAACTGATACAATATAAAATGTTATATAATTTATAAACAATAACATTAAATACATTAATGTTATGTTATATAAAACCGCCCTTTTGGTAATTAAAAATTACATTTATCAATTGAAGAGCATATTTTTTTATTTTCATCTGTATTCTAGTAATTTATTCACAGTAAAGTTATAATTTTGTTATTTAATTACATTACGCTTAAGTTTATTATTTTACACTGCATATCAAACTCTTCAATATCTTATCTTACTTAGCGAATGACTATAATTTGTTAAAATCCTATTTGCTTTTACTGACAAATTTATATTTGCTATGGACTTGGTATTTTATTACTACATATTTTGATTAAAAAAAAAAAAATAGATACATTTTAGCATAAGAGTTTTTCAGTTACTTGCCGCTAAACTCTTGTGTTTGTATGTTACTGCTGGTCCAAGACAACTCTTACTCCATAAAACTTATACAATAATTATGATGATAAATAGTAAATTACTGTTTTATAAGCAATAAACTAGATAATTAATTCCGTTTATTTTATAAGATATTCCAATTGCACATGTTAATTAACAATTTAATATTAAGGAACTGAAAAAATATATATTCATATCTCATTATACTGTTAGTAGTTAAATGATTCTGATTTTTATCAGGATTTATTCAATACAAAATTTTTTTTGTTGCCTTTTATATGATGTTAAAAACTATACTGTGGGTGTGTGTGTATATATAAAACTAACCAAACTAGGTAAAAATAACATGCAATGGAGGCTTATTTAATTCCAATCTTCCTTTGTCATCTATGAGTTTAATACTATTTTAACTACAAGGATAAGAAAGTCACTTAAACCATATGTGCTTTATTATTTTGGAATAGCCGATGTTTGAAATTGGATGTCAATTAGATTTACAAAATAACAATATTAAAATAGTACATTTGTAGGGATATGGTCCAAAACTGAAAATAATTAAGCATTTTTTATTCTTAATGGTTTTAAAATGTTTAAAATTGTTTGTTAGTACTGCTCGTGATTTTTAGACTTACTCATAATTTGTTGTAATTATGAAGACTTAACCGTTGTACGTACATTTTGTATTCCTTTCTCATTGACTTTCCATTATTAATTTTCATTTTTCACCATTTTGAAATAATTATTTTCACTTTTACACATTTATTTTTATTAAATTAGTATAACTTTAACCAAGCACAATTTTAATCGTTTCCAATTAAATTTTTTGTCTTAATATATTTTATATAGTTAATTTTCATAGAAGCTCAATTATTTGCTTAGAAATAACCAATAATATTATTAACTATACTAATAGTTTTTGGTTTCAATTTCAATTTTTTTGCCCAACTGACACAAAATAACCAAACTTATAATGACATAAACAACAATTTGTAAATATTTATCAATGATAATGTATCAGTATTTAAATAGGTAGTCTATATTTAACTGTATTAAAGTAATATAATTGCAACATTAATATATTAAACATTATTTATACAATGTTTCATTTGAAAATGTATTTCATACAATCTAAACTATTTGTATCTAACACTCAGTTGCTAATTATTATTATTATTGCACAGTATTAAAGAGTAATAATAATATTTTTATTAATATTTATTAAAACAATATTATTCATGACAGCTTTTTTCATGGCATACTTTTGAATCATTTTTAGTGTGCGTCTGTTAATATATTGAACTAATGTAGTTTTTATTTGAAAATGTACATTGAAACGTACCTAACGCAAATTTGTATGCACACGTAAAATGGGTATATTTTTTAGAACTACCTGAAAATATAGGTGTTTGATATGTTCTGTTTTTTGTTTTATTTTACATTACAGAGGCACACACAAGCTGTACAATGCGTACTAAATTTAAAAAATACTTAAAAAATGTATCAATGTTGTCGCATTGTCGATGCTGTGCCTCGAAAACGGACATGCATAAATAATTGCGTGTCGGTCTGTCTGTGTGTTCGTGGCGGCTCTGGCTACACAAGTAGTTTGAGTGGTCGCGTGCTGGCGGCAACGTGGGGCTAGTCATTCCACACTGCTGCCCCCCCAACTGCCGCCTCGATCTGTCTGTGTGTGTTGTGACGTGCCCAACGTCAATCGTTGTCCCGTGTGGGGCGCTTAAACACGTACACCGGATGTCGATGGTAAATAGCAAATAAACAAAATGTTAACAATGTTATTTTGGAGATTCGTTATGGAAAATGAAAGTGACTATGGAGTCTTAGGCAAAACGGCAACATTTAACCACTACAAGTGTTGATATTTAATATTATTTTTGTTTATTGTTAATTTATTTTAAATGCTGTTTAGATGTGGAGGATGTGAAGTTTGTGATCAATTTTGACTATCCAAACAACTCTGAAGATTATGTACATCGTATTGGACGGACTGGTCGATCTCACAAGACTGGTACTGCTTATACTTTCTTTACACAATCAAATGCTAAACAAGCTGCAGATTTGGTATCAGTTCTGACTGAAGCCAATCAAACTATAAGTCCAAAACTGAAAGAAATTGCTGACAATTGGCGTTCTAATGGATTCTCAGGAAGAGGTAAAAGGGGTTGTTGCGTTTTATGAATTTGTTTAATTAATATTATAACATATATTACATATTATATATATTATATAAAATTGAAATGTCAAATTTGCATTTTATTTTTAGGTGATAGACGACGTGGTTGGAGAAGTGGTCGATCGAAAAAATCTAAAAGTCGTTCTAGAAGTCGTGATCGTTATAGGCGTAGATCAATTTCGAGATCCAGGTCACGGTCATATTCACGATCTAGAAGTCGTAGTCGTTCACGATCATATGATAGACATCGCCGACACAGACGTAGCAGGTAATTATAAAATAAAATTGAATATACAATTTTTACTAATTACTTCTAAAATATTAGTGATTAGTGATTAATGATTATTAATAATAGTTGTAACATATGAAATTTACTTTTAAATTTTAGGAGCTCGGATTAAAGAAAATTATTGAACAAATAATAAAAAATATATTTCCAATTTGATTGTTTCATATATATTTTACAATGATTTTTTTTTTCTTAATGTTTTGACTTTTATTTTAACGATCAATTTTATTTCTAAAATTTTTGGTTTATACATTAAAATAATCAATACTATTATTCCATTTTAAATTTTACACCATAACAAAGTTATTTTTATCGTTTACCAATCACACTATAATATTTCTACTTAATGAGTTTTAAAATACCGTCATAAAGCAATTTGTTAATAATAAAATATATCATATATAGACATTATCTTGATCTTTATATATTTTAATTTATTGTTGAAATGTATTTAATAGAATATATAATTTCTTTTACATGTATGTAGTTTTTATTAGTCTAATATCTTTAATCTAGTTCAGTTGATTAAACTATTTTATGTTTTTTGTTTTATTTTAAATATAATATTCTTTAGTTGTGTCTAAATAAGTTATGTAAAAAAAACAAAACAAAATATAATTATTTATTATTAATTATATCCTAATTTATGTACATGTTTAGGTTAGCAATTTTCTTATAAATTGATCCTATTTGAATTTAATAGTCAACATAACTCCAAAAAAAAATGTATGTAAAGGAATAATTTTTGAATCAATTGTAAGTAATTATTATAATATATTTTATACTTTTTTTTTTCTTTCCTTTTTTTTTCTTTCTTATTTTAATGTTGTGTTATGTAAAATTCATTATAGATTACATATTCTTAAATATAATTTCTTTCATTGATTAAAATAACTGTTTATGATTTTATTTTATATTTATTGTTTACTCAATGTTAAATTATGTTTACTTAATATCCATACTTTTAGACATTTACTCAGAAAATAGTATCCTGAAAGGCAGCACACCATTGATTAAAACAGTTAAAAATAGATAGTAATATAATGTATTTATTTAAAACAATTTTTAGTCATGTATTTATGTGTTTTTTCCGCTGAAAACGTTTAGGTACTCTTTGTTATTCTTTTAAACAACAATACTTGTAAAAAAAGTCTCAAAGATAATGATAATTATTAATTGTATATAATTTATAGACATAATTGTGCGCAACAGATTCCCTGGATAGGGGAGGCAGCGATCTTTATTTTTTATAAATAATTGG
This sequence comes from Drepanosiphum platanoidis, assembly GCA_948098885.1. Classification (NCBI taxonomy): domain Eukaryota; kingdom Metazoa; phylum Arthropoda; class Insecta; order Hemiptera; family Aphididae; genus Drepanosiphum; species Drepanosiphum platanoidis. The sequence continues at coordinate 9,957,125 of OX402539.1, forward strand.
TACTTTAAAATGAACTTACAGATACGCAAAGTAATACTAATTCAGAAGTCTACATACACATTGTTGTGAAAGTGATCGATCTAAAACAACCAACCAAACGTCGTCACATTGTTACTATTTTTTAGTTGAAGTATAATAATATATTAATATGTATATACAAATAATTGTAAACACAGACCGAAGTGATTTTGCTGGAAGATTGGTCCCAATAACTTAATGTAAATTTTATGACTGTTTATGTTGTACATAGATATTGAGTGCTAATGAAAATTATTGTTATATAAACTAAATAATTATTGGGAATTTTTACACTGCCGCAGAGAAATTGCAAATTTAATGAAAATACTAAGTTGATGACGGATTGATCAGGAATATTTATTTACCTTTCTACCGGCAACAACTAAAATTGGTAATGTTTTATACTTAATTTTTTTATTGTTTTTAGAGAACAATGCATTGATATAACCATTGATTAAAAATAGTCTATTACATAATCAATGATATAACTAATTGTAAATCAAAAACTCAAAATATTATAAGATGAACCAAATGAATCACAGTAGTGTGTATTTTAATAAATCGTCCCAACCCATGCAAGTAATTGAAATCCCAACAAATTCTGAATTTGTCAACTACTGACTTTTATGATGTGTACAGTACTCCTGCCAAAATTGCAGTTACCGGACAACAACATTGTTATGGGTAGGTACTATTTTTAATTAATAAAAGACCCAATGATATACAATAGTGTCCTAAAAACTCAATTGATATACGTTCACTTTTAAAAAAATAAACTAATGATAATATTTGTAATAACATAAGTAAAATGACCAAGTACATAATATATATTTATCTGACTTTTATTAAATATCATTAATTGTATTGAAAAGTATTGCTTTTTTTTTTTCATCAGAACGAAACATTCAATATATTATTAACTGTTTTAACATTTCGATGGCAAAAAAATATGAGAATGATTTTTTTTTAAACAAAATTGATCAGCGTAGGTTTTTTCCTTTAAATGTTTTCTTTTTTTTTGTATCAATCACACAATTTTCTTCTTGTTTTCATTTCTATCAATGTATTACACTCTATCTCAACATGAGCTATAGAAAAATAAAAATAAATATGTTTAAAGGTTAATATAACTCATATAATACATAATAACAAAATATCAAATATATAAAATTATAAAATATCTTTAATAATGAAAAAACAGTGTGCTTTTTCTACCTGACAATGAATTTTATTCGAAACCGCTCGTAAACATTTAATCGCTTTTCTATTCTTTTACATAATAATCCAGGCAAGACCTATATTTTATTTTTATTTTATTTTGTTTTTTCATTATAAAAGATATTTTATATATTTAATAATATTTTGCTATTACTATAAGCTATAGCTTAAAGAGGCTGGATAATCATGTAAATTATGATGTCTTATTGTGTAATTTTTAATGATCTAAATAAAATAATTAAAAAGATAGGTGTAAACTTGTGGGAAGCAAAAAGACTGCTATAGAAAATTTAGCAATAGCTAATCTTTCTCCTCTACGGTCACCACTCATTTTAGAATAGATGGCGCCGCGAACTTTTTGACGATATGATTCATAAAATGTTACAATTTTCATTGGGGTGAGTTGCCGGACCTGTATATCAGACCTTGTGCCAAATCAAGTGTGGATTTGTTAACAGCGAGCGAATAACGATAACAGACTATCATTGATATTTCATAGTAAGAGACGAGCCGGCCCAAAATCATAACACAAATGTCGAAAAGTAATTGAAATCAAAGAATAAAGAACACCGACGGGGGATATGTGAACACCAAATATCACACAAAACGAAAACCGCGACCGACTCGAACACAAATGTGGTAAAAATTTGAATTTCAAATCGCCGCGCAGCATATTATTATAATCCAATTACGTAAGTAAACGAAATTTATCAGTGTCTGAGATCAAATTAAAAATATAAACTTGTATTGAAGTGTGACTGTTTTTTAAGCGTGGGAAAACGATGCGATCGTCTTTATTGAGGAGAAGACTGCTGCTGAACAGATAAGACATAATGATTTTCACGACAGCATTGAGGATGCACCGTCCGAGCGCTTGGCGTAAGTGTCCAAACTGTTTGCACTTCGCCCGACGTTCGCGCAGCACCGGTGGCAGTCCGATTGACGAACAGAAAAAGAGTATACGCTCGACCGTTTATTACCTGTCATCGTTGGGAGTGCTGACGGTCGGTCTCAGTTATGCGGCCGTGCCATTGTACAAAATGTTCTGTCAGGTAAGTGCTATCTCGATGACTGAATCTACTTACGAATGAATACTAAATAAATTACTTTTTTTCGATTCCAAAGGCGTTTAGTTACGGTGGAACGCTCAATCATAATGTCGAAGACTCCAAAGTAGAAATCATGAAACCCGTTAGGAGTAGAGAGATCAAAGTGCACTTCACAGCCGATACCTCGTCCAGCATGCAGTGGAGCTTTAAACCACTTCAGACCGAAATCAGGGTAATAATATTTTTACGCTTTCAAAGTGTTTAAATATCCATGTGAATTTCCCATAGGCATCAATTTTTTTACTAATGGAAGAGAGATTAAAGTAAATATTCTATTAGTTAATAATATAAAAATTCAATTCAATACTCAGAATAATATCTATATTATTGTAATTCTTATTTTTTTATAATCTAAGCAAAGCATAATATTGTCCCCGCACAACGAAATTATAATTTATTTAAAAACAATTAATCTTTTGAGTTTTAAATTATTGAATTGGAGAATAATGATCGATATTTTTGAAACTATATTTTGTGCCTTTACATAGTTTTGTTTGAGTCTTTCTAAGACTATATTTATCAGAATACATTTTACTAGATAAATGTTAACTTCATTTGAAAGCACTTATATCTGTGAGCAAACATAATTTTCATTTTTGTAATACCGAACAAGCTAATAATATATATCAATAATAATAATAATAATAATTTCTAATAAAATAAAGTGTTATGTTACACTGTTAAAAAATTGTATTATCTAAACTTATTAATCATTTTGGTATGACTGTAAAATTTAAGAAAGTACTTATAACGTCTCGCCTATTTGTAAAACAAATAATATTGTCTTTTCTTGTCTGTTCTTGATCATATTAATGTTTTTAGCACTAAATAGTAATAAAGATAGAGCATCCCTAGTTTAAAAAATTCTATTAAAATTAGGCAGATTTTCACAATTTTTTCCCCATTACATTTACGGACATAAGTTTTCATTTTTTCAATAATTTGTATTATATCCTTAATGTTATTTAATTCATTTTTTTTAGCTACTTGTAGAGTTCTGATATTTTCAAATATGATTTTGGTTTTGAGTTATGTCCATAACTGAAATGTTCCGCGGCCATGTTATGGAGTTATTAATCTATTGACATTTACATATACATTTTGACATTATAACCCATTTTGTTCTATGCAGTTTTATTTCAAGTTTAATTTACCATTGTAATGTGTATTTTTTATTCAAGAATTTTTAATACAATTTTAATTAACTATGTTTGTTCTAGTTGGCGCCTGGTGAAACGGCTTTAGCGTTCTATACGGCTAAGAATCCATTAGATAAACCAGTTACGGGTATCAGCACGTACAACGTTGTGCCTTTTGAGGCAGGACAATATTTCAATAAGATCCAATGTTTCTGTTTTGAAGAACAACAGTTAAATCCTAACGAAGAGGTATGCAAATAAATGCTACATAGAACTGTTAGTGTAAGGATTGATTGTGATTTTGAATTTTCTCATTAGGTCGACATGCCAGTTTTTTTTTTCATTGACCCAGAGTTCGCTACCGATCCAAAAATGGAAAATATCAATGACATAACACTGGCCTACACATTCTTCGAAGCCAAACAAGGAGTGGAGTTGCCGAATATTTTTAAACACTGACGACTGAAGTAAATTTTTTGTTTCTAGTAGGTAGTACTTGTTGTTAATCACTTAAAAGTGACTATACAAATTTAAATGCAAATAAAATTTGTGCTGTTAACAAATACTTGATATTTATTCGTCACAACACTACACTATGAGAGCATGCTGTTGGAGCTTAGTCTCTGCGAAACAAACATCAGACACCCGTCAAATCCCATTTCAGCAAACCATGGTTCCTGTCCGACACGATTGCCTCATTGAACCAGCTGCCAGTATTCAGCTTTGCTCCAGCAATGGTCCACGAGTCTGTGCGTGAGTCATACGTCTCAAACGTATCCAGTAAAACCTGCAGCCGCCGATAACGTACATCAAACCGTCGAGAGACACTGCGCCTGGCAAGAAAACGAATGATTTAGGTTTAATAAAATCGTGCCTCCTATTGTTTTAATAAAAAACTTTTTATCATTCTTGCCGGGTTAAATAACAAAACATCTGGGAAAGTCATTTTGAAGAGGTATTGACTATGCTGACATTTCAAATCTGTCTTCAAAATCCTAATCACATCTCACTAAATCTTCTGAACATTCGGCAATGAATAAAGTAAGCTCATTAATAAATTATACTGTTTAATGTGATAAATATCATATTTTCCATGTCAGTAGGAAGTATAATGAAAGGTACGATTTAAGACCAGTTGAATACTTTATAACTAAATTTATTTTCAACAGAACTCAACAAGAAAGACCACGTGTGTGCCTACATAACGATTGGTGTGACTAGGGAGAATAAGCCCCTTCAAACGTAGATTTAGCACTCGAAATGGTATGATTTTTAAAAGCTTACTGGGAAATTCTTTCTATAAAATATACATTATTTATAACTACTTGATTGTTGAAAACTTTTCCCAGTAAAATTTCAATATGAAATGTTATTTATTGTTAAATAATGAGGAGAAACTAAAAGCAAAAATTGTATTTATTTTGTTAAATAGTTAAACTGTTATCTGAATTTGGGCCGATTTCAAGTGAAAATTACACGAAATACCGAAAGAACAAAAAATGTATTTATCATATAGTAAACCCGATAGTAATCCGATTTGATTCCCCGGCGGTCATTCGCAATTAAAAAAAACCAATAAATTATTTTACTTAATCTTAAACTTTTCAGACTTATATATTATGCATAGTAAATGTATAATTAAATAAATAAATAAATAAATAAATAATACTTTACTGAGAGATAGGTCGTCGCGCCCGCATGTGGAAGAATTAGCCGGTGTTTGAGGACACCGTTACAAGGGGACGCCGAATAGTGTTTTATTCCTCCCGGACACACACCTGCCCTCCAGAAAACATCCTTAAGGGGCTCAAACCAAGGAATTCACTTGGCCTGCCTCATAGCCGAAACAATTTAAATCCACTAATCACATTCTTAAAACACTCAACCATATTACCATACTTGACATATATAATTTTCACTTTGCTACTTAGTGTAATGCTATTTTACTTGATTTTATTATAAATTTTTTATTCTAAGTTATAGTTTAATTATTATAACCATTATTATTATTACTGTTTTACTATACTCCTGAGATGATCAAAAAATAAGAGCTTTAATTTTTTCGAAATGTGTGCTGCCATCTAGCGGTAAATTTAATTTTTCAAATAAAAAAAATCGCGCCGCTAGATAGCAGCACTATAGTAAACCAAAACCGAAATCGATCGCAAAGATCAATATTGGTTGGAGTAAAATCAATATGATCGTCCCCTGATGTCAGGAGTGTTGGATAGGCAACCTAAATAAAACCTAATAAAACCCTAAGTGGGTTAAAAAGGATAAACTTGGAAAAAAGTTGACCAAAGAAAAATCGGCGCGTGACATCAATAATGCGGCAGGACATCTGTCATTCAAAAAACTTATGCGCAGTACAGTGGAAAGTGACATTTGGACGATAACTAAGGAATTCCCAGTACCAAAATATGAAAATTCGGGGGTTTTTACTCATTTTCCGACGAATCAGTCGGTGAAAAATCGTCCACCGGTGTCAGGAGTTTTGGATAGGCAACCTAACTAACATAATCAGACACCGCGAAAAAACGACAACACCTCCTGAACTCCTGGTACCAAATTTTCGATTTTTCGATTATTTTCCCCGTTTTACAGTCAAAATAATAGTAATAATAAATAATAGTAATAATAAAGCACTTTTTTTCCACTTTTACCCTTTTTAAACCCTTTAGGGTTGGATATTCGAGACGTACTATAGCTCAAAACCTTCCCCGAGACTTGGCCAATCCATTGGTGAAAACCAAACTTAAATCCACCCAGTACTTTTCGAGATATGCGCTTACAAACGAAAAAAAGGGCTTATTATTACTATTATTTTGACTGTAAAACGGGGAAAAATAGTCGAAAATCGAGAATTTGGTACCAGGAGTTCAGGAGGTGTGCGTCGTTTTTGCCGAGTAAATAATAGCAATACTCAATATTGATTACCGCTAGAGGGCAGCACTGTAGCGGAGAAATTGTTGAGAAAAAACGACGCACTACCTTCTGAACTCCTGGTACAAAATCGCGATTTTTCGACTATTTTTCCCCGTTTTGAAGAGAAAAATAATAGTAATAATAAGTAATAGTAATAATAAATAATAGTAATAATAAAAAAAAAAAATCTGCGCGTGGAACCAAAACGTCAACAGGACATCTGTCATTCAAAAAACTTATGCGCAGTACAGTGGAAAGTGACAGTTGAACGATAATTAAGGAATTCCCGGTCCCAAAATATGAAAAATTGGGAATTTTCACTCATTTTCCGACTTGATCGTACGAAAAAATCGTCCCCTGTCGGTCAGGAGTTTTGGATAGGCAACCTAAATAACATAAACAGACAACGCGAAAAAACGACCACACCTCCTGAACTCCTGGTACCAAATTCTCGATTTTTCGACTATTTTCCCCGTTTTGCAGTCAAAATAATAGTAATAATAAGTAATAGTAATAATAAATAATAGTAATAATAATGCCCTTTTTTTTTTCGTTTGTAAGCGCATATCTCGATAAGTACTCGATGGATTTGAGTAAGGATATCGCCAATGGATTGGCCAAGTCTCGGGGAAGGTTTTGAGCTGTAGTACGTCTCGAAAATCCAACCCCTAAGGGGTTTTAAAAGGGTTAAACTGGAAAAAAATTTCCTTCGAGTATAAAATTTGGTCAATATTTCCGTTTCATATAGTAGAGACCCCTGAAGAAAGGATTTTACGAAATTCAACCCCAAAGAGGGTTGAAAAGGGTGAAAAAAATAGTCACAACTATAATGGTAATAATAGTTATTTATTCAATAATAAAAGTAGAAACAGTAATAACTAATAATAATAATAATAATAATAGTTACAAATATTTTAACAGTTATAATAATAATAGTAATAATAATTTGAATAGTAACGGATTCAATAGTTATAATAGTAATAGTTATAATAAATAAACGTGACACCGGTGGACAAAGTCGATTTCGGGTATTCCGTTACCGTAAATTGTACGGTTGTTGTGTACTAACTTCTATGCAATAATTAAAAATGAGAGTAATAACAGCACGTCACACATACCCTCGGATCATGGCGTTCAACTTGTTATACGACGCCGAAGCTTTCCCGTCGAATGTGACTTTTTTGGTAAAGTGGCTTGTCGACAATGAATCCGCTGAAACAGAAATCAAATTTATGTGAAAAATGTAAAAATCTAATATATATACGTATATAGGTGTAGGACTGTGCGATTATTTTTTTTCCGGAATAATCGATTATTTAAATAATAATCGATTATAATCGAATAATCGAATATTTATTTATCGATCGATTATTCGGTTATTAATCGATTAATAAAAATAATCGAACAGCCCTATAATAGGTGTACCCGTAATAAGTTGATTATTCATAGTGGAATATTGGACTGAGAAAGCTGTTAAAGGAATCAGAATCGTTTCGGCGAGACGAGAGCCACACGAGCTCCTAAATAAAAAGAGTATCAGGCGTATACAAAATGTTGCGGAGAAAAAAACACGAGGGCCGAGACTCGGGGCCACTCTGAGGAAATGTATCGGGAGTTCCACACGGCAATACTATAATATTTTAATATACGAGCTCGATGAACCCGCCACGTGCGTGTTTCGACGTTTTCGTAGTCAAGACGTGTGGTGGACGCGCGCTACATACGTGTATGATAATATAGGCGTGATAGATACAAGTACGCGTCAGTCGCGCGCGTTATGATTTACATATAATGGGAATATATTGTTGTGACTACAACGACGACGACGTATACGGTATTATAGTAGGACCGCCGTTATGTTACGATATAAAGCAGCACAGATCTGTCGAGTAGACGCTTCGAGGGGGCCGCGTAATATCCAAACACGCCTGTCAAAACGTGTCGCGCCGGCGACGTTTACTCGACGAGCCGTTGTTGTTGTATTATGCGATGAATTATGTTCAGAAATACGAGTAGAAACGCGCCACGACCGATCGATATTTTATACGCATTTTAATCATTTTATATTTCATACAGGTACACGCGTCGTCGTCGTACAGAGTGTAACGCGCACCGCGTCCCGCGAGAATTTACTAATTTCCAGCGGCCGGGGACGGGGGATTAATGGAATTTTCATTACACTCTCGCCACTTTGAAACAAGTAAATCCTCGCGGGACGACTCGGACGCGTACGCTCGTCTGTGACATAATTATAATAGGTAATATATAAACATTTGCGCGTACATTTAGTTGGTGTATATATAGGCCTGCGTTTTAGAATTTTCAAAAACACTCGAATAACAATGCTGACCTGATGATGAAAAGTAGAAATAAAAAGGAAACTCCTATAGTAGGAAAATAAACTTTGAAATTTTTTTTTCATTCGAAACGGCCACTGAGATAAGCGATGTTTTTTTTTACAAAATACGACGAGAAATAACCAACGAATATGTAGTTAAAAGATAGTCTAGACAGTCGGAAACGCGTTCACTAATATTGATCGCGATTTATTTATGTTAAAGGTGGCCAAAAGGAGGGGTACGGTCGGATCCGCTGCGGCGCGGCGCGTCGACCGTTTCTGCGCGCGTTTTTATTTTAAATTTTAAAATTATCGTTTTTTTTTTTTCTCTTCCGTTTCGGTCTCTCCGCGGTTCGCGGTCGTCAGTTGACAACGGTTGCGGTAATAAAAATACGAACAATACATACGCGCGTTTTATATATATATAAAATACATATATACACGAGTATATACAAAAATATAACGTTATGACTGCGCTGCTACTATTATTGTTGTTATTTTTATACACTATAATAAAAATGATTTGTTATAAAATGTATTGTGTGTGTACTGTTGGACGGACGCCAGTGAAACAAATAAATAATAAAAAATACTTATGTAATATATACGAGGTGTGTACACTGCAGGGAGGGATGATGGAGGGCGACTATGAAAATTTCAAGGGGCAATCGTTTTGTAAATCGAGAAAAATACTGTATATAACGTCGTGGAAAAGACAATATCGTTTATATTATTTTAAAAGACGAAATAAGAATAGTTTACCTGAGAGGTGATTCGTTTCTTGGATTTTCCACGTCGACGAGAGAGGCGTCTGCAACAATCACGGCCATCATAATCGGTTGAATAGTGTTTGATTCTGAGACGTTTCTTCTTCACCCAATCGGTCGAGTTGAAAACAACGTACGGCACACGAAAGCAACGGCAAAAAACGAACGATTTCGGACGACGACGACATCCGACGACGACGACGGTCCGAACAAGACTGATAAGACGAACACTGACTTGCGAAAAAGTCGTGGATTTTCGTTCGAATCGGTGGTGTTGAGTACTCGGTTTTTTTGAAAAATGTAATATTATAATTCAGTGAACGTTTACAAATATACAAATGTAATATTCGTGTTTTCGACGCGTCGTGTATACGAAAAAATATACACTCTATAAACACTTGACGCGTTTGTGATTTCGTCGTTGTTTTTATTTTCCAGCGAAGGTGTACTCCTCTTGGATATAATAATGATATATAATATCGTACTACACGACTCGATTAAAAAATCACGATTTTGAAATCGTTCCGAGTCGATTCCGAAGCGTAGTATTATAATATAATCGTTTATCAGAATCGGGTCTCGATTTTTTTTTTTTAACGACATTATGTTATATTATACTCTAGTCTAGGCTTTCACGTCGGCTATTAATGGTCATTATCATTGTTCCCACCTCTGCACGAGCTCTACGTGTAGGTTTTAATTCGAAGGTTTTATTGCGAATCTAGGTGTTGCTCGATTCCGCCGCGGCCTGTGTTCACGCGATGACCTTTAACTCGGCGGGCTCGTATAATTTTAGATTGCTAATTTCACGAAATATACATAGGTTCTCACATATTCACGTTTACGAATCTGTACTGAGAGACTGCACGTCGAGGCGTTGGTATAAAATATCAACGATTTGAAAAAGATTCGAAAGAGTTATATAAAAGTTATATCGGTCATATTAGTTATATCGGTAAATTAGAATGATTCGATATCACCTTTGATTTTGAAAAACGATTTCGAGTGAAAAATCAGGGCGCGCGTAGTTTCTACACGATAGTTTGTAGTTTCATTCGGAAATTTCTTTTTTTCTTACGAACTTTTGCGAAAAAATAAATAACCTCAAAATCACGTCGGAGACGAATGGATAAAAATGCATTTTGGCATCGCTTCGCTCTGACAATCTGAAATTCAATAAAAATGATCAACGACATTATAGGAAATTAGGATTCAACGAATAATGTTCGAAAAAAGCCACTTCGTTCACCTGCAAAACACATTGTATGGTTGTTATCGAATGTGTCAAACTTCAGGTTATTATTACAATATAATATAATATTGTTGTATGCGACCTTTCCGACGGACGAAAATCATAAACATTAGTCTGTGTATAATGATTGACCTTGGCGCGATGCATTTCTCTAATGATGAAAAGTATATTCCGTATCAGTTTTCGTAAAGTTGCAGTTTTCGCACGATAACGACATTATATAACAATAATATACCAAAACGAGTCAATTATATACACTGCAGTTGTTAATCGTATAATAATAACCATACTCGAGAGTTTATCAAATACTCGTTTGTGACCGTGTATTAAGTTGTTTTGATTTTGAATACAGTTACTGCCACCGACCGATAATAAATAAATAAAAACTTATTTCATAAGCCAAGCCACATGATTGGAATAAAAAAAATCTAGCCCGGCAACACGTTGTGTATGTAAAACAGAAAAAACATTCATTACAATGTTTATAATTATGTAGTATTTTGAAATTTTTACTTGTAAGCACGAGTAACATTACTTTGGAGAATCTAAAATCTAGCAGTGACTTAACTTCCGATTACTCGCCGAGTATTTCAATCTTTGAGTCGAATTTTCACGTCGATTAATCACACTGACCATTTTTTACCTAGAACGTAGAGCAAATAAGTGGCAGATAGGAACAGACAGTTTAAAAACTGTTCTCACGTTTTCAACACTATACCTATTATAAATAGAGTTTTAGAAAATTTAAATTAAAAATTGGGCACGAATTACTCAAACGGCTAAGGCGTAAACCGCTAAACAATTATAATTTGCAGCTTAATTATATTGTAATGATCTTACTTTTTGATTTCAATCCATAAATGTTGTTTGAAAATACCGATGGTTTCAGAGAACAATTTTTCATCGTCTGTGTAAGCAATTTTCAACTTATCGCTATTATGACCTTATGTAATATCTGATTTAACGCTTGAATTTACCACAGTCGGAGAAATAAATTTCACTCTATATCCTATTATTGTCGGTTGTGTAACAAATCAATCCGATAACAATACTTATCGAGTTAGAAACACGGTGAAACCGTTCTATGGGCAATTCACGGTGCGCCAATTAAAATGTGTTCGCTGTGGGTTTTTCTTTTTACGAATACTACCGCGGGGTATTGAATGAGAGTCGTCCAATGAAACATACGTGTCACTGTACATTTCTGTTCATCAATTTCATCATTTTTCAGTTGAAATATTGAAATACTGAAATACCGCATAAAATAATAAATATAATGGACCGAACTATTTATCCTCTTATATAATATTATTAAAATACAGCGGGTATTACCATAACCTTCTTAGTTCTACCATTTTGGACAAGTTGAAATAGCTCTAGTTTTGTTTGGGTTCGATTGCTCAGTTAATTCAACTGTGGCTTGATCGGAAAACGGTTTCAAATGTTATTGCCATTGATACATTGATGATGAGACGAGGTCGTGAGGTAATTTTTGTTGGTGTATGGACCGACGACAAACAAAACAAAAATGCAAAACACATTTCTTGATATTAATTAGTTTACTTGACAGTAACACTTCTTGACAAGTATAATATAATCGATAATAATAATAATAATAATAATAATAATAATAATAATAATAATGATAATAATAATAAAAAAAAAAAAACCTTTTGCACATTTTCCGAAATTATCTTTTACAAAATATACATTCAAGGCTAATTATTGTTTTAGTTTTATTTTGCATTCTTTCGATAAGATAAAAAAAAAAATAAAAAAAAAACAGAAGATATCAACTGCAGAAATCAACACTCAAAAATCTGCCAACTGGCTAAACAAACGCGTACAAATTTTTTTTTAACTAAAACATGTGCCCAAGTAAATGTTTACTCAAAAAAAAAAAGAAAAAAAAAATGAAAAAAAAAAAGTATATATATATATATTTATGTAATATATATTTAATATCGTGTAGTACCTGAACGTTAAATAATATGGTAACAATATTGTAATGCGAAATTTATTATTTTTTTTCTCGAAAATATTGTTTTAAATATATTTATATATTATATATTTCAATATTGTCTCGTACTTAACGTTTCAAACGGTTACACAGAAAAATGTATGTACAAATCAATCGGTTTGTTTTGTTTTTCGTTTTTTTTTCTTCCTCGGAGAACAGAAATGTAAAAAAAAAAATATATATTTATATATATTATATTTTACTTAGTCGTATCTATCACAAAACGAGTTTTGCTGTCAGCCAACAAATTATCGTTCAAAAAAAAAAAAAAAAAATTAATAATAAAAATAAACAAAACGTATTAACTTATTTACAAAAACGTTCCATATATAAATTAAATATTAGTCTACATTTGTTTTTTTTTTTTTTTTATGTTTTTCAATATTTTTCAATGCATATCAAATGTCTTTTCGTTAAGGTCGCTTTTTTTTTTTTTTTAACAGAACAATCTCGAACGGTGTCGCGGCGGCGGACATTCTGATAAAACACAAATTTCTGGGAGAGCGCAAATTTCGCGAAACAATAACATTTTTTTTTTTTCATATTATTTTCTATTTAACAACTAAAAAAAAAATAATAATAATAATAAATGAAAACTATTTTTCAACTCGCACGCAAGAGAAATTAATCATAAATTTGTTTCTAATAAAAAAAAAAAAAAATTATATATAATAATAAACAGCTTTTGAATATAATATACCGAGAACATTTCAGTTACAAAACATAATTTATTTGTGATATAAAAACAATGACGAGGAAAAAAAAAACATTTAACTTGTAGTTATATACAAATAATTAAGTCAAAAACTGGTAAAAAAAAAAAAAATTTCATTGTCCTTAACACGCGCGTATAATATAGTACATGTAAACCAGGATAGAAATTAATTTTAATAATAATAATAATAATAATTAGAAAAAAAAAAAAGAATAATATATAATTCACAAGATAGAAATTATACACGCGGTATTATTTATGTTGCGCGTTTATTTATTCCTCTTATAATACCGAATGGGCATTTTTTTTGGACTTTGTACAAATGTTTATCTTCAATTTTTTTTCCTAAACCTTAAATTAATTAATATATTAAAAAAACTATCTTGACACTTGATACATCAGTCGTTACTTAGAGTTTTGTGTTTGTGTAATTTAACGGGGGGACAGGGACAGGGCGTTGCATCGAGTATTATTTACATGGATTTAAAGGGGGCAGGGGGGGGGGGGGGTACAAGGGAGATAAGTTGAACGAGGGAGTCGCGAGGGGGGGAGACTAGTTAGGCGAACGTCGCGGTTACTGGCCTGAGGTAGAGGAGATTACGGGTGATCAGAGGGTGGGCGAGATGGTGGTGTGACGAGGGCAGGGGATAGGACAGATATAGGTAGGGGAGGAATCGGATCGACGTTTGAGATCTGTTGATCATATTTTCGGTGCGGCTGTTCGCCCCGTTATCTTCTGTCCCGATATAATAAGTAAACGCTTAAAGACTGCGGCAGATTCAAATCCATGACGCGTTCTTCTAGGTATTGTTTACCGATTCGCTGCCTAATGACTCTTCTACACAGGTCCATCAGCGGTAATGGTTCAGCTAAAAACATCAAACGGTGTTTAGTTAATCTCTGACCATATTATGATTTCAAGAATGCCAGTGTACTCACGATCTAGTCCGCCGATGTATTTCATCGTAATTTCACAGTGACCCCAGACAGCACTGACAATTGGGAATAATTTCCGCCCTTTGAGGCCTCTAAATGCTACACCCAAATACTGGCCGTCTACGACAAAGGATAGAGTACCCTCATCCATGTCCAAAACAACTGTAAACAAAACAAACAGGATATTAATATTAGACATTGGACAACTATGATGATAAACTTATATAATACACAGTATGACAGATTAAAGACATTAGTATCCACTTGATCTGTGATATTAAAATATATAAAATCATGTACGCATACCTAAAAATTTATCTGGCACTATAAACGTCTCATCTGGCTTGAGCAAGGCCGGATAAGTAATGCCATCATAACTTTTTGAATCGTGGTATAATTTGTTACGCCCTAAATCCCAGCCCCACGACTGGTCGTTGCTTCCCACTAAACTCTGGTAACCGACCGAATGTAGAGGTGCATCTTGAGTCGCAACTCCGACCACTGCGTGCGTGCCGCGTTGCCTGGTCGACCAGTTTACTTCCCATACGTGCAGACCTTTCGTCAAGCCAGTCTTGCCTCTGATGCAGTCGGTGCTCTGTGCTACCGGGTGCCTATGGAATGTCAATTTGTCTTCTTCCTGCAGACGCACGTAAACACATTTTAGTACAACGAATCGAGTGAAACCCATCGACGCGTCGCGTACGAAATGAATATATAATTTAAAAACCAATAGTTTACCTTAACAAATATATTTAAAGACCTATCGTCAGCGTTCCACGCGTGCTTGATCTGCACTTCTTTGGACGCCGGCGGCATATCTAATAATATATCTAATCTGGCCGGACGGGCGAAATCTTGGGCCAGCTCTCTGGGTACTACGGGCTTGTATGGTTGCGCACTTTCGCGGCTAACAGTTTTAACTCCGCCTGAAACACACATATTATATATATTAATATAAAACGTAACGATTCTCCTGGCGGCAGTGAGGAGAGAACGTGGCGACGACCGGGGCGCGCGCGCGCGAGCACAAACACACGACAAATCAAAAAATATCACAAAATCCATAACCGTACACAAAGACTCGTGACGTTTTATTCTAACTTACCGACGATTTTCATCACGAACACGTTGCACCGCTCGTTGACAACGCGGAACGTTCTACTGGTCATTGTGACGGACAGACGCGATTTCGAAACGACGACGACCGTGGGATTGTTTATTTTTTTCTTCAAATATTATTATTATACGAACCGAAAAACTTCTCGCTGGCTCGTCGCGAAACTCAAGGCGACGCGTGTGTTATAATTGTAACGTTTTATCGTGGGTTTATTCGACTGCGACCGGTCGCGGGAGTCACGGCGGCGGCGGCGGTGGTGTACTGTAGCGCGCGCGACGGTAAATTTCGGCCGATAGTGCGTCGCAGTAGATAAGGGAAACGTGTTTTTCGCTATAGAAATTTGCAGACGACTCGGTGTAACGACGATCGGTCTATTTTCGGAGACCTTTGCAAAAGACGACGTCGTTGGCAATATTATATCGCGTGCGACGTTATCGGAATAATTCAACAACACACGCGCGCGTTATACGGTTTTACTTTTCGATTATCACACGAAAAAAAAAAAAACGATACGATCGGCGGCGGCGGCGGCGTTTCGATCACTCTGTGAGTTACGTACACGTCGCCACTACTAAAACGAATGAAACGCGTACGGCCCGACCGGATTACGAGCGAGAGGAAAGGGCGGGACGTTCGCATTCCCCCCCGTCCATTCGGCCGCGACCCTGCGGGGATTAGTAAAAACGGGGACGATTTTTTCGCGCGCACGATATGAAAAACGCGGGTAGACTATCGATGTTTCGCCGTGCAATCGAGGTTTGGCGGAGAGTTGGCGCGAATCGACGGGAGAGAAAAACAAACCACCACCAGCTGTTCGCGGCGGTCCGGTCGAAAACGTTTTATCCAAAGCGGTCGATGAAGTCGAATCACGTGTGCCCGCGCGTATTGTTACTTTACGAATTTGTCGGACGTTTTCATTCGAGAACTACCGAGCGACGTTGTGGGCCGCCCGTTTCCTTTTATTAATCAATCGTTACGATTTAAACGGCACAAACAAAATCTAATTATTCGCGTACAAATATTATGTACTGCGCGCGACCGACGTGATAATATAATAAAAGTGTCTTGTTAGAATTTCGAAAAGTATACGCGAAATAATAATAAAATAAAAGGTCGCGGACGGGAAAGCTCGGTCGACCGACCCTCCGATGATTACGTCACGCAATTATTTACAGTACGCTACGACGACGTTGGCGCGGGACGGCCGAGGAAAGTTTTGAGCACGAAAAGCGCACGCGTCCGCCGTCCCCGCGGGGGCGAGGAAAGAGAGTGGGCAGCGGCGACGTCGTTTCAGTTTTTCCCACACTACAAGAACGAAAACTCGCCCCATTATAATGTATGAAAATTAAATACCGTACGTTTTGTCGCATCACATAACGCTCGTGCCGATAATCGGCACTGCTTTTAATGTAACAATGACGTTTTTTTCGTTATCAAACCGAGTATTACGAGTAGAAAAACCGACCGAATCGAAAATAACTCGACGAAAGTGTACCGCGCGGCGACGTATTTATTTTCGAGAGGTTCGACTACGACGTTTGGGTTGAAAACGAAAAATAACGAGTTGATCTCGTTTGACTTTTAACTCGATGTTGTGGTAATTTCAACGTATAAATACGTATTCTTGTCGAGTCTTATGGTAAAACGCCGACGGGAGAGACGGTTGTAGTATAATGATAATAATTTTTCAGCCTCAAAAAGTACACGACAACGAAAATGACGTCACCAAAATACGTCATCTCTACCGCAACGGTTAAAAAATGATGTCACTGCGCGCCGGAGTACGAGGCGTGCGATTGGGAGAGCTTGTCCTCTCGAGCTTCACCCAAAAACGATTTAACAATTCGATAATAATCTCTGTCGATTTTCGGAGTCGACAGAGGATACACGTGTCTATACGGACGGAAAATAATGAGTTGATCAAACCAAAATGAGTTTAAAAAAAAAAACGCATTTCGCCGGGGATAATAATCATACATAAAGCGATAGTACTCACTAGATATTTTCTGGCCCATGTTCATGGCCCGGTGGGCTCTGGTCCGCTGTCGGTGTCCTCCCCCGATGCTAACGTACGGCGACGCGGCGTTTCCCTTGTTCAGGTGCGACAGCACCGACACGGAAGACTTGTAGTTGTGGCGCCTAAGCTCCCTGAGCTCAACGCCCGACGACGTCACGCGACTGCTACCGCCGCTCAGCACAGCAGCGGCTGCTGCCGCGCCTAGATTACCGCTGGTGCCTACTATTGTGCTGCTTGCACTACCCAGAGCACTGCCACTGGTGCCCTTCAGTCTGAAAAAAGACAACGGAAAAACGACATTATCGACCCGTTCCAAGTGTACGACACAAACAACACGTCATGATAAAATTAAAACGACGCAAAACGCTATTCCAACTATTGTCATCGATAGTCCATCTGTACATGTCATCTCCTACCGACGCGCGACGACTTGACCGTATGCTCGTTTTTAATTTCTACCGAATAGTTTCGGTTCGTCCGGTAAAATGGTATTCGCGCCGAGTTTATTATAATATTTCACAAGACGGATAGTTATTTGGAGAAAAACACAAGGCCGTCGACGAGCACACGAAACACATTACCCGCGCGATGTTATCGATTTTAATAGTGGCGTAATGTTTTTCATTCTACGTTTTTCAACGACGAGCGTCGTATACACGTTCTCGTCGCTGCGATGTTGTTTCAATGCGAGATGCGTTATCGAAAAGAGCATTATCAAGTTCAACGGTTTTCGGTACAGCGGGTATTGTTCATTTTTGAAATGTTCGTTTGGAAAGTCGACATTGTCGACAATGAGATTTTATTCATTAGACGCGCCGTCTCTTTTTCTCTTACACATCAAGCGTATACGCACGCGTAACACGTTGTCTATCGAAAAATACAAGTGGTGAAACTCTGTGCGTCGATTACCAGTAGGGTACACACACACCTACGTAACGTATTTTATATTCGTCGTCATAATATAATATAAAGCGTATGCGTTTTCAAAATCGTGTTTTACCACCGAAACGACGGGTTAATGGGGCTTGTTAAACGAAAATTGTATCGACGCGGTTTAATTACAATACTTAACGCGTCGTCATAATCATCGCGCGATAATTAACTAATTAACTGGCATAGAAATATATTTATGGGATATAACGAAATAAAATTTAAATATATAATTAAAAAAAAAAAAAAAAACGTAAAAGAAGAATTACGTATACTATTAAACGTAAACGATAATATATTTACCCGCACGTAGTTCAGTCGATTTAATGATTGTTAATTTCAGTGATTATTACGGGATTTAAAAATAATACGTATACGAAGCAATTGTCGTACTTCGATCGGGCGCTGTGACGACTACGTTTCGGAGTATATGAAGTGTCGCGGATATTACGAGTATATATTATATATCCTGTTCGCGGATTGTTCTAAAATATTACTACTGTTCGTAGTAATCGAATGGCATGAGAATTGTGGACGTAGGGTACGACGAATCGATCTCGGAGGAATTATTATGCGATTGTTTTTGAAAAAAAAAAAAAAACATAATGCATGACGCCATTGAGATGTTTAACGACTAGACGGACGGGCGGACGGTCATTTTGTGAAAATGAACATTGTTTCGATGACAATGGGAAAAGGAACACCACCGGGTAACCGATTGCGCAACGAGTTTCTCGTCCGCGTCCGGACACCGAAGGTAAATTTTTGGCGCGCCGATGTGCTGCTCTCGAACACTATTATAATAACCCGCTGTCTATTTGCAGCTAACTAGTAGACGACGAAACTACCACCTGCACTAGGATGAACGTGCGCGTTCGATAGTAATATTATTATTATCATCATCATCATAGCCGGTGTCACAATGCAACCGCCGCGCGTACCTATAGAAATTACAATACGAGCCGCGTACTATTGTGTTATGAACTTTGGCGTCCCGCGAACACGAGCGCCGCCGCCGCCGACCAAGTAATAACATAATAATATAATATTTGTATACATATATACGTATAATATTATCGACGAAAATCGAATCGTGAAAAAATACAACAGTTTCAAAGTCAAGGTCCGATATATCCGATGATTGGATATGCGGCGAAAATAAATCGATTTCACACGCTCCCTCCGCAAGGTCGAATGGGACATATGTATGTACGTATACAACGCGATATAGATACAATATAATATTATGATATAAACACGTACACACGCCGTATATTATATACCGCGCGCGAAATAATTATTGTTAAATCGTTTTTGGCCGGGCGAATAAATAATAAACAGAACAAAACGACCGATAATCGCGAGGGGGGAATTAATGATTTTCTAGCCGAGGGTCTAAGAAAATATATCTGTCGGTTGGAAATACGAAAAAAATCCGTCGGCAGACCTTGGGTTGCGCTCGATCCGTGTTGTCCCTCGACGATATTGTCGAATTTTCGTGTGAAAAATTAAAAATTTAATAGAATCAAGTTCGTGAGCGTTCGCCGGTCGTTGTGCACTGCGCGAAATATACGACGACGATAACACCGCCGCGGCCGCCGTTTGACCTGATTTTCGGTTCGGATAACATTGAAAGCGTTAATTCGTCGTCCATTGGTCCTCATAATTCATAAAAATAATAATCGGTCAGCGCAGCATTGTTTTAGACTACGAATCGCTACGTGCATATTTACCGCGTGTCCGTCGAGGGCACATCCTTGAATGTCCTCCCGCGGAGGACGTAAAAAATTTCAAACTCGCAGCGCATTATACACAATACCTATTACACGCCATACAGCTGTGAGGTCTATAATCAACGAAATTGGCTTAACATTCGCACTTGAAAAACGAAATTAAGAGAGAAAAAAAAAAGGGGGCACCACCAGGACGCGCGTAATATAATTCGTCGAATATTCGGTGTCCTCCGACACGTGCCGAGGCCGTCGAAGGCAGCAGCAGCAGCAGCAGGCAATAAAATAAAATGTTATCTTCAATTAAATATTACGTTAAGTGCAGGCCGAAAACTTTCCATTTCGAAAACGATCGTCGTCGTCGTCTCTACACACACACACACACATTATATATAATATTTCTCCTACCAGCGAGCGCGCCAAGTAGGTGTACGGCTATATATTGACATCGTTTTACGCGAGTGTATATATGTTTTAGAAGGTATTAAAAAACTAGAAAAAAAAAACATCTGAGGCAATAAAACACGAAGTCGTCGTCAAGGACAACGCACAAGACAACGTTTTATGCGAACGCACATGAGAATATACATGTATATTATACACAAAAAGAAGAAAAAAAAAACTCGAAACCCAATTTTGGTTTCGATAGATTTTTTTTTTTTCACCGCCAGTATATAGTAGTAGCGTTCACAGTTAATATATACCACCAATGTGCGCGGCGACACCCGAACGGTATATATGTATATTCTTTTCAACGTTCGAAATCGGTATTACCTTACGGCGGCGCCGCCGTCGATTTTACATTGTTGTAATAATATTAAAAACTATACGCGGCGCGGCGACGGCGGCGTGTGAGCTGTTGTGAAAACAGTGAAAGTGCGACGGCCGCCACTGCCGCACGGTCACACTTAATATTATGTACATGTGTATCCTGCGTGTACACAGTGCTGTTTTGTACAGACAAACAATGCTCGACATAGCGCACGCACGCACCGAGTATATTGGGAGATTGAAATATTCGTCGGACGAGCCGATATTTATTTATACCAGATGGACAATTCGCAGGACGAGAGGGAGGTTATCTTATCGAGACATATAGTTAGCCGCGCATTAAAATGTCAAAAAGGAAAAAGTAAATTAATCACACTGATATTATAAATCGTAAAATTAAATAATTAAATAATTATTCCAATTCGATATTTTCAGATGGTTTATTTTTTTACATACTCTTATACATAAATCGTATAGAAGACCTATGATCGCGCGGCCGTCTCCGCGTATAGTTAAATCCAGCCCTTAGTGTGTGTGTGTGTGTGGGGTGGGGGGGCGTTAATTATAAGACCGATTCGGAATTTCTAAGGGATGAAATAATAATTTATGGTAGTGGTCCCTTTGACGTCGACGACGACGGGAGGAAGGAAAACGACGGCGTTTCGTATCCGCGCGCGCACTGCAGTTTCTCTTTGTGGCCCGCGAATAATTAACTTCGGCACCCGAGGAGACTTGTGCGGCGGCGAACGTTGTACGCGCGCGCGCCGCATCAGCAGGAGCAGGAGGGGTCGTTTCGAAAAAGGGGTGCGGGCCGCGCTTTCACCCGCACACATTATACAGGGTGTTTCTAAGACGAGGATATTTTTGAAATTATCGTTTGATCCTGAAAACCTAGGTTTTCGTAAAAATGTCAGAACACCGTCTCGAAGCGTAAACGAGAATAAATTTAATGACGCGCTATATTCGTCGTCGTTTACCCGTTTTTTTTAAATTAACTCGTTTCCGAGTCGTAAAATAACCAAAACCGAGAGATTATTTAAAGATGGATTACGCGTTTTTCAGAC
The DNA here is from genome assembly GCA_948098885.1 of Drepanosiphum platanoidis. Taxonomy (NCBI): domain Eukaryota; kingdom Metazoa; phylum Arthropoda; class Insecta; order Hemiptera; family Aphididae; genus Drepanosiphum; species Drepanosiphum platanoidis. Next base: position 9,979,191 of record OX402539.1, read on the forward strand.
CTCGATAAAACGAGTAGATTCCGGAGACGGGAAAACGATTTCAAAAATATCGCGCGTTCGGGCGCACCGAGTTAGTCCCAAATAGTAAGTACGCATAAGCACACACAGTGTCCTCAGCCGTTTTATAGAGTTCACCCTGTACGCGCGCGCCGCCCCTGCAGCACTGCAGCGGAGCGTCGAAAACACAAAAGGGCTGTCGCGCGCGCGAGAGAGTATTGATTCGCGCGCGCGGCGCGCAGTACACTGCAGCAGGGCCTCGTTTTTTGCGGCGGCGGCGGCGGCGGCGGCATGACTCATATAGTACGGGGGAAATAATAATAATATGCGCGAGGAACTTTTATATTTGTTTTTTTTTTTTTTTTATTCAATCCGCGCGCGGACGTAATATTACACGTCGCACAATATGTTAAAGGGACCTCTAAAGAGTCCACTCGTGTGTGTGCGTGTGTGTGCGAGAGGGACGCGCGTTTTAATGAGAGAACGGTTTTTCTAGAGCGCTTACAACGCGTATCGATCGGCCGCCGCCACCCCGGAGTTTTTACAATTTGACGAAAAAAAAAAAAAGCTTATACCGATTAAAATAATTACCATTTAAAATTTAAACCGATATCTATAATTTATTTTAATGGCCCGTATCACACACACACACACATCGAAGACACGGATATCATTGCATTTTATTTCGACCGATCCTTATCCTATCTTTTACGAATTCCCAGAAATGAAAAAAACGTCCACACGACGTGCGACGTCCACACGTTGAATTCGAACGCCCCGATGCCCCTATCTGACGGCCGATAAGGTGTGTGCGCGCGCGCGTTCCGAGAAAATCAGAAATAACATTCGCGAAGCGCGCTCGTTCGACGTGCGCTGCGATTCCACCTTCTCGTCTTCTCTACACGGAAATATATAATGATACCGAGGATTTCGGAGAAGTGACGACGACCGAGGTTTCCGCCGCACACGGCAATCGGCGGCGGCGGCGGAGATCTCGTATACCGTACTCTGGGCGAGAAACGTGAGAAAATATCACGTCTTTCGACTCGGACCCCTCCTCTACCTCTACAACGACGGCCGAGAGTCGTTATTACGTCCGGGACGACGACGGAGGAAAGGCGGAATTATCGGTTATGATGACGGAATTAAAAAATATCTCGCGGGTATTTGAGGGAAAAGTGAAATATGAAAAGCGTAACGAGCTGCCGCCGCGCCGCCGCCGCTATATATTATTTTTATAGTCGTTGTTTCGCGCTAGTTTTCCGTTGTATGAAATGAAAAAAAAAAAAAGAAACGTTTGTTACGGGCGGCGCGATTTAAATTTTCCCCTCCCCTCCCCGGTCCGTTTTAACACGCCCGGGCGGCGGCGGCGGCGGTGGAAAATCCATTACGGCCAAAATCGTGTCATTGCAAAAAAGTGAACGGGGCGGCGAGCGAAGCCCCTTCCCCGTCCCGCGCTTCCCTTCACCATAACCGACTCGGCCGTTCACGCACCGACAACGCGCGCTCGTTTTATACACACATTTTATATATTATATAGTTACGTGCGTTCACGTAACGTATTATATTCGAGCCGCTTTCTCCCGTTATATTACACCCGTAACTGGTTCATTGCCGACAGACGACGGGATGCTCCGGTTGGCGTTATGATAATAACAATATTGAAAATATATACTTTTACTTTCTCCGAGAGCGTGTGTCCTAAATCGCGCGGAGGCAGCGGCGGCGACCGAAACCTAGACGATCCGAACACGCGCGCGCAGACGACGACACGTGCCGCGAAGAAATCGGCGGCAGACGACGACATTCATTGTCGACCAGTTTGAAAAAAAAATAAAAAATACGATTGCCGGCGCGAAAATAGCGCCGACTACAACGGGGGTGGGGTAGAGGAGTTCGTTCGTCAGCAGAGATTGTCGTCGACGGTATACACAAAATACAATATATATTTGCGAAGAGTACATATTATTATATACGATGATGAAGTGGTTATACATATATACGTATATTAATATAATACAAGTTCACATGGAGAAACCGTACACTTGCGAGAACTCGGAAACCCGAGAAGTGTGCACACGTGTTTCACATACACACACGCGCGCTCGCTAGCTCGCACCCGGCGCGTATACACGCCGCCAGTTTACATTTTATAATAATAATAACGATAATATATACAACCGTATTCTATACACCGCACACGCACACCGCACACATCCGGGCGGACGACGGACATATGGTGGCGGCGGAATACGCGTACGCGACAGAAATCGTTATAATATCGCCATTATACACGGCACGGGGACATGCACCGTTTCGTACGAGTGGACTGCTGGTAATAATAATAATAATAATATGCAGACGGACGGACGACGGTCACACGACGGTGGAGAGGAGACCGGACGCGCGCTCGGGCGAAAAACATCAATTAACGGTTTGTCACCGCCGCGGCGGTCGCAACGAGACGGTATAATTTCTCGAAAAACGACGACCGCCAAGTCGAGAATCGAATTTCGAACGCGCGATTTTCAAAATCCAAAAACTTTGTAATACCAATACACGGGGGGGAAGGACACGTTATCGTATTACCATATATTATTAGATAATAATAATATCTACGCGCGTTTGTGGGGGGGCACTTCCTCGTTCCACGGGAATCATGCGCCGGCGCGCGTTGTGGAGAAATACGGGCGCGCGCGCGCACGCGAGACTGCGGGCCGCGGCGGCGGCGGCGATAATAATAATAATAGCGACGACGCGTCATTATTTACATTCTATTATTATAACATAATATAATACGCCTACTACGCGCGATATTGAAATAATGGCGTTTTACTGTCGTTGACCACGCGACGACGACGTGTACGTTTTTTTTTTCGCTCTCCTTACGGGTGTTGTACTTTTGGCGCGCCAAATAGATACCCCTCCACGCGCGCCGGACGCCGCCGGCGCGGTGTAGGGGTAGAGAAGGGGAGATTTTCACAAAAATTACACAATCGAGACTATAAGTTCCGCTCTGAAAAACGCTCGACCATGAAATACAACTCTTTTTATTTTTTTTTTTCCTATAACTATAAACATATATAATCGTTGGGTCGAGTGAAAGTTGAGCCGAGTTCTGCGCGCGCGTGTAGTGAGAGGAGGTCTGGTACGAAGCCGAGGACGTGGGACGCTGCTGCCGCCGCCGTCACTGCGGCTGCTTTTGAACGCGCGCGCGTGTGTGTAATATTATGACGACACATTGAGCGCAGAGTACACAAAAGAGGACGAATCGGAGAAAGTCGTCAAAGAGTATATAGGTGGGTGGCGCAGTGTGGAATCTTCAGAACATTTTTTTCGAACAGAGTGTAACGCCAAGGATTTTGAAGTAAGGCACTCGGCGGCGGCGATTATAAAAAAATTATATTTATATACTCGTGAAAAAAAAAAAAAAATAAATAAAGAAAACCCTTCACTTTGCCGTATCTATCTATCGACAGGCCCATATATGGTTAACTTCAACAGCTTTTTGGGCGCATATACGAGCGCGCGTATCTTTGAGAACCAATAGGCGGTCGTAACGAGTGGATTATCATTAAAGATAACATATTACGTATTATAAATTATAATAAGGCATGACGGGGCAACGGCAACAAACCGTTTTCAAGAGGCGCGCGCGCGTCTATAGTGCGGTATTAAAAAAAAAGAAAAAACTCGTAGAAATAACAGGTGTGTGTGTGTGTGTGGTGTATGTAAAACACGACGTATTTGCCGTGTCGCGTGGTCCGCGTATATCGACATTCGACATGCGTCGGTGAATGATTCCGCCGCGTACACGCGCGTTGTTTTAGAATTACTACGCGTACAACAAACACTCCGATGTACGGCAACGATAATAATATTTTCAACGGCTTGCATAATATTATATATTTCGTACTGCGAGGACGTTAACAATTATTTTTATTTTTTAATATTCCTCGGACGAAAATAACAACAAAGAAAACGTTACGATTAGCGAGTTAACTACGATAAACCGAGTTTTACGAGTCAACATAATAATTTACGCATATGCTCCAGCGTACAACAGCAAAATAACGCATCGCGCAGCTCGTATACACTAAGGTCGTCCCCGGAGAGAGTGGCGCTGCTACGACCGAACTCTCCGGACTTGAAAAAGTACTATACACAGCTCTCTCTCTCTCTCAATAGTTAATGTGTGTGTGTGAGAGTGTTATATACATACATACATGTTTCTTTGTCTCTGTTGCCGAGTGTGCGGAATACTACGCGGTAAACTCGGTGTCGGTTTATAAATCCCAAAGTCGTATACAAACGGCATATAGCACTGCAGCGGAGTAACTTTACGATCGCGGGCGACGCGCCACGCCCAAAAACGACGAAGGGTTAGGGTAGAGGATCAGAGAGAGAGTTGCACGAGGAGCACGACACACTATATAGTCGGGGTACGGGTGTTGCTATGGGGATGGCCACCCCAACGCGAAAGCTCCGTTTCAGCTTTATCAATATGGAAACTTATCTGGTCTGCGCGATCTCTCTACCCACCGACGCCGACCAACTAACAACCGGCAACCGGGTAACCAACAACACGATCCCCTCGTGTCGACGAAAACCCGAAAACTAAAATCCCTCGACCCCACCGGACCGCCGAATTTAGGATACCCCACCTCTTAATAACGTCTTTACTCCGAAACGAATACGCCCGCCATGATGTGCGTGACGGCTGGATGATAACAGTAGCGTTCCGCGAATTTTTTACGTTCCTATGCGCTATGGCCGTCTCGACAGACCTTCGCGAACGACTTCTGCGGCGGCCTTGGGAGGTGTATCTCTCCGTATTCATTAGCCGTCGCCGTTGCCGGCCGAAGGTAAATACGAATATTACACTCACCCTATAAGATTCCACAAATCTTTAATAGATGCTTTAACGCTAGCGTGCGTTTCTTCGTCTACGTCCAAATATACTGACCTGAAATCAGAAAAAAAAACAAAATTATTAGTTACGAAAAAACACCTGTTGCACGTGCGCATAGTAGTAGTGTTTTCGGCGCGGCGCGCGGCTCGAGATAAATAATAAAATATTATTTGGTACAGTCGCGCCGTTACTATTTAAAGGATAAATAACGTTATAATTGTCTCTTAATTGCTGCTGAAACGGGATCGGCAGATGGTTGACCCAATTCGGGGGCGAGGAGGGACAGGTGCGCGCTATCGCGGCGGCGACACAAATGTGGATACTACATACCCCTTTCTACGGTTCTTTTTGTCTTTGTCTGATTTCTACAACAGTGTAAATATATACGTACAATATATATATATATATATTATACGCACACAGACGTACAAAACACACGTACATACACGTATAATTGCCGAAGGCCTTCCTGGTTCTCAAGCGTACAAGGCCGGCGCCGTTTCAACAATAAAAACCGCCGGTCATTAAATTATTTCGCGCACTCGAAATCCGAATATACTTTTTTTTTTTTCGTGAATATAACCGCCGTCGAATGGGTACACTACCATTTTCCCGTCGTTATGTCATCAAGGAAGAGATTACCGGAGTCGTTTGCATTTAAGGACACGATCGATACGATAACTCTAACTGTCAGTGCCAAGGTTAACGGTTTACGCAACTGGTAATACGTTAATTACGAGTACAAATTTGTTTAAAGATCCGATTCGAACAACGAAATCTGAAACCGCAAAAGGAGGTGTTCTCCCGCGGACGATTATTGCTTTGGTATTATTTTCATTTCATGGCGAAAAATCTTATTCGGGAAGTTTATTTTTGAAAAATCGAAGGCCAACCGGTGCCGCGGTAGTGGTGGCAGTACAACACACGAGTAATACCGCGCACAACAGATGTTTGTCAAAATGAAACACCGCGTCGTTTTACACCGTGTTACACACACACACATACACAATAATATTATTGCAGTGATATGAAATAATACATTGCGTTACGAATCGTATGTGAAACGAGAAGAAAACTACGGCAAGTAGTATAAGAACGACATCACTCGGCAACGGTCTTAACTTTATGATAACGATGTTTGGATATAAGAGAGACCGTACGAGCATGACTGACCAACCACCCAGACGGATACCGGATATTCATTTGGTTTTTTTTTTAAATTTACCAACGTGACCGCGAACAGTACACGTTTATACGTAAAATAGTACACAGCACGGGGGCCCGCAGTAAGACCGAGTCGCACTATAGACGTTTTGCGGGTACTTACTTCGGCGGGTATTAAGAGACTCTTTTTGGTAAATTTATATTATTATATTTACATACAAAGGCTATGGGTTCGTCTAAAAGGACGAGTTCTAACTCGCGCGCTCTTCCACGTACGAAATATAAGAATGTATTTTATAATACCGCACGCACACATCGTATTCCGAAAATCTGCTCGGCCGTAACGATCTTTTTTTTCTTTATTTTTCTCCAAGGGGTCGGCCGTGTACGGACGGTTCTCAGGTATACCCGGCGCACAATGGGCAAGCCGTGGGGTCAACGTGGGGCGGCGGCCGCGGAGAACGGGCGACGAGCACACACAACACATTTGGGTGAAATTCCTCGGTTACCATTTTTTCGACTAGGCCCCGACCGGCACGATAACAATATAATATTATATTATTATATATCTTTGGTCTCGGCGAGCGCGCGCACAATATAGCGGAAAACGAGACAACAAAGAAACCAGATGTGACGTCACCAACCGAGTACCAGCCTTCGGAATCGAGTCTGGCCTTGGCGGTGGTGTGCTGTGCGCGCGCGCGCGACTAGAGAGGTGCGAGCACAACACAACAGCACTATACGCGCGTTTATTACACATATAATAGACGGAGCATTTTTAATAGTATATAAATAAATAATACTGAATTTTCGTTAATATCTATATCACATGACGTGGTGGTTTGAAGAAAATGTGATTGACCGGGACGACGCGAAAAAAATCTTTAGACAAGGTACCCGCGGCGCGTACCTATGCAAAGCGCGTTGTCGTTCGAAACACCTTTTGAAGTAAAATATATTCCAAGATTATTGAAATTATTTATTATTTTTCAGCAAAAAAAAAAAAATGCAAAAACGATATTAAAACGTATGATTAACGTTTACGAAAAGTTTGGTCTGAACTTTGCCCATCGACTCTTAAATTCCGCGTCGTCGGTGGCCCCAAGACACCAAGGTAAAATTATATTACCAACGTGGCCTCGGCGAAGAGTAAACGAAAACGGTCAGCGCGTTTAAAAAAGACTTAAATTTGGATTTACGTTCGGTCTTGAATTACAGAGGCTTAGGATCTGTACACCGATGAAGTGAAATATAATATCAGTGCACACGCGCAGCATCGCGACCGCCGCCGACACATCTGCAACGCAAGCACGCGCGTCATAAACTCTCCGTGTGTCATACGTCTACTATACGGTTCTCCTCGGTGCAGTCTCGTGTGCATGTGGTATACATATTGTGCAAGTCGCGAGGGGGAGAGGCAAAAAATGAATACGATTCGTACGCGCGGGTCGCGTTTTCTTCGCGGAAGTTCGCGAGTGATGACGCGAGTGTATTAGTCGACGAGACGATCGCCGGCCGACCACTACACAATCCGACACCGTGGCGCGGTTTTCATCACCACACGCGTGACGTACGCACGACGATAAATTGTGTTGTTGTTGCGAATTGCAAACGAAACGCCGTTGTGAACTCGTCGATTTCGAAACGAGTCTCTCGCTCGTTGTTGTCGACGATGCGAGAGCAAATAATATCATATACAGTATACCGCCATGGTTTACTCATCGCGGCGGTTTCGCGCAGTCATCATGGCGAGATTAAGTCCTCCGGAGAGCGAGAGAGAGAGAGAGAGAGAAAATAAAAAACTCGGCGCAAAAACGATTGCGCAAACCAAAGCGCATTTATAGGTAGACGGAAGAGAGGAAAAAAAAAAAAAAAACGGCAAAAGTAGACCCCCCACATACGGTTGTCTCTCGGTCGCCGAAATCGTGAAACTACTCGCTCAGCCCGTACCTACTGCTGCTGGATGATTTTTTTTTTTTCGCCCGAGCACGATTTATTGTTACTTTTTTCTACCGGTCGTTTTAGGAAACGTGATCGATATGCGATTTTGTAACCGGGGTGTTGTGGGCGTCGCGTGGCCCGCCGACGAAATACATAACAGAACACAACAGAGATGGCAAACGTTAGTTTCATAAGCCGCATCCAGTGTAGGTATAATATACACGCATATAAACTGCCAGATAATCGCCGCCGGACAAGGCCGCCCGTGTCCAAGGTCACTTCCTTTTCGCGCTCGCACGCGTATATTATTGCTCCGCCGCCGCCGCCGCCGCAGCAACGTCGTTACACGCGGCCGCGTTTTCCCGTCCGCCGCGCGGCTTTCCCGGGTACGGTGTCGCAATCGGTTGCGTAAAAAAAAATAAAATAGAAAAAAAAACAATAATAATAATAATAACGAATAAAAAGAAAGAAAAAACCTCAGTCGTACGGACGACGATCGTAGCGCGCCGGCAAACAGCCAGTATTCGACCGCCGCCGCCGCCGCCGCCGTCTAGTAGCCCATAACACGAATACAACAAACCTACACACAACGAAGTCAGGAGTACATAACGTACCCTTGACTTAGTTGCAAGTACCCAGGCGCCACCGGTTGTCACGCGCATTTCCTAACTAGGACACACGGTACACACGCACACATTTCCCATGTTACGACGTTGTTGTCGTTAGGGTTTCCCTTTGAGGTCTCGTGTAATAATAATATTGTCGCATGTACGCGTAATTACGTACTACTATGCCATGCCGTTGATCTAGGAGAAACTCGTCATTCAAGTGGAAAAAATAAGACACCGTGTGCACGCGTCGTATTGCGCGTTCGAGACGTTGAGTAAACGACGACGACGACGAGAAAAATGTCATGGAAACTATGCACTATAATAGACACGAACGAGGGGGGAAATTGTTGCGCTCAAAAACGACGTTTCTACTTAATTTTTTACACACGATTAAGACGAAATAAAAATAATATCCACGTAAAAACTCGTGTTTACGAGACGTTAACACTAATATACTTACGAAGGAAACAAGGCGGACATTTGGGCTCTCACAGAATGGTAATCGCGATTCATCGTGGATATAATATGTGTATATAACTAGGTATAATAATTTTAAAACTAACTTAATGTTTCACTAAAACGAAGCACCAAAACGAATAGGAAAACGACTACGGCAGTAACAGTAAAATATAAAAATAAAAAAGTTAACGAGCCGAAAACGCACCGATGACTGTACTGAGAGCAGCGAGACAGCTTAGAAAGACGACGGCAGACGACTAACCGCCCTTGACACAGACGGTGGGAACCAAAGCCAAATAGGAATCCTCTTCTTTCATTGTTATTCTTCTCTCTCTCGTTTTTACGTCCCGGCAACCGGTATTCCCGCACGGGGAACCCTTTATCGTACAAAGTCTGTAACCGTCGGAGGGATATGATAATGTCGTCCTAATGGTGTCATCGCGCCTCTTTTTTCAACCGGTCCCGCCGAGGGGTTTCCAAAACGGTATCGGGTTCACGACACCGTTGCCGGGCCGCCCCGCGCCATTTGGCCACCACTGTTCGGATAAATGTCCCGCATGAGGGATCCCGTTGTAAACAGGGACGTGCCTGGGGGCCAAAGACAATATTCTCCACCACCCTACTATTCTTAAGGTGTGAATCATCCGATATCCACGAGAACAGCTGATCGCAAAATACATAACGGAGAAGGGTAGGCAATTAAAGAGAACCGTGTTGCTACGACGACGACGACGACGACGACCGAGTTCGATGTTTAATTTTTTTTCTCACTTCGAAACAGTCGAATTTCAATAATATCTCAGCCAACTAAGGACACGATTCTTTTTCGAAAGATCAAGTGGACGACGACGATTTGCCACGCTGTTCGCGGTGTAAACTACTATAACCAAGGCTAAAATTAGGAGAGCTGGTCCCGCCACGTTAAAAGGGCATATAATGATGACGGAGAGAAGGGAAGGATCGTGAATATTCCCAGGACGCGAGCGACTACCAGCTGCATGTTCCGCACAGCTGTGCTGTTTTGCATACTTTGAAAGAAGGAAAAATAAATTTAATATATATCCCTGTGTTTGCTCATAAGTCGTGTTCACGACTTTATTATACCGCGGGCTCTCGGTAAACGACGATGGAAAAAAATATGTACTTAACAAGAGAATATATTTTGCTTTCATAAAATTCGCATATGTGAATGCGCGCGTCCTGAACGGTCTATATATATCCAACTGCGATCGGTCTATAGTAACGAACCATAAATAATTTTGATATACGTTTGATTCCGGTTGAATAAGTCTTTTTTAAATGAATTATTAACGCACAAATAAATATACAAATCGTACGCAGCATTTATGCTCTAATTAGTGTACGTTTTTTCGTTCGATATCGTAAAATAACATTACGCTGATAATATGTAACAATGCATTTCTTGCGTATTCGAATATTTTCGTAAAAAAACCACTCTTTGAAATGTTGTAATTTTCCAAAATAATTTTCGATTGATACACCTTGACCCATCTTCTTCGCGCTAATATCGTGCCATTACAAAAACGTATACTCACATTTGTGAATAATAATTGTTACTGGATACACGGCCAGAAAAGCTAGTCGACCTTGTTGGTAAATGTCAAACACTTGCACACAACAAATGGCTGCCGGTAAGGGGGCTCTGCTGCGCGACTGCCGCTTCTCGCTGTCTCCTCTCTCTTTATTAGATCAAATTACTATCCGATTACAAACGAGCGGCGGCGGCAGTGGAACAAAAAAAAAAAAAAAAATGGTGAATCTCGATTTCGAACGGAACAGATTTTATTTATCGGATTTCGCAATGTAACGAAAGAAAGAAAAAAGAAAAAGAAAAAAAAAAACGGAACGCAATTTCGATTAGATAACTCTATGCGAGAGAGAATGAAAATAAATAACTGAAGTAATTTTTTTCCGCTATTTCATTGTCGTGTAACAATTCGACCGAAAACTCCGAATGATTTCACTTTTCACCAAGAAACCGCCGCGCGAACAATTTCTAATGACGCGAGAAGATGGAAATATATAAAAAAAAAAATATATATTTTATATACACCTATATAATAATATACATTATACAATAACATTACTACCGCCGATGCATACAGTTAATAAATTACTACATTTCGACTAAATATATATAAATATATACACGTACGGGGGGAATTAGGCCAAGGCAGCTCTGAAGGTACGACGCGCGGCGAGTATTGGCGAATTCCAATATAATCTCGGAAACGCCACCGGCCGTCGTCGTCGCGTCGGGCAGACACACGCACACATATATTATTATTATATCATTGCTCCGAGATTTCTCGCAGGACACACACAACAGGTACATTTGAACGGCGACAAAACGAGAAACGTGAGGTATTCACACACACACACACACACGGCTTTTGTATTGTTATTATACACAAGCGTTTGTGTATAAATATATATATATATATATATATATAGATACGTGTGGGTGTCTCGTCGGGGAAAAATATAATAATAAAAACCACCTGGCGATACCTGCACACACTCGGTCCTACACCTCTTCCTCTCCTCCTCACACTCGGCCGTCCGTCCACCCGCCGCGCCGCAGACGGACCGGGCGGTGTCGACGACGACGACGACGGTGGCGGCTGAGGCCCAGGTGTGTGCGTGCGTGTATCGGACACACACAAAAGGTTACAGAGGAAAAAAAAAACTCGTATAGTGAAAGGGGGCTGCTGCTGCTGCTGCTGCTGGTGCTGGTGGCGGGCGAGCGAGCGTCGGTTGTAGTAGGTGGACGGGAAAAAAAAACATACACATACACACAAAACGAACTGTATATAAAGAGACAGATGGTACGTGAAAAGTCGTCACAGCTGTACCTATACGATGTATGTGATTATGATAAAAGTGCAACGAGCGGCAGACGTGATAAAAAGGAGACTGTATAGAGAGAGAGAAAAACGTGTTCGGTACGTGTGCAGTGACCTTTTATCTGAAAATTCTATACGATCTTTCGAGAACGTTTTTCGCCCAGCCGCTCGGTGTTCTCTTCGAACCAGTGATAACAATATAATTATACGAAACGGCCGCGGCGTGCAGGGCGGGCGGGCGGACAGCACCGCGAGAGGATATATAATAAGGTTTTTTTTTTTTTTGTTTTGAACCCGCATTACGACGAGCGGCTCGGAGTAAAAACCAAAGTACCGGCGGCGGATTTAGTAGACACACTTCGTGTCCGGAGATATAACAACATACAATAAACAAAGAACGACCGCCGTACACAGATGGCCGGCGCACGGATCGGCAACGTCGCAGTCTCCGGGGGAATATCGGCTCCGTCGTCGTCGGTCGTTCGGATCTCACTCGTCTCCCTCTCTCGGTCTATCTTTCTTTCGAGCGTGCTGACACGGCTTTTTACATGCGTGTCAAGACTGTATGCCGCAGCAACAGCAGCACACAACCCGACCGTATCGTTAATAATAATGATCGTTACAGCACATTTTGGGAACCATCGAGCGGAGAATACGACGACGCCGGTTTCGACGGCGAAGGGTTCGCCGCCGCCGCCGCCGTCGGAGGGTTCTCATCGCAGGGATTTGTGGGGTGCGCTGTCATGTCCCTTCTTTTCCTTTGCTCCCTATATTCTTACTGCGCGAGAGGGATGCGGCGCGCGTTAACGACATTTTTACTCGAGTGCTGCGTTCCGAAAGTCATACAGCAGCGGCAAATAATAAATACGTATATATAATATATATACGCCGAAAATAAACGATAACTATATATTGCGCTAAAGCAGACCGGCCGTCAAAGCATCGGGTCAACACATGGACCCAACTCCGGAGGATAGAAAACTTTTCCGAGTCGATTAAACGACGAGTTCGCGCGGGTACAAGATTTTCGCCGTCAGAAAATGTCCGTCGCGGAGACTTTATCTCTATATTATTTACCGATAATAGGAGGCCAATGTTATCCCGTCGAGCATATAAAAGAAAAACGAATAAACCCCGCGGCGAACACTCCAGTCGTCGTCTTTTTCTTTCCAACGCGTACAATATCAAAAAAAATAAATAAATATTCGGGCAAACCGTGAAAAAAATTGTAAAAAAAAAAAAAAAACCAAAAAATGTGCTACGGTCAGTAGTAGTGGTAAGTATGATAAAACACAAAAACGCGATTTCTCGCCCTACCCAATTTGTTCTATTATTTAGTGAGCGTAACCTATTTTCGGCGTTTTTCGAGACACGGAGAAAGAGGAAAAACAAACACGAGCGGCAAAAATACAACACGCGTAGCGCAAACAACGAGTGGTAGTTATAACGAGTATTATGTGCGCCGCGCCGCCGGTATACCACCTATATATACGTGTATTATAACAGCGCACGTTCGCCCGAGTACTGTAGGGCCCACAGCACACATACAACACGGCGGCGTGCGCATTTAAGTGCATTTTACATTGTACACACATCGCCGCCGAGAACGCATTTATCACGTCATATGCATATACGTATATACTGCATATACTTTTATATATATAGAACAGTATAACACAAAACAACGGCGAGGGGAGCTTTTTTATTTATTTTATTTTTTTATATATATTTTTATTTTTTTTAATACGCATTGTGCGCCGCCGTCTACCCGCACTACTGCTACTACTACTACTACTACTACTACTACTCGCACCGTACGCCGCCGTCACTACACCATTACCCGCACACCCTTTTATGTTCGGCGTACACTATACACATCCCTCCGCGCACTTCCTCTCCAGAGGGCATTGCGCAACCGAACCGTTACAACAAAAGGGGGATGGTCGTTTCGCGTATAATTATACGCGGTGGCGGCGGCGGAGGTCAACGTCCCTGTGTGCGGCTCGTGCTGACCACCGGGCCCCCGGTCGAGCGTAATTATTTCAGGCGGACGCCGCCGCCGCCGCCGCCGTTGTTGTGTGCCGTGCCGTGCCGTGCCGTGGTGGCGGCGGCGGCGGCGGCGGCGCGGGGCGGAAGCGAAAAAACTTTCACTGGTTAAAATTGATATTATTCTTTGTGCTTCGGTAAAGAAAAAATTAATATAAAAAAAAAAAAAAAAAAACCACACGGCGCGCGCGTGTATACGGCGGCGAGCAGCAGCAGCAGCAGCTGTTGTGTAACGCCGTTGCGCGCTCACTCTCCTCTCCCTCTACACATATATATATATTCCCTTTCCGCGCCGTCGAATCGAGCCGAAATAAAGCCCTCCGCGGCGAACGAGCGAGAAACACACGCACGCCGATAGAGAGAGGCGGAGAAAAAAAACTTACAGAAAAAGAGAACGGCGGTGGCCGCGAGTGGTGCGTCCGCCGTCGTGTATACGTATATATTATATATATTATATTATTATTATTATTGTATCTAGTGGCGCGCCGGGGATATGGGTTCAAGGGCAACCGAAGCGGTTTTTTCAAGACCGGTTCAATAAACGATGGCGTCCGCTGTTGCCGTGCATCACAAGTTCTTAACGCGGACGTGTGGTGTACGACCGCCGATCGTGTGTGTGTGTGTGTGTGTGTGTGTGTACGGGGGCAGGCAGGTAGACCGCCTCCGTGGAGGGACAAGGCGGCGGCGAAAGGGCGAACGAGGAATGAGAAGAAAAAAAATAAAAATACGTCGAGATACGAGAGAAGACAAAGGAAACTCGCGTTATCGTCGTGGATATTTACTACGACTCGGTTTAGAACAAAACACAACGCTATAGCACATAACGTATGCACACTGATAAGGGGAGAACCTAATGATATCGATAATACGCGACCGATTGATGATTAATTTTCTACCGTCTCCAAGTTTAATAATAATAATAATAATATTACGAAATCACGTCGTCGTCGAGTACGGGATATCGTTTTATGACAAAACGTTTTAGTATTCGTAACGTTAATAACTAGAATAATACTAGAGTCGCATTATAATATGTTATTGTTGTTTGTTGGCGGCGGCGGCGGCGGCGCGATAAGTTATCGCCGCGACAAAGATAGGACAATCGTATTTACCTAGTCTCCATAGCGTTGCCGGCTACGACCGTGTTGTACGAACGGTGGTGGTGGTGGTGGTGGTGGTGGTGGTGGTGTTGGTGTTGATGGTGCGTCCGGTACCGGCGGTTGTGATGGCGCAGGTGATTGGCGACGAACGCGGGCGGAAATACGAACGGTCGGAAGCACGGCGGCCCAAGCACATACGGCACTAATAGCACGACGGCGGCGGCGGCGGCGGCTGCGGCTGCGGCGGCGTTGGCGACGGCACCGTCACACCGGCAAAACGGCAGACCGAAATTTCGCGGCGACGACGACGGCGGCGAACACGCGTCGACGACGAAACGACCGATCACGGCGCGACTCCTGCTGCCGCTGACCACGAACAGTCGACCGCCGCAATAACAGCAGACGCCGTAACACGCCTGGCTATCCACAACAGGCAACCAGTAGAACGTCGTCGTAAAAGAGGCGGCGGCGGCGGCGTTATTACCAGCAGTGACGACGGCAGCGGCGGCGGCGGCGGCGGGCGATTTCGTCGTCGTATTCGTCGTTGCTGCAATACGGATCGGCAAAACCACTGCTGGCATGACAAACCGCGCGCTCGACACGAACTGGCCGGCCTCCTCCGGAATCGCGGCGGCGAGCGCCCGTCGCGGGCCCGCGCACGCACACGCACGCGCCCGGCGGCAGAGTCGCACACTATCGATTTCCCCCCTCCGCCGCCGCCGAAGTAGCCGCGGAGCGGCGCTGCACGCGCGCCGCCGACGACGACGACGATCGTGTCGGTCTCGGTTTTGCCGTCACGACGATTGTTTTTAATACGTTTCGCCATATCGACGAAAGCGGTCGCGCGCGCGATTGTTTTTTCGTCGAGGAGTGTGCCAACAGCTGCTGCTGCCGCCGCCGCTGCCGCTGCGCTCCATTGTGACGCGCCCTTGAATCGCCGCCGCAGCGGGAGCGAGAAACAAACACGCTCGCCGCGAGGGGGCTTTGCCGGCCGCCGGTGGATTTCCCTTTTTCTTCTCGTCGCGATTAATATTTCTGGTTTTATTTTTTAATTGTTTTTTCCAATCCGTTCGCTTTCGGCGGAGACGGGACGAGAGAGGAGACGGGGGTAGGGGCTGAGCTGGGTAGGGGCTGAGCGACGTCGGGTCGCTCGCGGCCCGGAACGTGTAACGCGACTTTTTTTAATCCTACTACTAAATGTTAGGTTTTTGTTTTTTGTGTGAAATATTTTTTTCCAATTAACCGTCTGAAAGGTGATCGGATCGTTTAGAGGCCGTTCGGGAGGCGGCACGTGAATATAATATTATGTGCAGTACACACGATTTCGAAATCAAAAGTTTATTTGTACAACGCGCACGAGCGCGCGGAGCCCCGAGGGTAAACGATTTCCGTTTTGAGGAACGAGTGGGTAGGTAGGTTCTGCAGAACTTCGTGCGTCTGACGCCGCGGCCGTTATATCCATCTTAGTTATGAGGATAAGCGAATTTCAAATATACGAGTGGGTTGATGCAAAGATCGAGTGGTTGACCCCCAATTCGTGTTGCGAGTTGATTAACTCTAATCGGTTACGGAAAACATGCCGATTTTTGGAAGTATATTGAAACCTTAACCCCCCCACCACATCATACCATTGAACATTTTTAGCACCGTTTTCGTTCAAATCGAATCCTACAAGATTATGCGAAAGCCTTTCATATTTAAAATATTTTGGTGAATTAATTTTTTTTTTTACGAATTAATGAATATTATATTATTATTTACGAGTTGAAGGTACTAATATAAGCCGCCGAAGGAGTGGGGACCTATCCGTTAATCTTTCCCCCTATATAACTGCCACCGGTGTGACGAGAGACCGACGACGACGGGATTTGAGCGGGTAATGAAATATAACTTTTTTTTTTTTTTCGTAGGGGTGTGCGAATCGAGATTATTTGACACACAAAGAGTCGTGATACACGGTGACGTGCCGACTATGTTACCGGACGTATCACGTTGAAATGCCAGCGATATTACAATAATCGCGCTTTCGGCAGATCGCTACGATTACGCACGCCACACTTATCACGCACGCGCGCGGTGCGGGTGACGCGCGAACGTCGAAAACCCGAGATGTGTGACGAGTGTTATTTGTTTCAAGTTCCCTTTTTTCATACTATTATCTCGAACGCGAATTATTGTTATCGTATGGGCCGCGCACACACGCCCGACGCGGCGACACGACAACGCGCATTTCACAATAGTACGGTAAATAATATAATATGCATATGCCCGCCGTGAGTGCCGCGCGAGTAAAATTAGATGAATTTTTTCTTACTTTATCAACGCCGCACCGCCGCCGTCGTGATATGACGCAACGGTGTCGTATAGAGGGGCCAGGCACTCTGGGTCACCTTCCCTCCCGAAATATTAGATTTCATAATTATCAAGTTCTATCAAAGATAACGTCCCGCAAACGCCGCCGCGCTTATTTTCACATCCCCGACGACGAGGGATGAGATTTACCCAACAGACACGAGATATTTTCTCCACCGGATTTGTTGTTTGATCTCGTCCATCCACCGTATACGATTGTGTGTATATACGCTATGTATTCTTTACGATTTTATTTTCATCACGTCACCAAACCTAATCTTCGGTACGAATCACTCCGTGCTCATTGATGAAACATATTCGTTCGGGAAACTTCAAAAACGAAAGAAAGAGAAACTTGGAAAACATCATGGCATTACTTTGGGATACGTATGGCGAAGGTTGATAAAGTTGATATCACACGTTCTCGTCTGTGACAGCGACAACAAGTCGTGTTTCGCGCCATGATGTAACGGACTGTATTATACGACGCCTACCACTGTTTTAAGCCGTTGCGCGTCCAGATCTCCGGCGAATAATTTTTCTTACACCATTATTGTGACCCACATCGAGAAAATATGTTGTTCTGTATACGCCACGGAATTAAACGGCCGACGTTATTATCGTCGCGCGTGTTGTGTTCGAAGGGGGGCGAGAGCGTTTTTATAAGTATTTTTGACAAACACGCACGTGCTGAGGACGACGACGATCGATAGTCATTTTCGTTACGACGAACGCGATCGTTTTTGGTCGAGTTCGTTTTCGACGGTAAACAACCACGAACGACGCGCGCATGTATAAATAATACTACACTGTTCGAGTAGTTTATTTGCGATACTAACGCAGGGTGAAAAAAAGTTTCGTTTCCAAAGTCGTTCTCTAGTCGTAGTTCTCGTGGTTTCGATATATATATATCTATCGGGTTACAATACTGTGTTCGATTATAATAATAAGCCCGCCGCCCGGCAATTTATTACGATAACAACTCGATCGCCACCGTATAATATGCTCGTATGCCGCGGCGAGGTCGTGAACCTCATAATAATACATTGTTATTATAATAAATTGAGAATATTTTTTCTCGCGAGTAAACCGTCCCGGTAACTCTATGCGAATATATATATTGCTATTAATACTGTTAAACTTTTGGAACTCGATACGCGTAAAGATAACAATCCAAGAGGAACCAACACCGCCCGCGCGGCGATCGACGCGTAAACGGAAAGATTGATAGGCAAAACTATCCGTAATATTTCAAACGCGGCAGCGAGCAATACACGACGGCGAAAAAAAATCAACTCGAGTGACAAACGACCGCGCGATACGATTCACGTATGACCTTACACCGCATGGCCTACGATGACGCGTACAAAACACAGTGTAAAAAAAAATAAAATAATAATAATACTATCATTACATAATAATATTGTTGTCAAATGTTACTTATTATTATAAATTATAATGGAGATAGAAACATAAAAGATTAAGAAATACAATTAAATCCTAGTTTAGAACCGAACGCGATCGCGAGCGGTGGCGTGTGTGCGATAAAACGATGTGATATTTTTTTGTATCTAAAAGCGATTTCATAGCACCGTCATTGTCAATCGTGTTATTTATTATATATATATATATATACATAGTGGCCACTTCCTTTTTAAAATTGCGTGTACGACGTACATAGCACACACACACAATACACATATTATTATTATTTTTATATGCGCTTATATGGCTTTTATAAATGAGAGCGACGAGTGGAACACGCACGCGCGACGGAAATACGCGTGGCAGGCGGCGGCGGTTTGAATGCACATCACAATAATAATAAAAATAAAATATACATTTGTTTTTTGACGTTTTCCGCGTAGTTTTCGTTTTGCACGGGGAGAGAGAGATAGGGAGCAAAGCGCGCATATACGTCTCCTATATATCATATTTTTGACAATAATATAACACCGCAAATTATACTCGATTGAAGATGAGCTATGGCTCATACGTATACTATACAGTATACATACACTATATGAACCGATTCTGCGTTTGTTTTGCTTCTAGACAAAATACCGAAAATACTGATTTACAACAAATCTACTAATTTTTCGTAATGATTAGGGGAACGTACGGATATAAAATATCGTGATAATATAATAAGGACGAAAACCGAACGTTATTTACTACACAAACTTTCGAATTTCGTACAGTGACTTAAAACGTATCGTACACACTGCAATTTAAAGGCTCGGGTTTTTAATGCGTTTTCAGAAATACTGCGGCGGCAATCGGTCGTACGAGCGGCATACGTACGCATACGCGCGCCGCCGTGGCGAGCCAAGAACACCATACATGGCCGGTCGTCTCGGAGATAATGGCGTTATTCGTCGTCGTCGTCGTCGTCCTCCGCGCGGCAGAACACCCGGCCGCCCGCGTCGTTTTAGCGGACGGACGGCGTCTGTCGCGCGCGAGAAAAATGCCAACTGGCACCACGTCCGGCGTGTGCTTCTGGCTCGCTCCACCAAACACCCGACCCGTCCCGTCCGCGTGGCGCAGCGAGCGAGCGAGCGAGCGGAGTGATATCTGTTAAAGCGACGGAGGCGACACTGTACACGGCCGGCGAAACGGTGCCAAAAACGGAGAGAGTGGAAGGAAGGAAGAAAGACTGCGACGACGCGACCGACGCTGCGTTTTGGTACGCGTCCAAAAATGATAAAAAAAAAAAATAAATAAAAATATGAAAAACCGAAATGGAAAGACTACGACGACTCTACGACTTTTTATTTTTTTCGCTCGATGGCCCGACGATAACTCGACGACCTTTGCACACCCGCACACGGTGAACGTACGATCTGAACGAATCCGCGCGGCGGTCCCGCGGAGAAGGGTCGAATATTCGTAACGAGTCTTTTCTCGAGGGTTGAGGAGAATTGCAAAACGCCTGCGCCCACGGCGTTGTTCAAACGAAAATATTATACGCGTTTTAATTAAATAAAATACCAAATCGCGAGTTCGGCGCGGGTTTCGAGCGCGCCGCGTGTTTTTGCGATTTCCGGGACCTTTTACACGAGAAATTCATATCGCACGGGTCTCCTATAAGTTTTTATGAAGACATTTTTTCACACACTATTCGCGATTTTTGCCGTTTGAGAAACTTGATTTTAAGACCAGTTTTTCACTCGTGTGAAAAACAATTAGGATCGATTATGCATTTTAAACATTTTACCAAAGCCAAGAAAAAAAATCAGTTTATTGCGATACGATTTATCGAGAAATTATCAGAACACACACAAAAAAAAATGAAAGATGTTTAGTCATAATAGTTTGATGTAACATACAATGTGATGCATTCATTCGCCGGAATGGAAAAAAAAAATGCCACACACAAACTATCCCAAATCTCTCGCCACATCCATACAGAATACCCAACCTTATTCCATCCGTACCGAATGTACTTACTTAAACGGATTTTATACCCACTTGTCCACACATTTTATTCTCTTATACGAATTTTATGAACGCTCGAGCGACATATTATTTTTCCGTCGTCGTTAAATATTTGTAAATGAATGCGAAATCGATTATTACATTTTAATTTTGTTTTTTTTTTTTGTTTTCGACACTATCTAATCTACAGGTTGTGGTGGCGGCAGACCCGGAAACTTAAATAATATTATCTAATGAATAAAAGTTCAACGATTTTCACACGAATGACTACAAACAACGCGGCGTAATCGTACATAATCTGATTTAGAATTTTATAACACAATAATATAGAGTCGGTCGCGCGTTTCCGACAAGATTGTTTTCAAGGTCCCACAATAACAATTACTTATATTTTAGACAATCAAATTGTTCATATCAAAACGTTATTTTCGACCGATTGTAGTATATACATACATTCGACGTATAAATGGCTTTACTGTCAGAGTCGTGACCGTTTGTTTGACTTGCGAAATTACCATCGATTTATATCCAAACGTTCGATCGGGAGGGAGGGATGGAGGGCGCGCACTGTTCGTTTCGGATCCGCGGAAGGGATGCTATTATTTGTAAACGGACCGTTTGGCTGGTATAATTTAGTATATGCGCGAATTGTAAATTAATGTTCGTGTTATGAACCGCCCGCCCGCCCGCCCGATAGATTTTCCTTCAAATTACCAATGTCATTTTTCTTAATGTCCATTTTCTGCCAAAACACTTAACAGCGACTATATACGTAATTTCTCTTTTGTCTCGCCGATCGATTGTTTTCTCTCGGTATATTTGTTACTATATCAAGCAAACTAACATGGAAACTTTTCCGATAATACAAATCAAGCGCCATCGTACACACACACACACAAACACACGTTGAGTCACTTAACCACAATAATATTAAATATATGACTAATACTAAATGCGTACTTAAATATATATATATATATATTTATATTTATTCTATTGAAGGTACACGCGTAGAAAGTAAATTGATATTTCAAAATTCGTTAGGTTATTAATGATTGTGTTTTGTAAAATGTAATTCCAACAAAAGCAATTTATACGAAACTATTAGTCACAGAACAAATAAATATTATTTTAATTCAATACGGAACACATTGTGAGTATTGAGTATTGTGTGCAGAATCCATATAAATCGGGTAGATAATACAAAGAGAATTAAGACATTATAAATTATCAGTCTATAATAATATAGATACAATATAACGAATTCTTTAATGCTTATTGAATTGTTACGTCTATTAAACAATGTTTTACCTATACCCGAGAAGTCTTCAATAGTTTAATTTCCGAAAACATATACGTTGGTCACGTTAAAAATATTTGAAATCCACACGAATAAAGAGAACCATGTCGATTTCTCAGTATCGCTAAATTACTACAGCAGAATTCGCAGTATACCTTTTAAAACGATATTAATTTTCAAAATCAAATGATTCGCCGATTTTTTTTATTTACATTTAAATGAAAAATACACCAACAAAAGAGGACAGATATCAAGACAGAGACAACACAAACTCACGGATATTCAAATCACTCGATCACACAAACTTCGAAAAATCTCTCTCGTACGAACGATCTACGAACGGAAAAACTCGGCCCGAGGAAAAAGGATCCACTGATTAATGAATTGGTCGGTTTTTAAAAATACTTGGTCGTCATGTGCATCGAACAACTTCTAGATTCCTCGACACGCGGAGGATAATATCGAGAAATAAAACCGAGGATTTGTCGGTCGTCCGAGGGGTTCTCTTTTACGCGTGAAGTCACCCCCGCGTACGTGGATCACGACGTGATGGCAGTGGATTTTTCGTCGAGCACGTTGTATATTATATACATATATATTTTTTTTCGAAGACGGATTCTTTGTCGTGAGGCGGCGTTGCAACGTGGCGCACAACGTGCGCCGGGGGCCGACGGGATCAATATTCCGACCGCCTAGGCAACGCATGACTGTCGATCCTGTGCGCGGCGTTGCCAGTTTTCCGTCGGCCGCCCGGCGCACACGCCGACGTCGTCGTCGTCGCACGCACACACGAAAACTGTGTTCAGGGCACTAACCATCACCACCGTCATCGTACAAAACGATAATAATAATAGTCATGTCAACATTATAGGTATATGATATAATAAAAAAAGGTATTTTCTTTTCTTTGCAATATTGCACACAAGGTTTATGGGACAAAAGTTTTTTTTTTTTGATTTGCGAGACAAAAATAATCCAATACTGTAATGATAACTAATAACGCGATATGATAACAAAATATTACACGACAAAAATAAATAATATATTGTTTATAATTTTTTATTCTAAACCTCGTATTGTTTGTTGTAACACATAACTAGCACACGACGCGCGATAAGTCCCTAACAATTTGTTCCCAGGCCCGATTCCCGGTAAACGATTGTTGTTGACACGTTATCAAATTCGCATTAGGCCGGGTTCACATAGGCAAGCGACGGGCGACAGCGACAAGTGTTAATATTCACGAGCAGCGAATCGCTTTACCGGTTTTTGATATTAAAATATTTTCTCATTTACTAATATTATTGGAAAATAATATTCAGTATAATATATAAACTTATACGTAGTTATACTTATAAACTGTCACGCAGTATCAAAACGAACACTCCACAGTCGACATAATAGTAATATTTTATTATAAATTATAATGATCAAATAAATGAAAATGATAAAATGTTATTGACATCACTCGGGAATGACGATATAAACATGATAATCCCAATCGCTCGGGTGCCCCGACCGTCGCAATCGCTCATTGCTCAAGAACAATATAAACACGTCTATTTAAAACTTTATGTTTGATATCTATTGATAAATCGTTCATCAAATATCGCTCGTCGCGTTAGCCCATGTGAATCCGACCTTACGCGATCGAAGAAACGAGAAAATCTCAACGTAATTCGACCGAAAGAAAAAGATATTACATTATATCATTTCGGACGATACCGTAGACTAATAAATTAGAATAGTAAGAAAAACACTATAACGCCAAATATAACTTGCGGAAGTCGAGCCTACTGCGGTTGGGTATATTAGGTTTTTTAATAATAATTATCAAACCATATGAAATATAATCAAACACTTACCGAGAAAAAACAGCAGTTAAGTATGAAGCAGTAAGAATTGAAATATTTACCTGAAACAAAAAAAAAACAAAAATACATAAGCACAGTGAAACGAATAGGGTGTGAAACAATAGCGTAGTAAGCCCCTATAATATATAGGGTGGCTGCACTTTTTTTCTTTATTGTTATTAGAACGAATTAATTGTAAAACCAGTTCCTTAATTTAAAAACGATTTCGACAATAAGCTTCCTGGTCGTTTTTCGTCGTCGTCACCGTCGACGACGAAGAAAAAATATATATATTTTGAAATTCCTAAACGCCTTTTGTTAAGGCTGTTGGACGGAAAACCACACGGACGAGAGGAAAAAAATGAAACCGGTTTAATGCGTCGGGTTTCTATGGGGGTCTCTATCCCGACGTCGAGTGAGTCCGTAGGCACGGTCACGTATATACATAAAACCGTGTACCCCGAGAGCAATATAATACAACACGTATAGGTATACGTTTTCCCCGTGCGGCTAGCTGCCAACCTATACATACAGAGTACAGACACATCGTCAGTCAGGTTGAATTCCGTAGTTTATGGTCACGAACATAATCTCTGTTTGACGGTTTTGATCATTTAGAGAGAGATAGAGAGAGAGAGAGAGAGGGACAGAAATAAACAGGATCGTTTACGAATTCGAAATTTGTTGGGAAAAAAAATAAATACAAATTCGTAACGACCCTTCTCGTTATTGTCGTCCTCCGCGATTACAAAAACGATGCTTATTTTAAGCTCTAATTTAACATTGTATCGCGGTTTGTTGTTGTTTTTTTTTTGTTTTTATTTTTTATTCGGTTCGTTTGTTCGGATTATATTATATATACATATACAGAGTCGAGATTAGCGTTGGTCGACGGAGAAGAGGAGAACAGCGAAGGTTTGGGTTTATATGGTAAACGCGCGGAAGGGCGGTATCCGGGGACTCGGGTCGATAAGAGAGGTATAGTCGTAACATTCCATATTAGTAACGTGGTGTGTTTGTGTGTGTGTGCGTGGAGGGCTGATACAGAGCTGGGGATTCGTATATTATGTCGGAGGAAAAAGAGCTGGGGATTCAATTACGGAGCCGGCGGAAAAAGTCCTCGGGGCTGCCGTCCTTGCGAACGCTGTAGAATTAAATCGACAACCGCATAGGAGGAGGGACGACGTCGTTAAAACGGATGCAAGAGGTTTGGAGGTTATATATATTCTGTACGCGTTATTATCTAGCCAATTCGCAAAAACGTCGCAGTACGATAACAGTAATAATAATAATAATAATAATAATGAGCGTGCGGAATTGGATTTGTCCGCGAAGATATTTCATTTTTTGTTTTCGTTCAAAAAGTTTTCGAAAAACAAATTTTTTTGTTCAAAATTTCATTTTAATCCTCTCGAACGTGTCGTGTACGCTACGGACGAGTTCTCGAGGCGAACCCGCATAATTCTAACCCGACCATCACCACCATGGTGGCGGTTTTAAGGGGGATTATTATATGGGCTTGAAGTTTCCGAGAAAAAAACCTATACTTACAATCAAAAATAAAAATAAAATCCACAATAAACATTAAAACACATCGTGTATAATGTTGGAAAACAATTTGCATTAATAAAGCATGCACCACAGAGGAATTAAACAGCGCAACTGTTATTGAAAATATGTATTTATACACCAACTTATATCAATTTAATTAAATAACTATTTGTAAACTTTTTAACATTTTTACTCGATTTTAATTTGAAAACAAAAATAAACGTGTATATTTTGTGGTGAAAAAAAAAGTATATAATATGTATTTTTTTAATTTAAGTTTTTAAATAAATGCCTCCACCCTATCGAGTCTCCGAAGCGACCCCTGCATATCCGCATGGAGTTCTAAAACTTTTTTCTCCTCCGACACGCGAATAAATCGTTGTTTTAAAACTAATCTCGTCAAAATTTGATTTTCGAACGCTCGTCAAAACCGATCGTGACTTTTCCATTGTTGTAAACAAAAATCTAATAGAAGGATTTTTGAAATTATTTCGCGGTAGGCACCATCCCCCCTGCGTTTTCATTACTATTTTGATTACAATCGGTTTAAAATTTCAAAAATTTCAATTGCGATCGACAATTCATATAATAGTTTATGATTCCGGGTAATAAATGGGGAAGGGAAAAAATACGTCTTTCCTTTTTTTTTTTCGCAACCTTATATATTATTACAAATCTCGCAGGACTACGTCCTCCTGCTTTGGCGGTTACTTCGCTATCGCGACCGAGCACCGCGGTAGGATATAGGTATCGTGTCAGTTCGTCTCTTTGTACATATTAAAATCACTCTGCACCGCACACGTGCGGCGGCGTTACGTCGTCATCGGCCCGGTCCGACGTGGCAACGGCGCGCGGCACGGCATATTATTACATGTACACGGTTTTTCGGAGGGTGCCGGGGTGGCGGCGGCGGTCGTCCCCATAGCGATAAGGCACGAAGGACGTGCGTGTCGCGAGCAATATAAACCCATCGGGGACGTCGCTCGCGCGAGGGGTGCGCGCGTAATACTGCGCGGACAGTGGCGGCGGAGGAGGTCGACAACCCCCGTTTTCGAGCGTGCATACTGCGTGACGGGGAGCTGCTGCTGCTGCTGCTGCACAGATATGTCGTCGTCAAGTCGGCGAATTTGAATACGAAATGCATTATGGTTACAGCCCCGACAGCAGCAGCAGCAGCAGCAGCAGCAGCAGCAGCAGCAGCAGAAGCAGCGGGTGCACACGTGGACCCGAAAAAAAGCGATAATATAATATATGACTCAGCAATGGTTCTCAAACTATTTTCGTTGCGGAGCCGAAGTCACGACTAGAGTCAATTTTTTGGAGCGGGGAGGGGGTGGCTTTAGTCAAAACAAAAAATTAATGCGAGCCGATCGGTGTTTCCCCCCATCATTTCCTTTACAATAAATCCGGGTTATATTTATATATTTTCTTTTAATAATAACGTTTAACACTAACGATTTACGAAAAAAAAGGTTTTCGACATTTTTGGGAGGGCTAAAAGCCCTTCTCTAATTTGCGGCAACGCGCAAAGCCTCCAAGTCACTGTATAAAAAACGGACGAGATAAAGACTCGCGGACGATAAACAGATGAATAATGGCAAATCGCATGGTCTTTTCAATTTTTGAAATCAATGCACTATTGCTTTGCACAATTTGAGAACTGCTGCGGCAACGTAATATAGTTTGTACGACGACGTCGCTGCGTTGCGTTGTTATCAAACGAACAGCTGCAAGGGTACTCTCCGGACGGTTCGGATAAATGATTTTAAAGCGTTACTATGCTATAGATTCTGAGCGGAACGAATATAATATATCGTTTTTCGAATGCAATGGTCATTATATAACATTGAATTTAAATAATTTAATAGATAATTCACCAATAATAGATTCCCTTGTAGTGTCTCACCCATCCCGCCGGAATCTCGGTTTTTTTCATAGTAAAATATAATAGAACATTTTCCTCCCATTTGGCGACGGAACTTTAATCGTATTGCCCATTATATTGTAGAAATAGAATCATTGAGCGTTGTTGTATACAATATGATAACGAGGCGACGGCGGGCGTTTTTTGTCGATCCGTTCTCGACGAGCCTGTCCACGAGGAGATAACGCGCGCGAGATAACTGCGCTCTGGCATACAATATGAAATAAACGGAGCAATGTGTTGATCGTATTGAGTATCGAAGACACTAAACACGTGCACGTCATCGAGACGAATGCCAGAGGTTGTCCTTTACAATGACATTGACATCATTGACAACTGACGAGGGACTATAGAATCAACGAGGATTTCTTAGGAATCACTTTGAGCTCAATACGATGTTCAATGATTATACTAGTGGATCTTAACACTAAATACATATTAACGGGTTATATCCCTTTTAGCAAGATAAGAAAAATTACAATAATCGGTCGACCACGCGCGAAAGTTACTTATTAATAAGCGACGAGTTTATAATACGGGGAAATCACACGGAAAACGTATTTCATTAACGTCCCTCCTAATTATTAACGTCGACGACCGCCGTCGATCTGATCGGCAACATTGGTCTGTGCGTACGTACCTACATTTCCACACGTGGTTATTATTAATGTAACAATATCGAATACACACACACTCAAATATATATATATATATATATATACATATTATAACCGCTAGAATATAACATGCGGCCCATATTATTGTTCTATAAAATAATATAATGTATTGTATATTATGCACACTTGGAATGGATATTCCATTCACGCGCACAACGTACAGAGTATATACGCATAATATAATATGTATCAACATTCTACACACTGTGGTGGGCAATATACGTACGTACGTACGCACGGCAGCTACACTATACAGCGGCGAACGGAATTAATGGAATTTGGTCCCTCCGGTCTAAATGGTATAATATTGATCGTGCTCATAACCGAAACGGTCCGTTGGACAGGAAATGGCGTCTGAAATAATATGATTTGGGTATCCAGTTACGAAACGTTAGGCCGCCGCCGGTGAAAATTTATGAAAATTAATCGAGGGTCCGCGCGACGCGCATACACTATGTACATAGAAAGATACCGCGGAGACACGTATTATTGCGAATTGATTTTGCACCTGTATAGTTGATAAAACAAAAATCGGAATTATGATTTCTCACATTCTCGGAGACTGCAGGATCGCGCAATATTCGACGCTGTCGAAGTTTCAGTGATCAAAATTACAATTAGTACGAGAGAAGAAATACGAGTCACGGATTTATATTATATTCGATGTCCGGCGCGTCGTCGGTCTCCGATGTTTTTTTACATTTTTCAACGAGTATAATATTAGAGTTAAGGCACTCCAACTTTCATTACGATTAATAGCCGCCTGTCTGTTTTCTAACATTTTAAAACCTATCATGAGATACACGAAAACAACGAATCGTGAAATAATTATCAATATCTAATATCAGTCAAAGCATTAAGGCATGAATAATATGTTTACATTAATGTATAGTAGTGTGAAAAATTATTAAAAATGTTCAGTCAAGAGTATAATAAAAATATTGGTAACTACGAGTTTCGGATATAAGCTGTCTTTAGATTACACATAGAATTTAAATAAAAACTTAAATGTACAAAAATAATAACATAAAGAACATGTTTAGGTATGAAAAAATGTGTGAATTTTTTATTTTTACTAACGGTATCTTGGCTGTACATTTTTAATAATTCTTTCCACTACTCATATCATATTATAAATAATATTTGTAACTTAAAAGATAGCTATAGTAGTTATAAATTATCTTTAAAATAGTTTATATATTTTCAAAAGCATGAAAAGAAGTATACTACATTACAACAATTGTGTGTGTATATATACAAACGTGCACATGTAACGCTTCATTATGAGACATATATTATCCAAAACAATGTTATTAACATTTGTAAAATACAAGTATGATGAAATACTGTAGTTTTTAATTTGGATTTCAGAACTCGAGACAAAAATTGTTTTGAGAAAAACGTTTATAATACGATGTGAACTTCAAACGTTTTTGTAAAATAGTAAAAATCAGACAGATGAAAAGAAAGAAAAACTTAAAGAGACCAAGGATCTTTCAAGGCAGCAAATTGTTTCACTTTTGCCCTTTGATAATTTAATACTATATATTAGTCTATATAATTATGATAATTTCATTGTTTTTAAACAATGAATGTGTTCTATATTTCTCTACCTACAATAGCAGGAAACTTGCGTTTTGACAAATAACCATCAGGCCGAGATGGCTCTGTTTCAGTCAATTGTCACTGTTTAAATAAATTTCAAGAGTGCACATTTTCAAGGGCAATGTAAAGGTAAACGCGGGTTTCGGCTGTGAATGATGTACTACGGTTTAAAATAAATGCAAGATTTTGGGAAATAGATTGGACTCATATACATTATTTTAATTATAAATGATCGAATCTGAAAAATGATTATAAAGAACAATAAAATATTTATATTTAACATACAATTTATGAATAGCCAACTAAACAGAATAATCTCTTTAAAATTGTTTATTTCATATTTTAATTAATGAAAAAGCATTTATTTTCATAATAAATCTTTATGAATACAAATATATTAATTAATTTAATTGTTTTAATTTCGTTAAATTCAGAAAATGTTTGCCAGAAATACCTTTGTATTAATTTTAATAAAAATAATAACATAGTAACTATTTTCTCAACAAACCTTCATAAATATAAACAAAAATCCAAGTTTAAAAATCTATTTTTTATTTTAGACACCACAATCGATTACAATACGAACAGCAATTGACATAGAATATTAACTGATACTTAAAATAAAGACATTTTTCTACGATTTTATAAACACGAAACAATCGAGGGACTTGATTATCATCACGTCCTTTGTCCTTGAGAATAGACTCTCAATCAAACAGATTTGTAACAGTCTCACCACCACTGGTTAAAAACACATATCATAGGAGACCTTGGCTCAAATTCGCCGACCCGATTTTCTTTAAGAAATCATTACTTAATATTTTCAAATGAATTGTTTTTTTTTTTTTTATTGTCAGACAAAAAAAATAAAGAAATGTATTTTATGCGGTTTATTAGGAGAGAATCGGACTGATGAAAAACAAAACGACTAATAAAAAAGATTTATTTATATTTTATTGTCTTGTCTTGCAAATAAAATAACTAAAAATCTTATGGTACTGTTCGTTAATAAACGTATGAGTAACTTTGAGCCTCAAAAAAATTTTAAACTCATATATTAAAACTTGGTTACCGTTACAGACATAATTGTGATTTGTTCCTATTTACAAACAAATATTGTTAAAAGCATTATGAAAAACTTCAAACAACAAAATTCAAATAAAATGAATATTTTACTCATAAAAGACAAAGCAAAAATATTTTAACAATCTGTTGCAGCAACTAAACGTATCAGAAATACCGAAATAATGAAATAAATTCACTTACAAGGCATTTGAGTGGGTTTTTAGTAATAATTTTATGAGAAAACATGCATGACTTATTTCTGATTTGAATAATATTTGGAAACAGATTTAAACAAAATGATCAAGTCATAAACTATAACAATGCTAACGACAATTATTTAACACAACGTCAAATATAATAAGTTCTAAATTGGATTGATCGAATTCGTATAAGAAATAAGAACCAATAATAAAAGCCTAACTCAGAGAATTTTTCTAAAATATAAAAACATGTAACTCATGCATTTTCTAAGTAGATATCACATGTAAATATTTAAAAATTGTTATTTTGATTTGCAATAGTAGATAGTAGATACAACTCTAGGAGATGATTAATTATGATATCAAAAGAAATACCATTAGAAAGTAGAATACTAGTAGATAGCGTTTGATCCACTAGAGTTATTATGAAAACACCTATTCAAATAAAAAAATAAAGAGTTAAGAATCAGATTTTTTTAGCATACGACGACGGTATAATTTAACAGAATATGCTTTGCACTATTCGCGCCTTATAACATTAACAACGCAAATACCCCGCGAATGAGTGTTGAGTTGCATAGCTAGACAGTTCAAGGCGTCGAATGTTTCCAGACTTCAATGACACGGTCAAAAAAAAAATAATAATAATATATGATTATTAAAAATGAATACAATTCTTTATTAAAATAAAATACTTAGTATTCTAGAACATGATAATTTTTTTAATGACCTAGTCTTGTTTAATATGAATAAAAAAAAAGAAAAGAATTATGATTAATCCATTTAAAAAGCCACGAATGATGTACAACGGAGTTTTGTATGTAAAGAACAGCCATAAATTAAATTGTTAACAATCAACTTTTTATAACATTGGCGATGATAGGTTTAGGTCTGTTTTTAAATAGTAACTTTTTAGTAACTATGGCTTCGACCACGTACTCTTCAGCCTCGTCTTTTTTCTTCATTACGGCTAATGGCTTCTCAAATGTTTGCATCTTTCCATATAGAATGTGATGGCCAATAATAAGTATAGGTACGTTGTCCTTGATTGTTGCAAAAAGGTCGCCGACGTATTGGCATTCGAGTGGAGTATGATGACGAGATTCGAGTTCACCTTGAACTTCTATAGCAGCCCATTCAGGAGGCGATGTACATCCGTTGTCGATCAGTTTCACTAGAATCATTGTTTTTTCGGGAGTTCGGAAATGCTACAAAATCAAACCAAAATACCCGATTTACAAAAGACGAAACAAAAAAAAAAATTCACTTGAAATGAATACAAAAACGTATGAGAATTACCGATGGGACTGCAAAGCAATATTCAGTGCGATATCAATAGAAAAAGCCAAAATCATAATTGTCGTTAGCGTAATTACACAAATTGAAACATTTTTTTAAAAATATGGTTCGCAATTTGTCATAGGTAATGTTATGCAAGAACTGTGTAATAGTAATGATGAGTTACATATATTGCCTATACACTACGCCTCTTGATTTAACTGTCAGAAACATTTTAAACAAAATCCGGCCGAATATAAAGATTCAGTGTTTTTTGTTAACACTATTCCTAGAGCAGAAGTTTTGTAGGAAAGAACATAAATTGAGATTCTAAAATACATATACGTTACATACATATGACTGGCAAGTAAGTCTTGTGTGTATTTTTTGATTAGTCTTTCACTGTTTCAAGTGCTCAAGTTCTAAGAAACAAAATTCTAATTTTTCAAAAAACCAAATAAAGCATGACTAATACTAGAAAAATTTTTAGTTTCAACGTCGACAAAGAATTTTTTTTTACTTAAAGAGATGCTGAATGAAAATGTTGTTGCACTTCTGCCACACAAAATATCAAAAATAAAAGACTTACATGTAAGACGAAAAACACAAACTCGATTTATAGGAAATAAATATCAAATAATACCCTAATAATAAAAAGATTTGTATAGTATACAAAACAAAGACTGACATTTCGTAAAAATACCATGTAAGAATAAAATACATATCACTCATATTTTCCAAATATATAGTACAATTCTTGTTAAAAAATCATTCTGTATACAAAGTACATGTATTTATAATAATATGTGTATTGTGTAGCATGTTACAGTATTATAAATGGTAATGTGTTATATTATTTATAAATAATATCTACTTTAAGGTAAACATTTTCTGTTAAAAACACTAGGTTATAGTCCAACATTTTTAACGTATTTTCTATCCCCATATTGAACCAATATAAAAGAGTTGTCGTCACTCATCCAAACGTCATACAAGAAGATAACACGGAATCTCAAACTTAACGACCCTAGGACTTAATATAAAGTTTAATGCTTTTTTTTCTCAGAAAATCTAAAACTAATTATTTAAGACTATAAAAACGCCAATACTAAATAAAATACGGTAGTATCATTTAAATTAAATTTGGTCTCATTTTCTTTTTTTAATTACTGAACATCTTTGATTAAATTCAATAGAATATTTATAATAAATATAATTTCAATAAATCCTTAATCAAAATCAAATACTGGGGATGAAAATTAAACTATCAATTTTATTGGAATAGATGAAAATAACACAATGGTTTTCCAATGCCCTTAAAAATGTAATAAAAATTGAAATTAAATATTTATAAATAATACAAAACGTATAACAAAGTAATGCATTTAAAAAAATATATTACGTAACATTAATTTAAATAAAATAATGAAAAACTACCAACGCCATTTTTTTCTCTCTATAAAAAATCTGTATGTGTACACCACAACGATGGTCACCATACTTTTTCGATAAATTGTCGATAAAAAAATATTCAAATATCTGTTAGGTAATAAACTCCAGTAGGGAACTCATACATACAAAGACCTTGAAATTTATACCGAATATTAACCCAATGAATTTTCTAACACCATTCACTACCATATTGAATACAATGAACTGTATAGTCTTGGTAATATGAAGAGAATTTATATCCCCTTCTACTATTCACCTGATAATGTATTTGCATTGTAATGCAATAATAACATATTACACAGAACGTATACTAAAGTAACAATAAGTGAGCCGAGAACAAATATATTCACTGATGGCGTCATGTAGTAGCATGTGATAATAAAAAGAAGACATAAATGAGATAAGTTGGATAATTCTCAACAGTTAAATTAGAAATTGCGTATATAAGATAGAAGTTATCTTAGCCATTTCTAGGTTGCCTTGACTTTTTTTTCACCTACTCATTCATGTTCCACAGAAATCCCATTTTTATTTTCATCTAATATCAAAATATAAAATGAACACAAAATTTGCAATTAAATATAACAATTGTCGGACGATTAGGTAATTAATAATGTTTATAAATTATTTAAAATCTTAGCAAGTTAGCTTTAAGTTTAAAAAAAAAATTCTTAGGTAGGTATTTAAGTATTAAATATTATGTTTATTTTTGTAGTTTTTAGTTTTAATAATACATACACTAATAAAGTAATTTATATTTAATGATGTTAATATCGAAGTTTCTTAATAAAAATAAACAAATTGCTTTGTATTTACTATAATGGTATTTCGAGCCAAATAACCATCAAAACGAATTCAATTCTGAACTTTAAAAAAAATATATGATTTAAACGTTGGTTTCAAGTATATACAAATATATTGATAGTAAGAATAAAATTATGGAATGATTATTATACTCTTGAATTTAGTTTTTAAAAAAACCAATAGCCAATCATTGATAATTTTTTCAAAAAATATTACTAAAAGCATTTTTGACTTCTATCCCTGTGGTGGTACACGTCATCATAAAGCATGTTGTATAAAAATAAAATAATCTTTTTTAATAAAAATGTTTAAATAATAAATATAATTTTGGTTATTTACCAACCATTTCACATAGCCGTCAATATGTAACATTCGGTATTAAGCTGTTAAGCGTTTAATGTTTTGGCAGTGTACATTTAAACTCATTAAATTTCATTATATAATTGAATATAAATTATAAATTATTTTTAGTTTTAGAGTGATAAATTATGTAAAACAATTACGCAGAGACCTTTTCTTTATTTATCATTTGTTATTCTTTCCAAAATATCATTGTTATTCATACCAACCTATTATTTCTATGATAATATTATTTTTAAGTATGTCGTTTAATAAATATTATTACCATCACAATTTAAATATTCAATTAATTCTTTATTGCAGTTGTACCAAACATACCATTATTATTCATTATTACTGAAACTTAGATCTTTTTTATTGCAAAAATAAATATATCACCGTAAGACCTTATTTGAGGAGACACAATGACCTCGCAAAAATCTAAATAAGACAAAAATTACGTAGTGTAACCTAGAATAATAGAACGGTGTTACCAACAGAAATATTGAACTATAATAGTACTAAAAACAATTTATTATTGTTATCGATCATCACAAATAACGACTTGCCGAACGGACAGAAAAATTTTAAAATAAAAAATCTAAGCAAATAGGAAACAAAAAGATCCTCGATGTAATATATTATTTCAAAAATACAAGAACATTAATATAATGAGTAAATACCTACATTCAGTGAATATTCACGTTTCCTACATTGAAAAATTTCATTAAAATGTATAGAAGAAATTAAGATGAACTGACACAAGATGACCTCAAGTCATCTGTGTTTTTAATTCCCAATATTGTATATGTATAATAATTGACCTCGCCATAACCGGCGTCTCTAATAACACACCATGGCTGATTATCCAGGAAGTTGTACTAAAATACAGACGAAATACTACATTGATTAAATTTAGTACGTGTTAACTTAGATATAATATAATAATAGATTTATTATTAAGGTACAACATTAGGAGCACTATGATTCACTGTGTGAATTAAATAAAACAAAATAATACATCGGACGGAAATGTAATATTTATGATTCGTATGATTTAATCCAGAATAATTAATTTTTGTTATATTTTGAACAAGATTTTATTATACAAGACATGAAAACAGTTTAAAATTATCGATATTATATAAGGTTATACTGAGTAATATGTTTTATCATTTAAATTACCTATATAATTAATATTATCAATAGTATACAATGTATAAATTATTTTTCCAAATAAAAATCATCAAAAAGAATTGTTGTATTCTTTTGTATAGCTGTTATTTTATACTAACTGGACGCACACAAAGATTTACCGAATTGGCAACGTTGCATTTTATTAGGCAATACAAGGAATTAGCTGGAGGCAATAAAATACTAAACTGAATAAACCAGCAATAACAAAGCATACCTACAAACACTAAATAATAATTGCATTACAATACATGTAGGTACATATTTATGTGACCGGTTTAATTTTGCGAAATCATTAAAAATTGTATTAAATATTCAACAAACGTTAACGTACACACTAATCAGGGTATTTATGATTACTAATGTAAGTAATTATGCGTGAATTTGATAGCAAAAAAACTATCGATTAGGTTATACTACAATAGGTATACTTGGGTGTGAGTGAGTGTGTGTGTGTGTGTGTGTGTGTGTGTGTGTGTGTGTGTGTATATATATATATGTATATATACATGCATATATGCATATACACATATATCGTTATAAAACTAAATTGGATATTTTAAAAGCATATTTAACTAATTATTTGTATTATGTATACAGGTATATTAAATACACACGTAATTATGCGACCAGAGTATTTATTTAACTTATTTGATAATTCGTATTTTTTCCGTTTTGCATAGGTATTATAGTCTAAATTAGCCTTGTCTTACGATGTTGACTAAGGGCGTGAGCAAGGATGCGACCTTCCAATAATAATAATATTGTGACTTTCAAGTGAAATTACATTTGAATAACATTTATCGAGCGTAAGTAATGAATATAACGCTTTTGGATTTGCTATGCAGCCTTGTATAGAATATAAAATTATGTTAGCACTTGTCTAGTACAATTCGTATTTGAATTTAAAATGTAATTTTTTTTTTTGCTTCAAGTTAAATAGAAATAAAAATATGTAATATGAATTTGTAGACAATAAATCAATTGACATTTTGACAAATGAATACTTAAAGGAATACTTAAAAATAAATATAAGAAGAATTAAAACATTTTTAATAGAAAAAAGTAATAAAGATATTTCATTAATACATTCGCGCAGATTGAATTTTGTTAATCTTTTAGGCAGAAATCTTAACCTAATCTTTTTTTATTCCAATTGAATTACAGTGACATTCCAATTATCCCATTTATTCAGGTACTAATACGAGTTTATTCATATATACAATTAATAATAGATACGGAAATAAAAAAATAATAATAATTATCTACCGATGAAATATAAACATTTTTTCAATCAATTAATTCGTATGGTAAATTAAAATTCGAATTACATCAATCTAATATAAACGGGGACCACCATCAAACGATCGAAATGATGAAAAAAAAAAATCGCTCTAAAACAATGATTGCACACAGTAAACACTAAAATCAATTTTAACATTGATGTATAGAATGTAGTATGCGACTTTATTTCTCAACAGTTAAACTTACGAGACGAATAAAAACGTCCAGTGTTGTATAAATACGAATGAATTATTAATGTTTAAACAACGTACGAGTCAGTGATATCATTTTAGGCTGGATTCGTTAAAAATTTTAAATACACCAAATGCTGTACGTTTTATTTGTCTTTTGACTTCCTTTATGGAAATAACAATCGTCTCGAATCGTCGTCAGGGGGTAAGTCTTAATAAATAATAACAAACAGTACTACTATAGGGTTCAAATAAACGACCTACCGGTGAGAAATCGTCGTCAGACGGTACCGCGGATCAGCTCATCATGACGACGCGCGTGCTTAAGTCGATGTAGCGGCGACTACGACAGACAGACGGGAGAAATAGTCGCAGTCTGACGTAAAAATTTCGCGCATAAAATAAAAACACAAGAACCGTACGTACACACTTGTTATAATCCAATCACTTTTCCAGAACTCGTGCGGCAGTGTATAATACGTCGACGGTCGCGCGTGATCAATATCGTATTGCCACATCGTTCATCGTTTTTACCGTGCGCGATTATTCGTTTGGTCTCTATCAACCGTATTAAAAAAAAAAAAATATATATATATATATATATAACCATACAAAAAGCGGCGTGCGAGAATATCGCTGACGACCGACGGACGAAGAAGACGAACGCGCGGTTTATTATTTTATTATTATTATTATTATTAGACTCGTTCTAAAACGGAAACCGCGGCACAGAATTTATTACTACACGAGAGGGAACGGAAAACGCGTGCGAATTTCGCTCGGTGTGACGGAATTTCGTTTCACGACGACGGATTCAGTCACGATTGACTCCTCGCGATCGCCCGGTCAAAACTGCTGGACAAACGACGTCGGCGTTTCTGTTCTCGCGGTGTCCTGCTCGAGGAACCGTACCAGTTCGTGTGTGCGCACACACAGAGGCAGTCGTCATCACTACACACATATAGGTGGGGGCTAATATCTGGGGCTCTAGGTCAAGGGCGACAACAAAAACACACGCGCACACCGCACGCCGCCCGCGCTTATATTATTATTATACATATAGACCTAACTGTGTTGGCGACGGCGGCGACGACGACGACGACGACGACGAACGGCGGTTTATGTACACGGCACATCCTGGGTTAATGCCTATCCCGGTGCAATGCCGAAGCACAGTTTGTAATATATAATATCATAACGCGCGTACAAGAATTCGTTTACCTTCCGGTCAAATGTGAAATATCGTCCGTACGAACTACAAATAGAAAACCGAGTGCGCACGTCCAGCAATAATAATAATAATAATTCATAACCCGACGGCGTACCTCTTTAAATGTCTCTATCTTATCTAAATGCGGCACAGTAAAAATGGCTCTGTCAGGACTGTTTTTACAAAAACCTACGTCATGCGTGATGAAATACGATCGAATCATTTTGTAAAAGTTAATAAAAAAGAAATTAATTAAATATTTCGTTATCATCGGAACGTAGTTGAAGTTGCACGTCCTAGTCATTGAATCAGAACGAGATTTTTCTTCAATCAATAATAGCGTTTGATAAGATCGGATACTCTATATCTACTAAAGGCTATACGGATATATTACTTCCATCTATAGTCAAATACCAATTTTTAATTCCTGAACAATAATGTATTGGTTTTAAAACAATATATTTACTTTCTGTTAATATTTTTTCGGATAAGAATACTCAATCAAAGTACCTGTAAAGTAGGTACTTTAAAATCGTAAGTTTTCCATTTTCTAACTAATTTACAAAAATAATTGTAGAAAACGTTTTTTTTTTGTTTCGAGGTAAACGGAACCTTTTTTTATTTGACTAATAAAGAGCAGTAATTTTGTAAATGAAAACTGAGAAATGCAAAGCATAATGCCAAACGAACTACTTTAAGATCATTAATATCATTACAATTTTCTAGCCAAGTTTACATTTGCCCAAAATAATTTATAATTAAGTTAATTTAAAATATATTCTAGGAATTGTATGTAGGTATAGTAAATGTATAAAAATGTAACTAAGTTTTAGTTATTCAGAAGACTTTAAAAATTACATTTATAAAATGAAAACAAAGAATATTATTTAGTTTATGTAAATTATTATAGCTCATTGATAATCTATATATGAAAAAAATTAACAGTATTAATATTGTCATATTGTGAAGGACGCTAAATTAAAATTATTGTTTTAAAATATTGATAAGGGTAATATAATACAAGTAACTGATGTCCCCATTATTTACGACCTTTCGTGAGATTTACATATACACAAGATATTCATTATTTAGTTTATTTATTAACATATAATAACTTTGTCAAAAATAACACTAAAAACATATTAACGAAAAATGTTTGATATTATAATTTAAATCTATTATCTATAATAATTAAGTAATAACTTTAAAAGCATTTGAATCAAATTAGGTTTATACTTAAAACCTCATAAGTTGCAACCACTTAAATGCATATAGGACGTGCCCTTGAAATTCCCGGAACTATTCCTTAGTTTTAAAAACATTTTATGCATTCATTTATTCACCAAAGGTCGATTGAAATCCTAACACATTGTTTGGCTAATTATTACAATGACGAATCCTTCTATTGAGTTTTATTAAGTTTATTAGATATTTCATGGATTGATTTATATAAATATTTAACATATTTGAATAACTTGTCGGAAAGATTTTATTATTAATTATAAAAACGTTTTCATACATTTTCTATAACAATGGACCAAAACTTAAATACGTCAACACATTTATTGTTATAAAAAAATATGTATAAAATTGAGATCATAAGGTATCTTATATTCTAATTAATATCATTATGTTGACAAACAAATAAAAATACAAAAGAATTTTTATTCTCAAAATAACCTTGTATCACCATAATGGTAAAGTTTTTAGTTTTACATATTTATAAACTTCAATAAAATCAGAAAAAACCATTGTTATCATTTTATCAATAATAATATTATTCTACTTCGTTATTAGATAATTAAAGACAAAAAGCACACTTAA
Organism: Drepanosiphum platanoidis; assembly: GCA_948098885.1. Lineage (NCBI taxonomy): Eukaryota > Metazoa > Arthropoda > Insecta > Hemiptera > Aphididae > Drepanosiphum > Drepanosiphum platanoidis. The sequence goes on from OX402539.1 coordinate 10,019,829, forward strand.
AATTAGTGGAATGTTTTTGGAAAAAACGTATTTCAATTTATGAATTATATTGTAACATTTAAATATTTTATAGTCGGAGAATAACTGTCATTTGATATCAAAGGGTCAAAATCAAAAGCATAGAATTTTTACGAAGAGTTTAGGCTCACAAATTGACCAAAGTGTGTTATTGTTACATTACGTATATATTTATATATTACATGTTTACTATCAATCTATTATAAAAGTTCAATATTATATTATTTTCAAAAGAAAAACTGAAATTACATTATTATTACTGATAACTGATAAGTAGCAATCAATTCTATTTAAAAACGGAGTGTTATAATAAATTTTAATAACACGAGTAAACATTATGTAAAATAAACATTAAATTTGAACTAGTTCTTTGTTACTAATAAAAATGTTATTTCGTGTCTAATTATTTAAATATTATATACAGCAAACTCGCTCGAACACGAATATAAAAGTAGATTCAATTCTAAAACTCGAATTTTAAATTTATTCTTTAACTTAGAACGAAAAGAAGGAACTAAAAGATTTGTCAATTAGTCTACAATTTTTTTTTGCAGATTTAACTATCATACAATAAATATCTGTCGTATTCGGGGTCATTATCGCACAACGGAAATAAAATAACCTTGTCAAATACGAAACCCGTTATTAAGAAGGTGATCAATGATCATAATATTATACATACCCTAACATTTTATCTATTTATTGTACAAATAAAAGTTATTAAGTACCTAGACTAAAAATTATTTTAAATTAATTATTAAAAAGTAAACTTTTTAAAAATAAAAACTAAGTACCAATCACTAAGTAAAAATATTTTATTATTAATCAAAAAATACAATAAAATCATTGGCATTACTTGGCTTTAACCAATAAAGTTTTTGTTACAAAATTAAAAATTAGAATTTTAAATTTAAATCATTATTTTAATCCTGTTGATGTGTTATTTACTCTTTTTCTAAGTTAAAATGTTAAATCATGCAAATAAGTATAATTAAATTAGACAAGTAGGTTAGTAGTACTTATTAGTTATAATGTGTACAAACAATATGCACATTGTTATAATGTTTGAATATTGATATAGTAATAGATCAAAAGAACAAGATCAGTAATATTAGATGACAATTACAATTTATAATAAAAAATGTTGAAATATTATTTAAGAATCATGAATATGATTGCCTACAACTTAAAACAATATAATAGTTTATAAATAAACTCAATTAATTTATCTATTAAAAACTAATAAAATGTAGACAAAACTACAATGTACTCTACCATTCATGTGTCAACTCCTAACGCCCAAACACGTCAGTGAAAAGTGTTATACTAATACAAGATATACCAACCAATCTTTTTAATAATAAAGAAGTAAACTTTTTTTATCATCAATACGTTTTCGAGTAAATTCATATATTCATGACCATCAAGATCAATTACGATTAATCATAACTAGCAGACCTGTGAAAGTATTTTCACGGTAGCTTTAAGTGCGTATTAAAATAACATAAAATAAATAAATAGGTAGGTCTACTTATAATATATAATAAATAGTGAAATACGTAAAACGTGGTATTTAGCTACTATTTTACTAAAATTATAATAATGATTACTGATCAATTTAAAATTCCAAAAACTAGTAATCGGCAATCTAATGGTTTTACTTTTTTACATACGAGAATCATTGCAGGTGACGTACCACAAGCTACCGCGACACTCCAATAAATCGTTAATAAACCATAACGAATAAACGAACCGAGGAAACTGACTGCAGGTATAAGCTAGCTCGCGACGTTTACGGACGTGTGCCCACCATCGTTGTGGTTAAAAAATTCTAAACGCGGTCGTAGACCCCAAGTCCGGATAAGGTTCGGGGGCAGGGGTGGCATGGCCCCTGGGCCACAAGACTTGAGATTTTTTCAGGGGCCTCTAATTTTGTATGATAGTATTGTAATTATTAGGTATTTGTTAAATAGATATTTGAAATTGGTTTGATAAGAAATCATCTTTTTTTAAAATATAAAATAAAATGTTAGATAATCCTTAAACTTTTATTCATATATCATAGTATTATTAAATTATAATAATAATGTATTAATGTTTTCATTGGAAAAATAGTCTTTCGTAATCAATGTAAAAATATAAAAATAATAAATTTTCATTTGGAAATTAATAGTTTTATAAATAATGGAGATAATTTTAGCTATGAAAAATATGTAATTTACTTCAACACAAGACGTTATAGTAAAATAATAAATAATTTAGAAGTCTGATAAAATGGAATCGATTTTCTGAATAATGATGACATACAAATGTATTTAATATTTATTATGCATTAAAACTGAAAAATTTACATCACGTTTTAAACGAAGTAATTTATTAAAAAGGGCGATAATTTTATTCGAGATGAAGACAAACACATCAATAATATATAGCAACTATCGAGTTAAAACTATCGGGTAAAGCCATAAAACAAAATTTAAAAGTAAAATTTAAAATATAAAAAGGAACAATTAATTGAAAATAAACTAATAACTGCAGTAATAAAAAAATAAAAGTATTTATTTATGAATATAATAACTCGATGTCATTTTTATCTTTTGTAGTAACTGTCTAATACTTTTGAGAACATTTCCTTAACATCCTCCTTAACTAGTGCATATAATAAAACACCTGCATATAATTTATACTTAAAATTACCAATATAAATTTTAAACGTCAAAAAATGTGTATAAAAAGATTGTTTTTAAAACTACCTATTCAATTATCACATGTTGTAATGCAATAAAGTATGTAGTTATTAATGAATTTAAAAATAATTTTAATAATAAATCAGGTTATGAATAAAAAAAATTGTTGTTAGTACCCAAATATTTATAACATGATCTTGTATTAAAAGTATTTATTTAAAATTTAATTAGCAACTATTTAACTATAACTCATCTATAATAAAAGATTCGTTGTGTAAAATAAAATTGAAAATTCCTAATTGTAATGGATGAGGTATTAATTAATGCCTAAAGGTATCTATACAATTTTAGATACTCTAAAAAATATTTGATACAGTTTTTCTCCAATGTGTTCGTCGAGTACAAAAGAATCGTATACACGGTAGTGCAAAATTCAAAGAAGAAAACCTTGGGGGATCAAGGTGAGCATGAATGCATAACTATTAAATTCTATAACATTATATGTCAGATTTATATATAATCACATAATATCTAGTTATATTCACAGACTACAGCCATCTTCATGTTTATTATACACGGAACTACATTGTTTTTAAATTTCAATAAAAAAAAATTTAAATTACATGAATAATTGTAATAATATGTACAATACCGAAAATTATATCAACAGTTCAATTTTAAATTCAAAAAAACATCAAATACTTTGTTAACATAATGGTTAATTTAACTAGTCAATGTAAACTATATTAGCATAGAAAGTTTTATTTAAAAATTAAAACTTTAAAGCAGTTTCATGTACCTATTTAATTCAAATTGATACCAATGTAATATAATAGTAAATAAATTTGGTTAAAAAACCGAAATTAATTATGTGACTAAATCATCAATTATTTTATGAAATTAACTTTTTAAATTATCATTGATCATTATTTTCTACGTTCGATCGAGATATCGATGAAATAAAAATGTAGGTACATAATAAATAAATTGATAAATAAACTTATGTAATTCAGTAAAAAAAAATATTGTCATTTTCTATTGTTTAATGTTTAATACAAAAATGCCAATGATATTAGTAAAACATTAATGTTATTAGTTTTTAATATTTTATGTAATATTATATAATTTTCTATCGAATTATTCAAGGTTATATACTAGGTGCTTTACAAATTAGTGGACACTTATCATGTAACATGAATTATTAAAAAAAATTATTTTTAAACGCATAATAAGCATGGCAATTAAACAAAATAAGAAAAAAGAATTTGATAACTAAGGATAGTAACAATTTGATCGATGCACCCTATACGTAATTGTAGTATATAAGTTATGACGTCATATAATATATTCTACGATAACTAATGGATGAGAAAACATCATAGTGTATGATATTATTGCAAGTTTTGTACATTTGGATTTTTACAACGAACATGCGATCACGGTACATAAGTTTATCATTGCGCTACTATAGATAAGAATATTATGATAATAATGACGGAATGTACATTAGGTATAATTTGTATTATTAGGTACTTACATTTATTATTCACAGTGAAATAAAATAATAATGTAGAAAATGAAATGCTTATAACAGTTATAACAAACGAGACATTTATTTTATAGTCGTAGTAAAACTAGAAAATGGTCAAAGGGAAGACCGTCTTAAAAAGGGTGAAAAAGAAAAAAGAAAAAGGACCATGGAATTAACTACAATAGTTCAACAATAATCTAATGGAGTTTTTTTAAATTTCTAGTATTTTACATAACATTATCTTGACGTCACTCGATGTGTTCAAATGATAATATAAACACGTGAGAAATGAGTACGTCTCATTTTATGAAAACTGACCGCTTATTATCATTATTGTTTCTTTTTTAGATTTATAAAAATACAGGAGATCGCCGTGTTACACAAACCGATCAAATAAATTGTACATCATAAACGTGCCTCCTCGCGAGTTTTATTGTAAATTACGACGACAATGAATAACTGGCGTAAAATTCGTTTTGTCCGTCCCCAAATACGCGCGCGCACACACAACGATCACAGCGCTTCGGGATCGTTTGTTTAAGGTTGGTGACTCGTGAAGTCCACAACAACAAAATATACAACAATGACCCACACAGAAAATATAAATTTTAACACATACGGGACACACAATGGCGATCGTTTCGATAACATAATATTATAGGCGTTCTGTCGGCCGTCGAACGCGCTCTCGGATTTCCATGTTCCACCACGTAGCATTTCAGCTAATACTTATGCTAAATACTAGTCTATATAGATACGTTAATTTAAATTTTTTTAAAATTATTATTATTTTATTTTCGCGTACCTCTTATGCGTGAGCTTGAGACACCGCGTGTCGTTTTAGTTCGGCGACAATAGATATGCGTCAAAACTGCGGCGACGCAGCGCGATAACAACCGTTTTGTCGTCGGCTACCACCGTGTGTCTCGTGAGCGTCTCTCCTCGGTCCATACACGCCACCGCCACTCGTATTTCGCGCGATAAATTTCGTACGACAAAATAAATTTAATAATACTATTTTTATAGATACGGCGAACTACGCGGGCAATAACGTGCGTGTGATATAATATAATAATTAAAATAATATTATTATCGTCAACGTGTTTACCGTCGTAGCGCGGACATTATCTGCGAAAACGGGTTAACGACCGGACAACGACATCATCATCATCATCATCATCATCGTATACGAAAAGACAGACGGGGAACACAAATGGGGAAAAAAAAAGAAAAGAAAACGAATAAAAAAAACCGCGAATTTCTAAATTTTTCTTTCTAATTAATCCAACGCCACATCACGACGTGTACACTCGAACATACGACGACGGCGACAATGACGACACAATAATAATGTTATTGTACACTTGCGGCCGCGACGGACCGGTAACGTACGAAAAACAAACGCGCGCGCGCTCAAGACACGACGACGTAGTACTATGATGTGTGGCACGCGGACGACGGACGGCGTCGTATCAACCGGCTGTCGACGGTGCTCTGTGTGCGTGCGGTGGCGGGCGGAGGCTCGGCGTAGTTTTTCCTCGGACGCGCCGTGCCTACGCACGCGGAGCTATACGGCGGCGGCCGGTCGTCGTCGTCGTCGCCGCCGCCGGTTGCCCGGGTGGTGGTATATAGTTTACACACACGTTTGGAAAAAAAAAAAGTGGCGGCAGCGGCTCCTCTTCCTGGTGTGGGACACGATATTATTATTACGCTCGGTATTATTATTATTGTAACAAACGAGCCGCGTAGGTGAACCATATCGGTTGGCGGCGCACTAGCTCGAGGGGCCCCCGGTATGACCGGTTTATTTCCAGAGAGTCCGATGACGTGTATGTAAATCGTTAGTGTAACAACGCGCGCGCGCGCGCGCTGCGGCAGCGTCAGTTTGTGAGTATACCTACATACACACATACAAAACACCTCTTCTACCCGTCTGTACATTGTGTGATATACAAGAGGGCGTAATTAGATGGGGGAGGGGAGGGGATGCTGAGCATAAATCTCCGAAAAAAAAGAAGAAAAAAAACAAACTTTTTCTACGACGATGAAAAGACGATGAAAAGACGATCGGGTATTTTCGATTGATATAAAATCAACATACGAGTTGGAAAATAGCTATAGCGAGGAGTTCATTTTCGTCTCTAGCACGTAAAAAACCGCTAACATAAATCGCGTCGGGTCTCGTATCGATCCAATGATAAGTAACAAGTTACAGTTCAACAGTTTTATAGTGTACCGTTGTATACATACTTTAGTATGACGTAGTATACATTTCTTTAGTCCACCCGTCCCACCCCTGTACACAAGTCTCTGCCCCGCAAAATACGTACGAACGGAGGTTTAGTTTTTTGTTTCAGTTTTCGGTCTCACTCTTGGTCTTTTCCCGCTTTTTTTGCTTTACTCTTTCATAAATAGGTACAACACGTGGCCTTCGAGTATCGCGCGAGATCGTTATTACAACTCATCGGTGGATCGACATAACTTTTCCGACTGCATGACGTTTTTGATAATTTTCTGAACAAAGAGTGCCTGAGGTCAGCATCGGTTCGTATATACGTCATGTATATAATACACGCTACTGACGGTTCGTCTAGTGTTCACTGATAATTAGTCAACACGGCGGTTACACAACATTCATTGCCATTGGTTTTGTTGTATTCGTACATCGTCGTCGTCACGAGCGATATTATTGCAGTTGTTAACTAGTTTTCGTCGTGCAACCAAGAAGTTCAAGAACAGAAGTCGAATATTATTTTTGACAATTCCGGTTTTCAACTCCGAATATTACGATCATTAGAAATCTTGATTTGTATTTAGGGTCTCGATAATCCTCGTCATACATCAATCAAACTGAACGTGGATATGGTACTCATTTTTTCTCATTCTGAGATGAAAATATTAAGGTGAGAGGTATAAGAATTCTACAGGGTTGCAAAAGATGAATGCACTTGAAGCTGCTAGGAGGGATGTCTTAATTTAAAAGCTAATATAAAATACTGAATTCGAAAAATCACTAGTTTTAGTCAAGTTTACTCCCGAATTCCCGAGTTTACAACTGTGTTTATATTCTTATTTTACAACAAAGACTTGTAAAAGTAATTAATATAAAAACAATAATAATAGAACTATTTTAATATTTTTGAAGCTCGAATATTCTATATTATGTTATGAAACTAGCTTTAAAATTTTTTTTTTTTTTGAAGGTATTGAAAATATATAACCTATATTTACTATACGTACAATACACACACACACACACATTTAAATGTTTAAAAAATTTAATTAAAATTACGATTATATCATTAAAACATTTTTCACAATATGTGTGAAAACATGACTCAACTGTAAAGAAACTCAGTCGAAGCCTTTCTAATAGCCTAATAACAACTTAATAATACGACGACCTCTACCAATAGCTGCGACATGCAGTGAGAGACATGGGACAGAACAGCATTAGTTTATTGAGCAATTAGCTGAAACAACTTTAACAATAAGCCATTGTAGTGAATTTAAACAATTGAACTATTTAAAAGATACCTAATATAGCTACCTAAAAATATTTTTATTTATAATTTTAATTTTATACTTGTAAGAAAATAAAAATATTAGGATTGATAATTCGATTTTTTTTAAAAGAAATTCGTTAGATAATAAGAAAATACTTGTTATTTGTAATCAAGATCGTGTGAATACTTAAATATATAACCGTATTGTTATAATTTACCAGTTATAACATAGTATAATGTATTGAAAACATTTCACAAGTGTTAAGGTTTAGATTTCTATTGTTCGATGAGAAAATATTTATCGAGATGTTATCACAGGTCATCATCTGGGTTAAGTTAACAGAAGTGTAAATATAGGACAAATAATTGTTAAGATAGATAAAAACTTAGTAGTCAAAATGCTGTCAAGAATTCAATACAATTGTATGCATATGTTAAGTAGAAAATAATGCAAATTTGAATATTTTTAAACATGACTAACTATTGATTTCATATCAGCTGCATAATGTAAATAATTTAGTTTATGTATTACAGTTAGGCGACGTATTTTCAACTGTTAATCCTAGTTTGGCGTTGAAATTTAAGTTTTAGAGATTTAAAAATGAACGATTTTAGTGTGATAATATATGTTTGACAACGCTGTATAACGAAAACTATATCTATAGTAACGATTATAATGTATATCGCCATCGAGCATTACTTCTGAGTAGGGCGCGGGTAATATGCTGAGTGTGTGTGTGTTTGCATTGCGCAATAATTAATTAGGCTGACCAAGTATAGCGGGCGCGTTATATATATATTCGGAGTATTGGGACGGGGGACAGGGCACTCGGCAGTGAGAAGGGGTGCGTGTGGCAGTGCAGAGACAGCCCGAAGAAGAACAGTCAGAACCGACAATCGAGAACGAAAGAAAAACGTTCGCGCACTTACGATCGTTTGAACGATTAACTAACGACGACGACGACAACACAACAGCGAAAGATTAAATGGCCAACGGCCGCCGAAGAAAAATAATCGTAGCCATTGAACGTGGTCCCAGCCACGGTGGCTGAGCTCGGCCACGACAGCCTGTCTCTGTGGATATGCAACAGTCTAGACATGAGAGAGAGAGAGAGAGAGAGAGAGAGAGAGAGAGAGAGAGAGAGAGACCACCATATACCCTGTGCAGAAAGCAAAGGGAAACCACTGCACAACGATCCCTATCCCATGTATACAGGCTATAAGTCTGTCACACCAACATTACCGTTGTAGACTTAAAAAGAAACTCTAACAGTTAGAGCAAGATCAAATATTATATTATACGAGTCAACCTAATAATTATTATGGGTTTAATCCAATAGATTGATTCGCCCGAATACTGGAAACAAGAAATCAAACATGAAACACTCGAATCGCCCCGAATGCCTTCCTGGATCACCAGGAGGTCTGAATAGTGATTTTTGGATCATCGACAGGGTTTTTAGAAATAGAGCCTTCTTTATGTTTTATAAAATTAGTATTATCATATGGAAATCACTCTGGATGCTTTTCTGGATCACTTTTTTCTTTTAGAATACGAATGATTATGACTATTGAATATTTAACATTGAGTCCGGATTACACCCGCTACTATTATAATATTTATAACTTTATAAGTCAAATCTATTACCGCACCAATGCGTAAAACACAAGAGTAAAATATGTTCGACTATATTCCACATTCAAAATAATTACCAATAATATTATTTTTATAAAAATCTAGTCTGAAATTAAATATTATAGATAGGTATATTTAGATACTTCATATTGTACATATAATAATTTAAATGTATATATTATAATCCAATGATTAATTATAAATTCCATAAGTACATACAAATATTTTGTATTGTAAATGTAGTACTTTAAATGAATATATATGCAGTGATTATTTATAAATTCTGTAGGTAGATAAAATACTATCATATTTTATATATTTACATATTATTTTCTATTGTATGTATGATAATTCAAATTAATACATATTTTTAGGGCGACTCCCTTTAAATGTTAAAACATTTTCGTGTCCTCTTACATTCTAGATATTGTTCGATTGTATAAAAAGATAATAATATGTATAGGTATGACTATTGTCGAAAACTTGTAATGATGATGGTATGCCTCAGAATTTCAGAAAGATTAAAAATGTGAACTGGGAAGTAATTCTAAGTTTTATTGTAAACATATACACACTTATACATGATAAGTTATTCAAAAATAAAAATAAACTATTTAGGTATTCAAACACATAAAATGTTTAGTAATATATCTACATGATCTACAAAAACAGCTTTCAAACATTTGAATGTTTAATATAATAATTCTCGATTGCATTCAATTTAAAATAAGTAACATTTTTTACTTGTAGTTAAAATAAAATATATACACACACGATTATTAAATTATTGTGCTATAATGATTTTCTGTTTTAATTCAACAATGAATTTAATTTGTAGAATAAAAATTAATACATGAGTATTAATTAATACTCATAGGAGCAATCAGATAAAACTTTCTTATTTATGGATTATTATTATTTAATCTTTGTTTGCAGTTCCGATGACCTGAGAATGTGAATACTACTAGGTATACTAGTTAAAGATTGGAATAAAATAAAGTACCAGTTTCAAGGTGAACTCGACGAGTTGAACAGCTCATGTGAAGCCACAAGGAAGTATGGTAATCATGATATTGCAACTAGGAGGTTTTTATTCCTATTTTTTATCAATAACAAACCTGCTAAACTGGACTGGCACCGCCAACGTGATAAAAACAAGATCACCATGGCCTTACAGAAGGCTAAAAACACTTGGAGTTATCTAACGAGTATATACATATATATTAAGGAAATCCACATCGAATAGATATATTATAGGAATAAAGGAACAAAATATATTTATACAAGTATGTGTATAAGTATTACTCTTACATGACGCTACATACCTCCGATTATATGGATTTACCCAAGTGAAACAAATTTTAATGACATTAACACTACTCAACTTTAAAATGATTATCCTAGTTTAATATTGTGAAGAAGAAGAATTAACTATTTTCAACATCCAATTATCATTGTTACAAAAATATGAGTAATAGTAATCATGTAAGACGATCTATAAGCAATTTTTTATGTTAGTAATCAATAATATTATTTATATGCCAAAACTAAAAACTAAAACTAAAACTTAAACTATTTTCAGCTAACTAATAATCCATTGCTATTATTATAAAGGTAAAAATTATGCTACAATAGAAACCTATCAGTGTAGGTAATTGTGTGCCATGTGGTATAAAAAAAGAAAAATCTTAAGAAAACTATTGTATAGGTACTCATTCTAAGAAAAATCTAAAATTATTTACTATATTAATATAGTTTTGCTTCTCTAAACTGCAAATTAAGTTAATTTGATGGGCAGGTAATTATATATTAATGAGTACCTAATTAATATAGGTATATTAAGTACTTTTTAATTATTTAATAAATTCAGTTTTAAAGATGTACCAACCTAAGTACCAACAATATTCAGCTTGAAATTAAAATAAACTAATTGTATTAGGTCTTACTCTGGGTATTACTATCAATAATAATATGTTTTACTTTCAATGATAGATAATTAAAATATACAAGACAGCTTATATAAGTAGGTGGTAATTAATAAAAATATTTTATTGTATTTAATAGTTACCTACTCACAAATCAAAAGTAATGAGGCATTTGAAGATTAGTTTTGTAAATAATATTTTAATTTCAGATTAAAATCTGACAACTATAAATTTTAGTTAAACAAAATAAATCAATAAGTTTAATTAGGTAGGTATAGGTAGGTAATAAATGAGTTATTGGAATTAAAGTATTTATATATTATGTATAATATATTAAGTACCTAAAATGTAGGTACTTAAGTATCTGTACTTTTGAAGTTGGGAGATTTTGGACCTGAATCAATTATTTACAACTAGAAAGAATTAAATTACAAGTTAAGAAACATGAGAGTTGTATAGTTAAAATCTAGTGATAACAAATTCAAGAGACCTATACTGAGCTGCCATTTTCATAACACCAAGCCTCAAGTATCAATTCAATTTTTTTTATGACTATTATTAAAAATCATAAATTTAAGTTATTCGCAGTCTTTAACAAATGTGCTAAAAAATCCTCATTTTATGAGAAAAAATGTCAGATAATATTCCCTTTTTTTATTGACGGTTAATATCAATTCACAAACATACTATTATATATATATATATATCAATCAATTATTTTTTTATTAATTCAATAAGTATATGTCTAGTTAAAGGCAAACGCTTTAAGATCTAAATCATGGTTATAAGAAAAATATATCACTACAACTTCATTATATTTTGCATGTCCTAACTATTTATTAGATACCTACACTTTTTTAAAAAGATATTTAATAGGTAAGTTCTTAAGTTATATGTTCTTAATAATTTGGAAAGCAAATAATATCCACGGGGGTATTCACTGAAATAAACTTCATAAAATCAGTGACGGATGATATTTTAGAAAGAAACAATTAATTGGTAGAAATACATCATACAAGATGAAACAAACTAATAGTAAAACACATATAAAATGGGTATTATGTAGAATGTAAAAAATTAGATCAAATTATGAAATATTTCTAAAGAATAAAAATTTGTACATAAGGTACACACTGGTTTACCTTGATTTATTAATTATTAGAGTAAGTACCTAATTTACCTATATATTTGTTATAACTGTTAATTAAAACTAATATACACAATAATATTTAATATTGTCTGAATGTTGATTTAATATGAGTCATAATGAAAGTTACTGAACACAGACTACAAAATGAAACACTGCATTTGAAATGAATAATAAATCAAGTATTAAACATAATAATGATAAATTGATAAAACTATTATTTTACTCTTATCTCATACCTATTGAAAAAAACTATATTCTTTCCTATAACTAGAAGTATATTTACATTATCTATAAACCTTAATAATATACTAGACAATTTAAAAGATTACATCAGTTCTAGTTAAGTTGATCCACAAAGATTATAAAAATAATTAGGTATCTATATTTAGTTCAAAACTAACCTTCCGAAATTGTTCATTAATTTATAATCAAATTTATATTTAAATACTACACATTAATAAATTATAGGTATGTTACTAAGTTGAGATTTAAATTCATATATAAATTTAAAATAGATTTGAGAATAATTTTCATCAAAAACTTTCAGGTACTTCACTACTAAACAATTTTTAATTTTGTATTTGTTTTTACATAATTTGGTAAAAACAGGAGTGAAAACTAACAATAACTTGTTTGGCAATTATCCTTGCTATAAGGCTGGCTACATTAACAATCAAGCTAGAGTTTTATGTCAATGCCAAGTAAATTAAACAACAAAGATTATTACATTAATGTAATGTCACTTTGAAAAGCAGTCGATTATATCAATAGTTTAGCTGTTTAGTCTATGCATAATGATAAGAAAAGATAAGACAATTGAGTAATTAGCAACTTGTTTACAAAACTAAAACCCACAAACACCATACTTTTTTCAAAAAATGTTAACATAAAATGAACTGATTTGTATACAACATGGAAATAAAACTTGAAAAATCCAAAACAAGATGTTAGACACGGCACTCGTAACATATAGCTTGTAGCCAAAACTTAAGAGAATGTATTCACGTATGATAGATCATATAAATGTAAAAAATATTTCTTTTTTACCCTGGAACAGATACTTAGGATTACGATGGCAGAGACGACTGGTTCAAGAGAGAGAGATAGAATGGAAAATATCAAAACCATAGATACGAAACTCATCTGTTATTTTGACATCGAACAGATATCATACAAAGCGGAATATCATTCTGCAGCAGGGGTACTCATTTCGCGACTAGTGCTCACGGGGTAGGTTGGGAAAAAGGTGTTGGCCTACCTTTTTGCAAGTTGAGGAGCCAGGTTGATCCGGTCAGCGTTTTCTTGGTCGTCGATCTAGTTGCCCGGTCTCGCGTGTCTACTGGTCGCCGGCCGACTGCATGTCTACTGGAAGTCCAAGTCCGAAAGGATACGGCTCTTCGACGCGAGAAATAAACGGCAGCAGTGTGTCAATTTGTTCGCGGGCGAGCGCACAAACACACACACATACACACGCGAGCGCGCGCGCGCAAGTCGTACGGTCGTTGTCGGGGGTCGGGGGTGGAAAAAAATGTTCGCGAGATGAAACTGTCGAACGGGTCGAAAACAATAAGGACCGGACGCTAGGGGAGTGGTGCTTGAGACGACAACAACGAAAAGTACACGACGAAAAGAAACGACGGTGACTGTGATCACGGGGTGGTAAAAAAAAAATAATAACAAAAAAAACCCCGGAGGAAAACGCGACGAGAGTACGAGGCCGAGGACGACAAAGGAAATGGCCGGTCGACCCGGGCGCTACCTGTCGAACAGAGAACCAAGAAGGGTGTTATCGATTGGTGAGCTGCCAAGGAGAATAGCTTACGAACGCCGCCCGTGGTCCAACAACAACGGTCGAAGGTATCTCTTATCTATGGTGCGCTGGCACGATTTCGTCTCAACACACCTTGCTCTATATAGCCTTCACGGTCGTGTCTCGAACGAGACTATCAAATATCAATTATTATTAATTTTCCATTACGAAAAATTCCCAACGGTCGTTTAATCTTTTAGGGCCACTACGTTTGTTTTCTATGCACTTTAGGCGTAATTTTGCTAGGGGATTTCGCAGAGGGTGCGAAACGAATAAATCGATTTGTCTATGCTTTGCGAAATCGATCGCTTCGCTTGCAAACGTGAATGGTGTATTATAATATTCAATTCCACAAAACAAATTTGCTTACACAATATTAAATAATATGAGTAGTTGTTTGAGATATAATGAATTATTTGTATTTTTATTAATACGTAATAATTAATCAACACCGTATGACTTTTACTGTTTACAAAATAAATTATTTACAATAAACAATATGATATCAATAGGTACATTGAGGAGGAATACCCACAGATATAAAACACTATAGATAGCTAACAGCATTGATTAAGTATACCTGTATTAAGTATGTACTTAATCAATGCTAACAGGCAACAGCATACTATCATACATTGAAATTCGAAGTCAGTGTTTATATTAAAATTGTCTTATCAATTCGACGTGATAATAAACACTGATTAAATGAAATGTTTCGTATTTTAATCTGTGATAATGATATGATGGTATTTAAACTTTAAAGTATATATTTTATATATCCAAAATTGTTTTATATTGTATCAAGTGTTAAAAATTAACTATGACATCGAAAATCGAGGGGCCCCACCATCCTCCGAATTTTTTTTTAACGTAATTAGATGCACTCATATAATGTATAATCTATTTATCATTATTTTGTGGCTGAAAAAATATTTTAATGCATTTGTTACCATGTTCCGATTGTAAATAGATATGCTGTGACATCCAGAGTAGTGACAGGGGCAAATTTATCGGGGGGAGGAGATGTGGTGATCGCCTGCCCCCCTTGGAATTTTTTTTATTTCAGATATATTTAATATTTTGTGATATATATAATACATATTGTATAGGTAGCATGTTTCATGATAATTAATAATAGTTGTGACATTATTGTAAATATAGAAGAAGTCATTAATAAGTATGCAAATGTAAAAAAAAAGAAACGTTAAATTATTGTTGTAATTAATATTTTTGAATAATGAATTTTTATACTATATTAAAGGTACCTACATTTAATTAAAAGCGTTGTACTTCTTTTTTCAAAAATTGCCTAAATTACGGTCAAGTCTTCGTCGTACTTTATATTTATCACGGTAACTAGCAAGGATTTTGCATTACTATTAAATACTATAATTTATAGAGAACTGAAATCCATAAACCTTTAAAAAATATTTCTAGCAACAAACATTAAATACTTTCAAATTTACATGATGTAAAATTATAATAATAACTAAATAAGATTATATAATAATAATAAATAAATAAGATTCAAAATTAAATGTTTCAAATGATGGAATACCCCTGATACCTAAACCTGAGATTCAAATTGATAATTTATTTCATATACATGATTCTACTTCAGGTAAATTAAAATTAAACATTTTCCTATGTTGTTGATATATTATAATCATTTAGTAAAATATATATTAAATACAACTGGCTAATATATACACAATTAACAATGTCAAATAAATACATAATAAAACAATAATTATTGAAATCAAAACTGTGGGTTACAGTATATTACTAACCAAAACTCTAATACTTCAGGCCAAGTTTTTATTTTATAACATATATTTTTCATACATTTTTAATTTTAAATATACTAAATTGTTTTTAATTTAATTAAATACTTAATATATTAAATTATTATATTTTTTATTCATTTATGACTCTCTATTTACTTATGACAATTTATTTGTTTTTTTCTTTTACTATATAAAATAATATTAATTTATAGTAGATTATATGTTTATATTACCTACTATATAACCATCAATTTTTACTAAAGTGCAAAGTGCAAGTCTGGATTAAATAAATATAGGCTGGGTTAGAGAGCATTATTAATAAACTGTAAAAAGTATAATGTAATTACTAATTATATATTTGGTTATATTGAAGAGTAAATTAATAGGTATCTATTTTAATATATAAGTAACTATTATATTGGTGATTTATTATTTTTTACTTCTTATTATTAGGTTATAATTTACATAATAATTATCCAACCGACAGAATACATTTCGAAGAAAAAATTAAGAGCAATCATATTATTAAAAGATGTATTTCATCATAAAGACACCTTATAGACCAGATATTGTTTTTCACCTGAAAAGGACTAGACTTGATACTCAATATTTTATGAATAAGACACTATTCCAAGTTGAATTTCATAATTATAGGTATGTATATTATTGTAAAAAATATAAATTATAGGGGCCTTCCTTCAAAATGACACTAGGGCCCAATTTGGCCTAGTTGTGCCAGTGAGTGTACGCACGTATTATAATTAAAAAAATAAATAAAGTTACTATTTTTTCGTCTACGATGTAACGTTACACACGGATAATACAATATGGTAAATATCATGATTATAATGTTTCAATAATAGGTAAAAAGAATAGTAATTATTCAGTATAATATACTAATAATTTCGATAATCATGTACTTAAATAATAATAATAATATGTTGCCTCGTTAAGACGACCGAAACATATAGGTAAATAAGTTGGCTGTTCGATTATACACAAATAAATCATATTATAATTGTAATAATAAACTTAACCTATCCTACCTCCAATATTGGCTTGTTTGTAGCGCCATCGCAAAACAATAATGAACGAATGTGATGCACCCATTGTGGCTGGCCCGTTTTAAGTGATCGCGAATATTTCAAACGCACAAATCAAAACGAAAAAAAAAGTGTCGTATTTTTACCAGCCGAGCCGTGTTTTCACGCAACTCGTAAAACGGCAAAATGGCGGCGATCGCACCGAACGCGACGGCAGCGATACGAAACGACGACGTCAAAAAACGCACACTCGATGCCTTTACCGGCTTGGATTAGACGTCGTCGTCCGAGCCTCGACGGAATCGTTGAAAATCCGAAGGCGACGGCCATTACACTCGCGTAATGGATCGCGCACCGGACGCGACGGCGGCGATACGATTGGAAAATTACGGTGAACAACGAATGTCGATGGTACGGTAGTATTTAAGCGACGAAATAATTTGGTTCCACCCACGCGACCGCCGTGAGACGTGCGATTATTCGTCGATAAATACTATTACCATCGCCGCGGAAGGAATTGTAGAAACCGTGAGACGAGACTATGGCGGTCGGCATAAAAATATCGAAACACGGACCCGTTCGGAGAAGCCCACCACATAAACGCGAACCGACGAAGACTAAAGCAACGGAGAAGGGTAATTCCAGCGTCCCCCGAAACGGTTAAAAAAACGAACAGCCAATGAGAATTATTCACGAATCATGGAAAATAATTTTTTTCGTAACGGTTTTTTGTTTACCGAAAATCGTTACCGCGGTATCCGGAGTTCTGTCCACGACGCGCGACCGCGTCGTCGTCATCGTCCCGTCAAGGCGGCCACGCGGCCACACGGCCATGCTAATATAGACCTAGCGTCGCATTTCTCATTCGCTCGACCGAGTGGCCGTCGAATTCATTACTACTATACTCGCAATTTATCAGTTTCAACGCGCGTTGTGAACGGGGGTTTAATAATAATATATAATAATAATAAGTTTTGCATAACGCGTCGGTGGATCGTACTTATTTGTTACATCGATATACGTAATATTATAATATATTATCTATCACTAACCTCGGGTCGTCGTCGACTCCATTGACGACCGTTTTCATTCGGCGAGTCCGAAACATTTCACAACAAATTTCGTTCTGCAGGTACACTCGAATAAAAACACTACGGAACGATTATTCACTACTCGCGCGAACCACGATATAACCATAATTCGTTTGTTTTTGGCGGACGGTAAAATTCCCAAGCCGTTTTGGCGAACGGCGACGGCGGCGGCGCGGCACCTCGACCGAGACGGAAAATATACTAAATACCGAATATCGATAGTACAAACGGCGGCGATCGCACCGGCCACGGCGGATACGATACGAAACGACGACGACGTCAAAAAACGCACACTCGAAGCCTTTACCGGCATGGGTTAGACGTCGTCCGAGCCTCGACGGAATCGTTGAAAATCCGAAGGCGACGGCCATTACACTCGCGTAATGGATCGTCGCGCACCGGACGCGACGGCGGCGATACGTAGGAAAAATACGAAAAACACCGAATGTCGATGGTACGGTAGTATTTTAGCGACGAAATAATTTGGTTACGCCCACGCGACCGCCGTGAGACGTGCGATTATTCGTCGATAAATACTATTACCATCGCCGCGAAAGGAATTGTAGAAATCGTGAGACGAGACTATGACGGTCGGCATAAAAATCTCGAAACACGGACCCGTTCGGAGAAGCCCGCCACATACTCGCGAACCGACGAAGACTGAAGAACGGCGGAAGGGTAATCCCAGCGTCCCCCGAAACGGTTAAAAAAACGAACAGCCAATGAGAATTATTCACGAATCATGGAAAATAATTTTTTTCGTAACGGTTTTTTGTTTACCGAGAATCGTTACCGCGGTATCCGGAGTTCTGTCCGCGACTCGCGACCGCGTCGTCGTCATCGTCCCGTCACGGCGGCCACGCGGCCACACAGCCACACAGCTATGCTAATATAGACCTAGCGTCGCATTCCTCATTCGCTCGACCGAGTGGCCGTCGAATTCACTATTACTATTACTATACGCGCAATTTATCAGTTCCAACGCGCGTTGTTTAACGACGGTTTAATATAATAATATATAATAATAATAAGTTTTACATAAAGCGTCGGTGGGTCGTACTTATTTATTACATGGATATAATATTATAATATATTATCTATCACTAACCTCGGGCCGCCGTCGACTCCATTGACGACCGTTTTCATTCGGCGAGTCCGAAACATTTCACAACAAATTTCGTTCTGCAGGTACACTCGAATAAAAACACTACGGAACGATTATTCACTACTCGCGCGAACCACGATATAACCATAATTCGTTTGTTTTTGGCGGACGATAAAATTCACAAGCCGTTTTGGCGAACGGCGACGGCGGCGGCGCGGCACCTCGACCGAGACGGAAAATATACTAAACACCGAATATCGATAGTACAAACGGTGGCGATCGCACCGGCCACGGCGGATACGATACGAAACGACGACGTCAAAAAACGCACACTCAAAGCCTTTACCGACTTGGGTTAGACGTCGTCCGAGCCTCGACGGAATCGATGAAAATCCGAAGGCTACGGCCATTACACTCGCGTAATGGATCGCGCACCGGACGCGACGGTGGCGATACGAAACGACGACGACGTCAAAAAAACGCACACTCGAAGCCTTTACCGGCTTGGATTAGACGTCGTCGTCCGAGCCTCGACGGAATCGTTGAATATCCGAAGGCGACGGCCATTACACTCGGGTAATGGATCGCGCGCCGGACGCGATGGCGGCGATACGATAGGAAAAATACGTTAAACACCGAATGTCGATGGTACGGTAGTATTTTAGCGACGAAATAATTTGGTTACGCCCACGCGACCGCCGTGAGACGTGCGATTATTCGTCGATAAATACTATTACCATCGCCGCGAAAGGAATTGTAGAAACCGTGAGACGAGACTATGGCGGTCGGCATAAAAATCTCGAAACACGGACCCGTTCGGAGAAGCCCACCACATAAACGCGAACCGACGAAGACTGAAGCAACGGCGGAAGGGTAATCCCAGCGTCCCCCCCGCGTCGGCCGAAACGGTTAAAAAAACGAACAGCCAATGAGAATTATTCACGAATCATGGAAAGGGATTTTTTTCGTAACGGTTTTTTGTTTATCGAGTTAAAAAAACGAACAACCAATGACGATTCACAAATCGTGGTGAGTGATTTTTTTTTTAACGGCCATTTTACGAAATTCTGTCCCGACCGCGGTATGTAGTATCGTTTATGTACCAAAGTTTTGTCCGCGGCGCAGTGAAGGTCATTGACCTCGTCGTCATTACGTCACTGCGGCCACGCGACCACGCGGCCACACGGCGACAGCGGCGGAACGTCCACACTGCAACGCGTGCCGCGCGTCGCGTTTTATTATATTATTATCTTATATATATAATTCTCGTGTTACAATGTTAGTTATCTTACTACTCCGAAACCATACAAGCTTACCCCGAAATCATTTAAACATTTGCCAAATGGATTTGATTTTATCGTTGTTTTACAAACAACAGTGTTTCGATAAATCAAAACTTACTAGGCAGTATTATATACATGCATAGATTAAGTATATTTAATCCATGATACATGATATTGTTTATTACAAAATATATATTTATATAAAAATTACATCATAATAATAGATAAATAAACTTATTATATATTAATTAAAAATGTTCATTTAATAATAAATTTCTGTTCCGTAATTAATAGTGTAAATAACGTTCCATCACGGCGGCCAAGCGACCACACGGCCACGGCGGCGGAAAATTCCCACTGCAACGCGTACCGCGCCGCCTGCAGTGCTGTGATAACTCGTCGTTATCGGCGTTTTTACCGAAATAAGTTTTTGAATAAAACAAGCTCATCCCGAAATCATCGCCCCTAATGCCTTCCTGAATTGCCAGGTCTGAATACTGATTCATGCCTCTGCTATATAAAACGAAACTATTGATTAAATTTAATACCACAAAGCTCCAGTGGCTCCGATTTTACCCCTTTTAACCTCCATAGGGTTAATTTTCTTAATTTTTGTTTCGTAAAATCCTTCTCCTGACAACAATAAACACAACAAAAAAAAAGAATTAGTTAAATCGGTCCAGCCGTTCACGCGTGATGAGGATACCTGGTAAATAGGGATTCATTTTTATATATTATTTTTCCCCATTTAAACCCTTCAAAAACAAACGACGAAAATCGGACGACGTGGTGACACTCAGGAAGATATTTAGAACAACTCTGTGAAAAAAAATTGGAAAAAAGTTAAATAGCGTCGTCACAAAATTGGAACATAAAAAAGGCCTGTTCTTTTATATATATATATAAAGGATATCTACTCTATATTCTATAATATATTTATAATTTAATTTATATAACATCACCATGAGGTATGCGTAGACTGAAGAGACGATAAATCGCTATTAAGAATTTCTTCAAATTTATTTATTTCACTTTCACAATTGTGTGTATATTTTTACTATGAAATTAATTAAAAATTGAAATTATAAAACCAATAATAATTACTATGATTAATGTGAAAACATCGGACATTTTTTACTCCGCTGATGACTTGATTACTTGCCTAAAGCCTAAGTATTTGTATTTATCGAAAAGACTTAATCAAGAGCCATCCGTAAGAAGATCTACCATAGAACGATGAAAAGAGATTTTTTTCGTTTTTCAATAACATTTTCTAAATCAAAAATATAACGTGGACTCTTATACCAGCTTGTTCTCACAAATATTTTATGAAATTCATTTTCAACGTCTATTTTGGCCATTTCGTTACACCGATTTTAGTACGAAATTCCTTGTTTTAAGACGTCGACCGTTTTCAATACGAGCGCGAATAATATAACTATTTAAATTCTTTAAATTTCGATCAATTCTTTAGAAAACGTTCGAGAGTACAAAACGTTTGAATAACAATTAAACGCGTAATGAAGTATTTATGGTATATACACTGCACTCTAGCGGTTTATTGATGTACTAAAACTCGGCGCTCTATTTCGGTTGTTGAAGATCGCACCGCTAGAGCGCGCTGCCGTTATCGTTACGAGTTTTATTTTCGACTGGAACGCAACCACCGAATATTATATTAAATCTATTTATTAAATCTATTATATGACGCAAGATGCAACTGATTTATAACATCACCTATAAAACAATTTACAACGAAAAATTAAGGGAACGGATTTTACTGTAAATAGATATTTTTATTGGAATGAGATATTTTTAATCTGATAAAAAATGTGCACGATTCAGATCATTCTTATTAAAATAAGCCCAATTTTATTTTACATATTTGGGTAAAAATACATAATATACTCACATATTTTGTAAATAAATGAATATATCGTAAATATTTGGGTATTTTTGGTTTTTTTCGTCAATTTGCAACGATGTCAAAGATTATTTTCCTTATCTGAATGGCATTCACATACCCTATGGGCTATGGCAGGGGTGGCCAACCGGTCGATCGCGAGATGAATTCAAGTCGATCGCGACACCCTTTCGCATTTTCTTAAATTTTTGAACAATTTGTGGATCTTTGTATATCCCACGAATATAAAAATTAGATTTAGAAAAAGGGCAATAAAAAAAGAAGAAAAACAAGATTATACACTGATATCTATTAACGATAGTTCGTATAATTGTAGGATGGATGGCCCGCATTACTTCCTATTAATGGCCTTTATCGCATTCGTATAAACTGATAAATCGAACCAGTCTGCAATGACAGTTACAATAAATATAATAAATATATACATATATACCTATTTATAGTATAAATTAATATTATCTTATTAGAGTATTGCGCTTCAAGTTATAACACATTTTAGTGTAATTCTACGATCAGTTGTTCGTAGTATCGCATTCGTGACTTGTGTATCGTGTGTGTGAATTGTATTTATCAAGTGCGCACATAGAATTATTTTCTAATACTATCGTATCAACATGAGCAAAAGAGCCAAAACATATCACTTTAACGAAAAGTGGGAAATAGACTACTTCTTTACTATGGTGAGTGAAAAATGTTGTTTAATTTGCAATACTTCTGTTGCAATGCCAAAAAAAGGAAATTTAGAGAGGCATTTCAACACAATGCATGGCAAGTACGAAAATGATTATCCGCTTAATTCCACCGAGAGAAAGCAAAAATTGTATGAACTGAAATGTGGCCTAATTGCTCTAAATGCGTGATGTTAATTGGCTTTGTGATTTAGCGTTTTTAGCAGATTTCACTGGACATTTAAGTGATTTAAATTTGAAGTTACAAGGAAAAAACATAATAATCATTGATTTAATAAGCTGTATTTCGGCATTCAAGGCAAATGCATTGATTCTTATTAGAGATCTTGAGAAAAAAAATTTACAACGATTTTCAAACTTAGAAGACCATACTCGAAAATATCCCAACGTTGTTTTCGATTCGAAAAAGTATGTGATAGAAATCAAAGCCGTTATTGATGATTTTGATGTAAGATTCAATGATTTCAAGAAACTTGAAGATGTGATCCCATTTATCAGTTTTCCATTTAAAGAGGACTTAAATACCCAGATGACTGCAAAAGAAGCAGCACAGTTGTTTCAAATTGACGAAGTATCTCTTGAGGATGAGATGATCAATATGCGATGCAACGTCTACTTAAAAGCTAGATTGTCAGAAAATAACTTTTGGCACTTGGTGAGCAAGGAAGAATTTCCCAATTTAAGACAATGTGCTGAGTCAGTATATTCCTGCTTTGGGTCGACATATCTATGTGAATCGGCCTTTTCATACTTGCTTCAAACCAAAAGTAAGGCCCGATCACGTTTGACTGATATGCATTCTGAAGATAGCTTGAGATTAGCATTGTCATCATACACCCCAGAGTTTGTGAAATTATCAAATCAAATGCAAGCACAAACATCTCATTGAATGATTAAATAAACATAATAATAGTAATAATAATAAAAATAGTAGTATAGTTATAGTAGTAAATAGTAATAAGTTAAAAATAATAATTTGTAATCAAATATATTAAAATACGTGTAGTGTTATAGTGTTAAACTGTGAATTTATATTGTAATAAAAAGTAATAAAATAAGTGTCACACGCCTGTACATATAATATATTTTTTGTTTATTGATAACCTTTTTTTTTTTTTTTGGTCGATCGCGATCACTTAGAAAAACTCGGAGGTCGATTGCAGGTCTATCAAAGTTGGCCATCCCTGCCCTATGGTATATATATATGCTGTCGATGATAGCCTAAATTAATTATCTAAACATCTAAACATTATCTACGTTCTCTAAAGTCTAAATGGACTTATGTGGACAAATGGGTAGGTAACGTGTTTATTCAATGTTATGGTCTTCAGCTCTTCAGTCTTAAGTTATTATATGTATTTTTTTATACATATTTTGATTTTTTTATTACAATAAAATCCGTTCCCTAAACATTACCTATAAAACAATTTACAACGGAAAATTTGGAACAATATGTCAAACCTATAGGTTCCTACTATAGAAGCACATATAAGTTTATATGGTTTTCACATATAGTTTTCTATATTATAGTATGGCCGTCTAGACTCTAGGTAATTAAAAAAAGAGTTTTTGTCTCAAAATGTTTAAAAATTTTATTATTATATAGGTTTTTATATTATTTCAGATTTGAAATGAGAAAATTACATTGATTTGTGAATTATAATGAGAAGAATATTGAGATCCATGTTTCCTACTGGACGTGTAAGTACAATTTTTAAGATCTAAATGTTTGCTTAAATATAACCGTAGTTTGTAACTATAATAATATTTTACACAAACATTATTGAGTTCAAAATAAGTACTTCAGAACATATCTCTAGATAGAGAACAAAGTAGAAAAATTGAGTTGTGAAACTTTTGAATTTAACGTATATTAAATTATAATGGATGTTTACAATTTTCTTATTCTGTTTTTATAGCTTCTAAATTAAAATTCTATTTTACATGTATCTTTATAATAGCTTCATATTTACCCTTTATTCCTATTCAACCTTAAGTTGACCTTAAATTTTATAAATAGAAATGTATTTAATTTTGTTAATGGCATGTTTATGCTTGGCAAGATGTACACACTTTCAGTAGGTATTTAAAAAAATGTAATTGTTATGATTTTATATTTACTTGAAAACAAAAGTTTCAGAATTAAACCTCCAATTGATTTTGGTTGATTGAATTCTGAAATAAATAGACTTGCATTGTAAATTGTACCTCAGGATTATTGTTTCATAAAGATAGGTCATAATATTAAATATACTTAGTATATTTAATCTATGGATAGGTACACATACATTAAAATTGTATTCAAATTCGAGTCTTATATAGTCAGAATACTTAATTTTTATATTCCATGTACAATACTTATATTTATTATAAAATACCTAAACTAATATAAATTGAATAAACAAGAATATCTTAATAATATTTTGTATTGTATATATATTTTCAAGTAGGATTATGTTGGTATGTATATTAACTAATTTGTTTTCATTTTATTATTCATTCTATATGAAAATGAAATTCTATATCAAGTATACCAAAATTATTTTTTCAATGATAATATGACATTCCCATGTTATTATATGAAATTTGAAGATCTGTATGATTATTGATAGTTACAACTTTAATCTTTTTTTATATATAATTATTGATACCTATGGCATGACATGAGTAATATAGAATAAATGGTTTAAAATTTATTCGGTATATTAAAAAAACTCATAGGTTTGTTATTCATTTTATCATAGTGATGTATTATTACTAATTAGTGATGAGTGGTTTTTATCTGAAGAGTATAGAGGTGATCAATGGATCACTTTTCCTTGAGATTTTAATCATTAGACTAATATATTATAAGTACTTTAATGTATAAAACCATAAAAGAGCTATGTGAAATGTGATAAGTGTATTGAATAGGGTGCGAATTTCAATGAAAATTACATTTTTTTCTGAATGTTCTAAAACAATGCTTTACAAGCACAAAATTTGTTTCATAAATGTGTCAAAGAATAAAAGTGAAACTTTTATTTTGCACTTTTATAGCAACATTTGACATATTAAGTGCATTTTTAGGATATTAAGGCATTTTTTTCTTATTTTTACATTTTTTTGTGTTATCAGAAAATTTGATAAGTTTATCTTTGTTGAGAATTTCTTCAAATTTATTTATTTCACTTTCACAATTGTGTGTATATTTTTACTATGAAATTAATTAAAAGTTGAAATTATAAAACCAATAATAATTACTATGATTTTAACCACTTTTTCTCCCTAATTTTCAAGGGAGCCACTGATATAGATAATCAACTGCCTAACAATAAATGTAGCAGCTACTTGGCCTGTATAATAATTATTATAATATAACTATATTACATTTACACGTCACTCGTCATTGGTATTTATTTATCTTTAAAATAATTCTTCATAAGTAAAATTATGGATCCACGGATCAAGGATGTGTCCCACTGCGGTGGGGCGGCCTCTCACCTACAAAATCAACTGTGACATTTGTCTAGATAAACTATAGGTGATCGGCGTCACTGCCGTAGTGTCGTTCTACGTTTGTTCTTTCATGGTTTTTTTTTTCCAAAATCACTTAAAGAAAACAATGTTAAAACATCGAACATTTTTTACTCCGCTGATGACTTGATTACTTGCCTAAAGCCTAAGTATTTGTATTTATCGAAAAGACTTAATAAAGAGCCATCCGTAAGAGGATCTACCATAGAACGATGAAAACAGATGTTTTTCGTTTTTCAATAACATTTTCTAAATCAAAAATACCATGTGGACTTTTATGCCCACTTGTTCTCACAAAATATATTTTATGAAATTCATTTTCAACGTCTATTTTGGCCATTTCGTTACATCGATTTTAGTACGAAATTCCTTGTTTTTAGACGTCGACCGTTTTCAATACGAGCGCGAATAATATAACTAATAAAATTCTTTAAATTTCGATCAATTCTTTAGAAAACGTTCGTGAGTACAAAATTTTTGAATAACAATTAAACGCGTAATGAAATATTTATGGTATATACACTGCACTCTAGCGGTTTATTGATGTACTAAAACTCGGCGCTCCATTTCGGTTGTTTAAGATCGCACCGCTAGATCGCGCTGCCGTTATCGTTACGAGTTTTATTTTCGACTGGAACGCAACCACCGAATATTATATTAAATCTTTTGTATGACGCAAGATGCAACTGATTTATAACATTACCTATAAAACAATTTACAACGAAAATTAATCGGAACATTTGGAACAGTAAGAAACAGTAAGTAACCGTATTGTAGTCCATCTAAAGTTGTTTTAATTATTATAACTTGTTAGATGTTCTTATAGTGTGTCATTATATTTTTTTTTTTTTTCAATTTTTCAATGTTTTGACTGATGTGTTTTGCAGAAATCATAACAAATAATTTTAAATCGGTTTTATCATACTCGTTTATTATTTTTAAAATAACAATCCATTCGGCTAGTTTCGTAATAACAATACGGATTATGTGTGATTATGTGATATTTAAATTTAATATTTTTCTAAACTTAATTTTTTTAATTGATTATAATAATATATACTATAAAATGCACAGACAAATATGAATTCAGCATCGTTTTCGTCACTTTTATCCATTTTCTTAGAGTTTTCTGAAATAAGAATGCGTAAATATAAATAAAATGTCAAACCTATAGGTTCCTACACTATAGAAGCACATAGTATTCTATATTATAGTATTATAGTATGTCTATGTAATTAAAAAAAAGAGTTTTTGTCTCAAAGTGTTTAAAACTTTTATCATTATACAGGTTTTTATATAATTTCAGATTTGAGATGAGAAAATTACATTGATTTGTGAATTATAATGAGAAGAATATTGAGATCCATGTTTCCTACTGGATGTGTAAGTACAATTTTTAAGATCTAAATGTTTGCTTAAATATAACCGTAGTTTGTAACTATAATAATATTTTACACAAACATTATTGAGTTCAATATAAGTACTTCAGAACATTGATAAATCTCTAGATAGAGAACAAAGTAGAAAAATTGAGTTGTGAAACTTTTGAATTTAACGTATTTTAAATTATAATGGATGTTTACAATTTTCTTATTCTGTTTTTATAGCTTCTAAATTAAAATTCTATTTTACATGTATCTTTATAATGGCTTCATATTTACCCTTTATTCCTATTCAACCTTAAGTTGACCTTCAATTTTATAAATAGAAATGTATTTAATTTTGTTAGTGGCATGTTTATGCTTGGCAAGATGTATACACTTTAAGTAGGTATTTAAAAAAATGTAATTGATATGATTTTATATTTACTTGAAAACAAAAGTTTCAGAATTAAACCTCCAATTGATTTTGGTTGATGATTGAATTCTGAAATAAATAGACTTGCATTGTAAATTGTACCTCAGGATTATTGTTTCATAAAGATAGGTCATAATATTAAATATACTTAAATTTATTCGGTATATTAAAAAAACTCATAGGTTTGTTATTCATTTTCTCATGGTGATGTATTATTACTAATTAGTGATCAGTGGTTTATATCTGGAGTATAGAGGTGATCAATGGATCACTTTTCCTTGAGATTTTAATCATTAGACTAATATATTATAAGTATTTATAATGTATAAAACCATAAAAGGGCTATGTGAAATGTGATAAATATTGAATAGGGTGCGAATGTCAATGAAAATTACATTTTTTCTGAATGTTCTAAAACAATGCTTTGCAATCACAAAATTTGTTTCATAAATGTATCAAAGAATAAAAGTGAAACTTTTATTTTGCACTTTTAGAGCAACATTTGACATGTTAAGTGCATTTTTAGGATGTTAAGACATTTTTTCTTTTTTTTTACATTTTTTTGTGTCACCAGAAAATTTGATAAGTTTTATTTTGATTTCCTCCCAAAAGAAAAAAAATTCTTATTTCTATTTTTAAAATTTACTATGGTTTTACCGATTGTAAGAGAAAAATACAATGTCAGCTGTTTTAAAGAAAACTATAAGCTATTTCAGTGTTTCCACTTTGCCAGGCGTACGATCATGTTCGTATTGTACGAACTTTAAACTCATTGTACGAACATAAAAAAAATAAATCTTCGTGTAAAAATTTAGAAATTTTTAGTAAAACAAAGAACAGTATTTCTTGATAATCGTTGCCAAGTGTAGGGAGGATAATTTTTTTTTGTAGGTGCTATAATTTTTTCCAATGCGAAGAAAAACGAACATTTTGCGATAATTATTCGATTTTAACCCGATAACACTGATGCTCTTTATGGAAGTCGTAATTTAGTCGTGTTGCACTACTTGTACTGTCGTGTTTAGTATAGCGTTTAGTGTTAATTTTTTTTTTATAAAGTGTTTAGTCTCGTTCTCGTGTATAACTGATTTCCGAGTGACTCTGGTTGTTTTTGTTCTGTGTAATTAATCTATCGATTATTCTTTTTAACGCCTCAAGCCAAAACATCGGATAGTTGCCGTTTGCTTTCATACGTTCAAGAATTTGGGGATGCAATTTTTCGATTTATGAAGGTGTGCCGTTTTGTAAAATTTGTGAGATCAAGTGGCGGCTGAAAAAAAGTTCACCGTCATAACATGTAAGTCTAAAATAATTTTTAACCTTTTTTTTATAAGTGCATTAAATTGCATTTAAGTTAATTACAATAAATTATAATGGCATATCGACAGAAATTGTTAAAATATTTCTACATGTTTAGATACAATTCATGAAGTCATAAAACATATCATGAAATATTTATATTGAATACTTAAAAATTTTAGGTTTTTATAAAGTAAAGCATTATGTTACATTTACTTATAAACTAATACTTACCATCGTACACTAAAAGTATTGAAACATTTATACACGGAATTAAATTTTGATTTTCATACTATTATTTATATTTTAAGAATTTAAGGTTTATTTATTTAACTAATATTTTTGTTGAAATATATTTATTTTTACAATTTCTTTGAAAATTGAAATGATAAAATGTTGGTAAATTTTTATCAAACATTTGTTTGATTTCATAAATATATTTACATAACAATTACTTACATTTATATGTCGGAAACATTATTTCTAATTGTTTAGGACTTAAAGGTACTCCTCCTGAAAATATTACATATTTCAGGTTATTTAGTTTTTTTAAGAGCTGCGAAAATAACAAAACAAAGGTGATTATTTAATGTAATTGTACTTTTTATTTACTATAAGCAAAATAAGAGTTTAAACATTTATTAAAATTAAATTCAAAAGATGAATTATATTAGTAGAAAATGCCTATCAATGTTGCTTTCGAAAAACTATTCTAAGGGAAAGAGAGAAGGTGAAATCACATTTATAGTAGATCTCGAGGTAGATCTTGATAAGTATTATGCTTAAGAGTTATAATAAGATTTATTTTTGTGTTTGCTAATAAATTTATTTACCTATATCATGTTGTGCTTACTTGTGTTTAAGAGTCTCAATCTGTAGGATAGAAGCGATTCACCATCTATTGGTTGATCTGAAAAATTTAATTATTCATTTTATTAAGGATTTGACATTAATTATTAAGTATTTGTTGTTGGTTATACGTAAACATTTAACCATTTTTATAATTTTTTGTCTTAATATTGTTATTACTCAGACTCATGAAACCAATTATTTTTAGAATCAATATTTTCATTGTACCTATGATTTTATTCTGTAGTTAAGTAATTAATTTTTACAGCAATTTTATTTAGTTTACAATTAAATATATTAATAGATTTGTTGTTATGAATGCTGTATAATAATTTTTTATTTTAAGTTTCAAATTTAATGCAATAACACTATATTGGCTTTAGTAGCAATGGTGATCTATGTCAAAGGTTTAACATAGGTAGTGACAATGATACCTTAGAAAAAGCTATACATTAATAATAATAATTGAGAATTTAGCAGATAAAATTATGGAATGTCATGTTTAAGATTTAATTAAAAAATAATAGGATTACATATTTACCACTAAAGGAAGCAATAGTATGAGATTTAAATGAAATAGAAGGATTATTTAAGCAGATAGAAAGTGAATAGGTAGTTAAAATAACTTACTATCACAAATTTCTTTCAACCAATCATCGTTCACTTATAAAAACATAAATGTGAATATTATAATTATTATTAACATTACAATTTACAAATGTAGTGAAATTGATTTATGGTTTTGAAATAGTTATTCTACTAAAAGAAAGAAAAGCATAATGAACGAGTGAAGAAAAATGTATATTGTGATCAATGTTTTGCTTTGATAGTATTATTTGATTATATATGTTATAATATTATATATTTGATATAAATTTGTCAATGTTAATTATTTCTTTATATTTTGATTAGTACTATATTATTTTTAGTTATGATAAATAAACTTACCATCCTTATGTACTGCATGTGTATAAATAGGCATATTACAATTAAGTTAGATGTATTATTATTAATATTTTATCAACAATTAGCTTTAAAATTAGGTATACAATCATTGTTTTGTCTTTCAATAATATTTTCATTGACAATTGGATTTTTAATTTAATGAAAAGTGATGATTTTCTATAAACAATTTTTTTTGATGTTATCACTATTTTTTCAAACTATTTTGGTTATAGATTAATATAAAATTACATCAAAGTAAGATAACTATAATAAATTATAGAGTAAGTTTGTGTTAAGAGTACTTCTAAACTGTGTGTATCTGCATATGGCATTAGTGGTGGATATGGCTTATTTTGACTGTTGTCATACTGCTACGATTACGTATGAGAATGTGGGCATGTCATCTGACAGAATCTGACGAAAATTTGGTAACTACCAGGTACTTTTGACATAAACAAATTTAAAAAAATTGTAGACAAGTAAAATTATAACTGAACTGTATTTCTCAATTAATGTATTGTTTTTTATCATAAAACTCTAGTTTACACTAATTCATTAAGTTGTATAACTGTTTATTTTGAATTAATGATAAATGTTATTCATACCTAATGTTGGTGATACTACATACTCATATATTATGTAAATTCAGTACAATGTAGATATTTCTTACAAAATTTAAATTCACAAGCATTAAATACTTGAACATCTAAGGTTTTGTCTATGCATATTAAATTATATACAGTTTGTATACTGCTGATTTTAGATTAATTTGTAATTTTGTCTATTATAAAATTGTTAATTATTTTGCCAAACTTTCTTTAGTATATTATTTTAAATTATTTGAAATACACTTACCACCATGTTGTACTGTGTGCATTTAAATTCAGTTAAATACAATAATGTATAAAGTAAAATTAATTTAATATTAAATAAATAAATATATGTATATTTTTAGCTGAGAAATAATTTTTTAAATATTTGGTTGAAATTTTTATATTTTTTTATAGATTTTAATATCTTAAACTCCTAAAACTGAGTAAATGTTGAGAATAATTGTTTAAGTCCCATAATACCTATATAAAGTCTTATGTATAATATCCTCATCTTATAAAGTTTGAATAATTAATTTTATCCTTAAGGGTAACATTACAACTTGGATGAAAATGATTTTAAAATCAATTAATATTTGTATTGTACATAATCTTGAAGAGTTCCAAACTTTGCCAAAATTAACAGTATTATTAGAATCAGTATTATTTAAAAACCAATCAGATTATTGTATATATCTTATTTTTTATACACCAAAACTTAAAATTAATATGATATTTGTCAGTTTCCTTTACCACATTAGGTACTTTATTATAAAATATATTTCTTAAAATTGAATGATTATTTCCAATTTATATGTACTTACATCGATAAGATAAATCTGTTTGGATAAATTTAAAATTACATTTTAATATTTTCAAATTATTATCGAATAAAATATATTCAATATTATTTTATTTAAGATTTAATCAAACATGATTTAAGTTTCTATAGAAATAGTATGCAATTTATAACTTGGGTGAGTCTGAGGGTAATGATTTTAATGTATTGAAAAATTACTAAATATGAATTATTAAATAAATATAAATATTCATTAACTTTAAATATCTACATCATGTAAGTATTTAAAGACTTTTAATAAACTACATATTTAATTAAATATAACTTACATCCCATTATATAATTTCCTGAACCTGTTTAATGAAAATATTATTTTAAACATATCTTTTATATTTAAGTTCAAGATATATAAATATATTTCTTTTTCCTAAATTATTTATTAATATTACATTTTTTACTTGGAACTAAAGGTATGTTATTTATTATATGGAATGTGGGAATAGTGAGTGAAAAATCTAAATCTATGCTAATAATTATGATTTGTTCATTCAAGTTAAAAATGAAGTAAAATAAATAAATTAAAAAAATAAATATTATAAAAATGTGCAATGGAACAATATATTTACCGTCCTTATTTTTGGTTATTTCTATTTGAAAATATCAAAAGCATTTATTAGTAACTTATACACATAATACAAAAAGATTTAAACAGAAATTATAATTTATTTGTCAGTATTAAAATTTGTCCAACCATTTGATATAAGGTCGAAAGTTATTGATATAAAATAAAATAATGTTTTTTAAATAAAATAGACTAAAACATTCTAAAGAAACGTTACGTAAAATATAAATTAGTATATTATTATTATTTATTAGTATCAGCAATATACAATTATATTTACCATTTGTTATTGCTGTAATGTTGTAATATTTGATATGAAAAAAGTTTCATTAATTATTTATTTTTAATTAATAATATCTGAGTATATTTCTTATTGTGTAGTAGACTTTTCACCAAAATAATAATACTTATTGTTATAAAAATTATATGTTCTATTGATATTTTAATTTGCTAAAATCACAGAGTACAGTATTTAGGTGAAATAAGTATACTTTATAATAATATAGTGAACTGTCAGTCATATTTAAAGAAAACATATTATATGTGTTTATTTGAATGACTTACCTTTGAATTCTTTAGCTATTTAAGTTATATTATATGATTAATTATTTGTGTTTAAACATTTCATTTATTTAAATATAGTTACTAAATTATAAATTTATAAAGTAAAAACTCACCAAGTTCTTTGTCACTAGCTGTTTATTTGTAAACATTCAAAAATTCCAACATGTATTTTGTGGTCATTTTTTAATATTTGTTGAATAATTAAAAACATTATATGAAATTAATAATATAGTTTTGTGTCCTTACATTCTAATTGAGAGATTTCTGCTGCAAACGCTTCTATATAATAAAAATAGTATAATTGTTAGCATATACAGGTTGACAAATTAATATAAATTATCTTATAGGGATTCAGACAATTTATTAAAATTAGTTTTTGTATGAGGGAGAGATGATTACAGACCCAAAAATAAATTAATATTGTATTGTCAGGTGGATAAAATTTGAAAATACTAGTTTCCAATGTACTTATAATAATTAAAATTAATTATAATATTTATTTATTTCTTTAATAATTATAATTAAATTAGAAAAATAACTATTTTATTTATGAATTATAAGCATAATATTATTTTGACTTACCATTTAAGCCCTCTAAATATATTTAAATACATAACAAATAATAAGTGTTTAATAGAAGTATCTTAGCAATCCTGATAAATAAAATAATAAATTTGTACTTACGCATTATGTCCACTATTTATAATTAAATATAAGAATTAATTTCAATATATCTTAAATGTAAGATACTATCAGTTGGTTGTACATTGTGATATGAATTTGACTACATCTACATTTATACATTCATGTGATCAAAGAATGGTTTATATGAATCAAGAAGTGTTGGACATTTTTGTGGTGGCATTTGAATGCATTTTTGGTGGTTAATAAAATGTCAGTCAGAGAAAGTTATAAGTTATAAGCAACAGTGTTCCTTACACAGTGTAGGTACTTACGAGATTTTCCAGTTTTTTCTTTGTATTTAGCTAAATTAAAAAAGAATATTAGTTAAAGGTACAGTTTATTCTTATGAGATTGTAATTTATTTAATAAAAATGAAAAAATCAGCTTTGAGTTACTGTAGGTACTTCTAAATTTATTTTAAGAAAAGTAGTACAATTTAGGCTGTTGACAGATATTTGCCGTTTTATGTAGAGTTAATAAATGTTCATAACATATTAATTACAACCTAAATTTTGGTATTTAGTAAACTAAACTATGAAATGTGCGTAAAATATCATATTACAATAATTCCAAAATTAAATAGGTATATGAATATTCATACCATCCATAATAGCTGCAAATAAAAAAAAAAATAAAGCCAATATTATTAAATATTAATTTATAATTTAATATAATTTAAATTTGCTTATAATATTAAAATACTTTCAAAAAATGCCAAGTCTATGTTATTATGTTATTATGAATTTAAATACCATTGAAATTAATTTTATTGACCTTGACTACTCAACATTATGTTAGTGACAAGTCATCAATTTTTTAGTGAAAATATTTTAATATCATAATACTATTTATAACGTTTTGATTATTATATAGAATGTTCTATTATAAATGTTTTATACTTATACTTACTGAAAGCTTCATCTGTATTGGTGATATTACACAAAAATAATAGTTTAATGTTAATTTTTAGAAATAGTAAAATATAGAATATTACACATGATTACATTTTGGAAAGAATAAAAATTGTTTATGTTTTCCATTTATATATCATTGACGTATTCCTCAGTTATTTTATATTATGAATTTGTTTTAAAATTAAATATATAAGTTAAGAGACTATAGACATTGAGTTGTCTATACTAAATCACAAATGAAAATAAAATGCAAAGATAGACATGTTTTTAAAATTTTGTGTTAATCATGTATGTAAAATTGATTAATATTAATGCACTTACAAGTCCACATAACTGTTTTAAATCAAAGACAACAAAAGTATTTATTAGATCATAAAAAACAATTACTTATCAATAATTAAATCAACTTAATTGATATGGTACTTAACTTTAAATTTAATGATATTGTTATGTTGTATATTGTATTAGATAAAGAGGAGGGTAAAAATTTACAACTTTCTATTCAATACATAGTATAAAGTTAAATAATAATTGTTAACTAAGATTTAAATGTTTAAAACTGGTTGTGCATATTCTAAATTTTTCATTTATTTATGAAATTATACTTACGGAACATTTTTTCTATAGTTGATTATAAAATATATTATATTAACATTGATAAAATTATCTCGATTGAATATCAATAAATTTAAATAACACGATGTTATTTTTATTTATATATCTAAGTACAGTATGTAGTTATAAAATGGGTGGTCCTTTTTAATTTGTTTCATTAAGTTATATATCATAAATAATATGTTTAGCCTTAAAACGGATAAAACATTTTTGGTAATAAATCTCCTTTTTAGCATAATATTTCAAATCTATTGATAACAGCTTTAGAAAAATTGAATTAACAGATTTAAATTTAACAAATTTACATTAGAATTAATACATTCTACCTGTCGGAAATCAGAATTTTTCTTTGAAATTTCATATTTAAATGTTAATATGTTTGCATAAAAATGCCGTTTTGTTGTAAATTATTAAAATTTTATAAAACCTAATTTTATAAGAATATATTTTGAATATAAATTCCTTAAAATATATACATATAAAAAAATTGTACTTACGGTTGTACACATAGTATACTATGAATGAAAAATTAAATTTGATAATGTTTTATTATTTATTACTAACGAAATATATTATATAATTGTAAATGTACTTACAAAAGAATGGGTCTGCTCATATTTAAAATAATCATAAATTTATAAACAATTGATAGTTTTAAATTATATGTGTATAAAATAGAATTATTATAGACATTTTTGTAAGTATATAATACATATGAATATTTACGATTTAAAAAAATATGATAAAATCTAATTATTTTAGAGTTTAACAGATGAATTTCATAAGTTTCTAAAATGTTTCAATAAAATATATACTTACATAATACACTTTCTGCATTATTTAAAATGTCAACAAAATATTTTTATTAAAATTAGTTTTATTTAACAAAATATAACCAAAAAAATCTTGGCAAAAATGTACATATTATAGGTTAAGATCAATGTTTAGGAGAAATACAATTTTTTTAATTTCCTATTAGTAAAGTTAAATTTTGATTTATACTTTGTATGTGAACTAATTTTTAGTCTATTTTATGTTTTTAAAGTTTTAAAGCTGTAAATATACTACATCCCATATTGTTATAGCAATTAAATTAACTGTTTACAATTGAACTTTATATTATATATGGAACCATGTATTACAAATAAAATTAAAAAATAAAACAGAATTAAAATATATTAAAATTAACAAATGTTACATACCCATTGTTGTCACTGTGGATACCAGTATTAATATGTTTGAATTAATTGAAATATTATATTGTTTATGAGTGTTTTACCACTTGAGAATGAAATTGTTATTAAAATATTAAAAACTCTTAAAGAAGGTCAATAATATTTATTTTTTTCTTTTTTTTTTATAGTTATGTCTATGACTTTGTTCATGGTCTCATTAATAATCAAATCTTTGTTTCTTTGAATGAGAAATAGTACCCTTGTATAATTCATTTGGATTTAAATTTGAAGTTCTGAGTTCTTTGAGTGTTATATCATAAAATAATATCATCATTGGATGAGTTTGTGAAGAGTGCTTTGTGTTTTAATGATTTTGAGAAATGTGTTCAGATTACCTTTTTTAAAATATAATATACTGCTTTTGTTATATACTTTCATGAAGCGTTTAAATTATATATTAAAAATTAAAAACATATGATAAAATTGAAAATCCAACAGGATTTTATGAAAATGTTTTAGTTCTATTAAATATTATTATTAAGTTTTATTAAATTTGATTTAGTTTACTTACGGCCCAGTATGTCTGCATATGGGTTAAAAAAAAAATTGATTGGTTTTTATTTAACATGAGATTAATATATTTTCTTTTATACTGTTAATTATAATGAGTCGACTAAACTCTTCGATAATGTATATTGATTGATCACATTTTTTTACTTGATGAATATTTTTTGGTATGTGTTACCAATCATTTATAAAGTTATATTTATCTTCTACAAATATGTGTGGGGTGAAGTTTATTAAAATCAGTGTGTGAAATTTGTTATGACCTCTGACATGTTTATAAAAATGTTCAGAAATTTCCAAAATATTTAGTATTGTACTAATAATTGTTGGTATTTTAAATTTTAGTCCAAAATAGTAGGTTTTTTCTTGACTTTCAGTATTTTTAAAATTTAAAATGGTCCTTTTAAAAGTATTTGCGATATTAGAGATATTTTATCTAATATATTGTAATCAGACATTCACTCAATTTTTATATTAGGGACATTTTTTAAATAATAAAAAAAAAATAAATATAAAGTTATAAACATACTATGTTATGAGAAAAGTTCTTATGTATAGTGAAATTGTTCAAATATTTACTTACACTGTTCTGAATTCATTCAAATATTAAATATGAAAAAAAAAACCAAGTTTTTTAAGTTAAGTATTATTTAATATCAAATTTTATTTATATGTAAAGAAATTTAACAGCAAATTAAAAATTATTAATTGATCAAGCGATTGTTAAAAAATGACTAGTAGAGAGTGTCACTTTTATTTTTGTTAGGTTCAATTATGCTTACCATATGTATATGCATATAGACCTAATTATGATTGAAATCGTAAAAGTATTAAATAATCAATTTAAGCAACAAAGTTTTAACATTTTTTAAAATAATACAATATCTACATATAAAGCTGAACAATTAATAATATTTTGTAAATTTTCTACATTTCAAAAAGGGTTAAATGATTAAATTATACATAAAGTGATGACTTTTTCAAAAACAATTTTAAAAGAGTAGGTATTCTTAACAATCTATTTAACCTTCATTATTTGATATTGAAAAATAACTTACTACTAGTAGTTGCTGAAATATAAATAGAAAAATAACAATTACATAGATCAATGCTGATTTAATTTATATGTTTAAGTTTGTCAATCTATGGAGTTTTTAAAATTTATGCTATACATTTAAAATATATTTTTTTTGGATATTTCAACCGACCACTTTGTTTGAAATTAATTTCAATTTTTAAGAAATTTGAAAATAATCAAAATATTGGAATTTGTGTTATTTATAATATAATAATTACTTATGAATTAATTAAAAATGATCTTACCAATATGCATGACTGTATTTTTTGAAAAGCAAAGGGCAGATTTTAGTATTTAGTTATATTAATTATGTTAGTTATATTAATCAGGTTGTAAAATTTATGATATAGGAATAAGTATTTCTGGGACTATAGTTTTAATGAGATTTATTTTAAATATTGATAAACATTTTGTATGCAAGTTATTATTGAAGAAATATGCTTACCCAGATTTTGCTCTATAACGTATAAATAAAATATTAACATCAATAGAAATATAAAGTTCAATATTTTGTCATAATTGTTTGTAACATGTTTTGTCGTCATTAAAGCATATTTAGTACCAACAGGGAAATATGTCATTTTTGTAATAAATGAAATAATGAAATTCAATATTTTTTGTAAGTCTAAGTATTTGTTGTTTGCTACCAAGTATGTTATGTTTTAAAAAAATTGAGTAAAATATTTTACACGACTTAGATTATTGTTTATGTAAAATTGTTGAAAATATATTTTTATTTATTAAGTGAATGATATAAATGAATTATATCAAATAGATTTAGAGCTATTACTATTATTACAAATAATTAAGTTGTAGGAAAAAACTCACCAATTTCTTTTACTGTAGTTTAATGTAAACACATATAAGAAGTTTTATTATAAATACATAAAAATTGTATGATTAAAATAATTATAGTTAGGTGTTTATAATCAAGGAAATATATAAATGTTTTTTATATTGTCAAAAGAAATAGAAAACTTTTCAAAATTTAACATAATTTTATATTAATCATTATTATGATGTTAAATTTAAGTAATTAATTTAAAAATAGTTGAATATTTATTTATTTGATTATTGTGTTATAATATATAATAAATAAACAAATTTATGAATAAATAACCAAATATATACAGTTATTAGTAGAGTTATTTTTAATGTAACTATGTTATTTAAAAGTTAACTTACCATGAGCAATCACTTTATATGATAAAAACATTACATAGGTATATTAGATATTAATATATTAACAGATTACAGTTCAGCTAGAAATAAAGTATGTAAGGTGACTGAATGTTAAGTCCACCCTTAAAGATTTTAAGAACAATAATTCCAATGATTCTTGATCATTTTGTCATGATAATTATACTATTTTCAGTAGTTTATTAGTACTATTAGTATTATATTTAGTTTGAAGAATTATATAATACTTTTAATTTCAAAATGTGTCCTATTTCAAACCTAATAGTTGTTTAGAATTTAATATTATTAATTGAAATCAATCAATAATATTAGGTTATTTATAAGGTACTTACTTTCGTCTTTTATCTTAAACACTTGAAAATAAAATTGTTTTTTCATTATGTTGATATTTTAATTTGTTTTTAATATTTAGTAGTTGACAAAATTATAAATATTTCCCTATATGTTGTGATAAATTTTAAATCAAAACAAACAATCATTTTATCTTTATACATAAGACCATTTTTTTTACATCTAGATTTTTTAATATTTTGCTCATTATTTTTGTTATTTTTTAGTTTTATATACCTAATATATATTTAAAGTTAAAAAACTTTTATTTTATAAATTTACAAAATAATCTAAGTACCATATTTATAGCACTTTGCCAACATACAAAAAAACTAAAATACTTTATAAGTACTTTATACCTTTAGGTACTTAACTAAAGATAATAGAAAATAATTACCATAATTTGGTGGTTGTCTTTTAGTTAAATAAGGAACTTTTTCTGCTGGCACTGTATTTAAAATTAAAGGAAAGTAGTATTTTATTTTTCGAGATATTTTAACACTTCAAAAAAATTTACTAAAACAAAGAAACAAACACTCAATACAAAAACATTCTAATGCCAGTTTAATTTATTTTACCAAGTATGTCATAGGAAAAAATAAAATGAAACAATAATATTACTCCCTGCTCGTAAAATATAAATGTATATTTTATCTAAAGCTTGTTGTATTCAAAAGACTAATATAAAAAAAAAATTGTGTCATAATAGTTTAATAATTTTAATATTTATTTATACCTTAATCTATATTGCTGCGAAATTGTGAAATTATTTTGTGCTTACTAGTTACCACTCATTTTTCATAATTTATATAAATTTTTTATATATTAAATGAGTTAAAGTCGATTATTGCTTTACATGAATATATAATCGACTTAATTTTAGTTAAATTTATATTGAACAGAAATATGTATTGAGTATCTGTTCATTTGCGGACGTTGTAATGTTACACTTGAATTATTACATCATTATAACTTTCTTTTAAACATTAATACTTTAAAAATTCTTAAATTTGTTTTACTATTGACTTACGATTTTTTGGCAAATTAACTATTCAAATCAAACAAAACAAAGTATGATTAAAATTTTCCAAAATAAACAACATAAAATAAAACATAATGATTATTATTCATTATATTATAGAGTAGATCCTTATTATCTATATGTTTTAAGTAGTATAATATTTTAAATCTATTTACTTCTGTATTTTACTATATTTAAAAAAAAACAACATTAATATATATTCTGTGAGTAATTTAAATGTTGATTCAATTTATTTTGACAAATATAATATATAATTGAATTTACGATATTAGAACATATGTGAATATGTTATGTTTAACAAATTATATATTCAAATGTTTTTGCTTTATTTTCTTTCAAACTGTGGTACATTTTCATCATTTTTAATTTGGGTAAAGTTATAGAAGAGTACATAGTTTAGAGACATAAATTATATCAAATATATAAATATAAAAAAGTGTTGATTAAAAGTACATAGTATCAAATTAATAAAGTATAAATTTTGGTGAATATTTGGTCAACAATTTTCACTGTACTTATGTAAAATAAGTTAGTAAAATTTCAAAATCTTCTAATATGGCATAAAATACTTGTTTGTACCAATAATAAATTTATAAATTTATATCAATCGATATTGGATGCTAATTCTATCAATTGGTATGCTTGATTTCAAATATAATTATCACAAAAAATGTTTCAGAAGACTTGATTAAAAATGTAAAAGACATTCATATTTATATTAGTTGTATTGAATATTTAAAATTAACTTACTGTGCTCTTTAACTTGATTTGTTCATAAAGTATAAAAATAAAATAAATATTTTTTAGTTTTTGATAATATTTTTTATACATAAAAATCTTTATCATTTATTGAATTTTAAAATATGCATAAATAATTATTTTTGGAAACTGTAAATTTAATGAAATGAGTTTACATATAATTATTAGTATTCATTTTAATTATGATTTATTTGGTAAGATATTTATAATTTAAATATTGTCAAATATTAATTAAATTCACAACTATAAACGTAAATGAAAGTTCTTTTTAAATATTAACTTACTTTTTTGTACAACTGCATGCATGCAAAAACAATGAATAATAAAGTAATAGGTATTTATTGATTTCATAATTGTTTTGAATTTTAGTTCATTTTTAAATTTATGTTGTTAGTATATGTTTGGATAAATGCATACTTACAGGTTTTATAAACTAAATGTGTATATATATTAGGGGAAAAATATCAGTGTTAACAAAAAAATTCACATTCTCAAGTTAGTCAATAATTAAAATTATTGTTCATTGGTCATTATAAAATGTTCTCAGTACCATGATTTGAAAAATTTAGGCATTGACTTTATTTAATTGCTTTATTATTAATTATCTTCATCTCATCGCCATCCAATTTGTCTAATATATTTGGTTTAGATATTGGCATAGATTAATTTTTTTTATTTCAGTAGAAAGAATTGTGTTATTTTTATTCATATTTTATGCATATGAAAAAAAAACAATTTGTTATAATATTATGTTACTCAGGCTTGTTTATATAATTTGGAATGCGAAGTAGAAAGGTTTAAATAAAAGATAATCATTACATTACAATATTGTAAATAGTGTCTAAAATTAATCAAAAAATAAAAACAATTTGAAGTATTGAAACATTAAATATGATTCAGATGTTGGGTTTTGTTACTGAATGAACATTAATTATGATGTCAATATTATTAAAATTGAAATTACTTACCCGTTTCTTTTATTAGAGGCCAATATATGTCTTCAGTTGTTGGCAATACTGGG
Organism: Drepanosiphum platanoidis; assembly: GCA_948098885.1. Taxonomy (NCBI): domain Eukaryota; kingdom Metazoa; phylum Arthropoda; class Insecta; order Hemiptera; family Aphididae; genus Drepanosiphum; species Drepanosiphum platanoidis. The sequence goes on from OX402539.1 coordinate 10,063,380, forward strand.
AGAACTAAATAAAATTCAATGCATAAATAATTCATTTCTAGTTTGTTTTTTTTTTTTTTTGCTTTTATTGTCGAACATCAAGGCAATAGTTTCTAGTTGACATTTTTTCTAAAATTGGTTTCTATGTGTTTTCCAAACCTCAAACATTATATATTGGTGCATTTCAACTAATTTAAAAATTGAATATAATGTTGTTGATAATATTTTTCTCCCAATTAAAATACTGTAGGTGATTATATTTTAACTTCATGATTATCAATTTTTGACTATCGATGAAATAACAAGATAGAATCGAAATAAATTACATTCAAAGTGTCATTGTGTTAAGAATTTAGCTCATTTAGTTCGAAAATTAGAATTGTCTTACCTATTAGAAATGTTTTATATCCAAACAGATAAAAAACTTATTAAATGCTGTTCAATTTTAAATTGCATTCATTTAGGGTATAAATAATTTTGTCTTTTGTCTTAATTTGTCTTATTGTAAATTTCATTAGAAGTTTTTTGTATGGAAATAATTTAAACTAATTATTTCCAACAAAGATATTTTAAATTCAAAATATTGACTACATTTTAGGAAAGAAAAAATTACTATATTCTAAAAAGGTACTTACTACTGTATTCTGAATGTATTTAAATATAATAAAGTATATTAAATTAATATTTTCACACAGATAACATAAGCAATAAAATATAACATATAAGCAATAAAATATTACTTATACTATAATAATATTTCAGTAGATTATTGATGAGACGGTTTTTATTAAACAAAAATATAACTCTCTTTAAAATTTTAACTAAAAATACTTTAGGTTGTTTGTGCCAAAGGGTCACTGTTTTGAAAAACTATGTTTAAAGTGATAAATAAAGTTAAGTGGAATGGAATAACTTACTTTCAAGATTGATACGATCTTCTTTTGTTTTTGGGTTCTTTAATGTCTCTAAAAATGTATTACATGTTATGCTCTTATTTGTGTCATAGAGAATGTTATTTTTTAACATTCTCACTTGAACCTTTTTTGGTTCAGCGGTGGGTTTACACAGTACCACAATATATTAATTAATAGTATTAACAAAGTATTATGTAAGGTATATCTAGTGTTGATTTTTTTATGAATAATGAGACACAATGGCAATTTATCTTTCATACATTTTTATAAAACTACAGGAGTTTTTAATTCGATAGTTGTTGTCTTAATGTATGTATTGATTTTTGATGAACATGTTTGAGTATCAGGTTGTAGTTTAGAGTTTGTTTAATTATTTCTTGTGGTATTTTAAACACTCTCGGTGATGTATTAAAGAACACAATTTTTAAATATCCCTAAAATATATTAAACATTTATACATTTTCTACTTACTCTGAAGGTCTAAAATAAAGGAATAAAATACATATCAATGTTAATTTATTTATGAATAATAAATCTGAAGGTATTGGTGAAGCCATATGTATATCATTAAAATAAAAACTTACCTTTGAATTCATCATCTATTGGAAGAGAGTTAAATTATTATTATTATTATTATCATTACAATCCTAATGATGTTTCAGTAAAACTTGAATTTATATAATTTATATACATATATGTATATTTATGTGTATATATATTTATGTATTAATCCTTAGTTTAATGTTTCATCATACATAGTGATGTGAATGAATATTCTCGCAAAAAAATACTAGAATATTAAAAATAAAGTGGTATGTTTCAATGTTTAATTCAAATGACTGAATTATATTAATTTATACATTTTTTTTGACCTTGTATATCTATGAGTTCCTATTTATATGTCTATGATGTTGAAATTGATAAAAATGACAATTATCAAATATTTTATGTGTCTATAATATTTTTGTAAGAACTATTTGAGACTATAGGCAATTTTTTTTATTTTTAAGGAGTCTGCCTTAAATTATATTAGGCAAACTTAAAATGTATGATATTTTAGATATCCAAAATCAGGACGAGAAAAAAAAACAAAAATCTAATCCGGCTTAATCATTTTAAAAAGTTTCCCCTATGGGCGGTGGTTTTTTCCTTGTGTGTTCTATAATTTATACTTTATAGTTAATAGTCATAAAGTATAGGTATTGGTATGCATGCTTATTGTAACAGTTAATTACATATTGTATGTTTTATTAATTAAAATTAAAAACAAATTATAGACATCTGAATTAACTTACTATATTCTTCAAATCGTTCTTCGTCATAATGTTCTAAAATAATAATTGGGAAGTTCTTAAATGAGACCTTAATTTATTTCTCTTAATTTGGTCATTAATATTATAGATGGTATAAAATTATTTGTATGATAAATAATAAATTTTTTTTTCAAAGGATAAAATACAATAATATATTGGTACTTATTAAGGGGACTCATATTTAAGATATTTTAAGGAAATATGATGCTGAAATTATATTATTATAAATTTATCTTAAAATATATTTCAATTAGAAATGTTTAATTCTTTATAACATTACTATATAATTCTTCATTATGTTTTTCGATGTCTGTTCCTCCTTCTATTCTTTCCAGAACTACAAAAAAACATCATATGGGTACAGATATAAAAAATTGAATTCAACTATATTATTGCTTATTTGTAGTATTGCATTTCTTGGTTTTATTTCTAAGTGTATAATGTATTTTAAGAAAACATAAAATTAGTAAAATATCTATTTGGTAAAACTTAGAAGCCAATATTATTAAATGTTATACATATATTATGAATACACTAACAAATAGTGAGAAAAGAGGACTGGAATTTTAATTGATAAATTTGATTAAAACATAATATCTTTGTATACAATTTGGTATTTAACATTTATTATATTAAATAAAAAAAAAAAAATCTAAGTGTAAAACATGCAATAGGATTAGTGAAATTTTAAAATCAGTCAGTGATCAGATATATGTTTCGGATTGGCTGAAATATATATACACCTACTTTATGCAGTTATTTTTTATTATTTCATACTATGAAATACTGTTATGCACGAAGATAAAATATTTATTTGAGAATATACTTAATAATAATTTAAAAGATTATAATTACCAATGTGATACGAAAATGAAAAATTAATGCATATCATAAAAATGATAGCAATACTTAGTATGCTATATTTTGTCATGATATACTTTATTTTTTGTTTCTATGAAATTGTATTAGTTTCAAATAAAACAATACTACTGCATGAAGTAATAAGTATGATTGATTTGAAAATTGTGGTCTTATATAGTCTTAATAAACTAGGTTTATTGTTATATATGTCACAATCGATGATTAAAATGTGTACATAAGTTTGTTGTTGTGTATACACTTTATTGTACTAAAACATAATAATTTTGAATAATAGGTGTGTATAACACCTACTTTTTTGTTGTTTTTTATTATTTCATATAATGAAATACTGTCATGCACGAAGATAAAATATGAGTTAATTTGAGTGTGTACTTTAAATAATAAAAATTTAAAATAATAATTTTAAAAATTATACTTACAAATTGTATACGAATAAGAAAAATTAATGATTATCATAAAAGTGATAGCAATACTAAGTTTGCTGTATTTTGTCATGATATTATTAATTTTTCGTTTCTATGTATGTAATTTACTAAAAAAATATAAAACAATACCATGAACTATTGAGTTGTATTTGAGATCTTATATAGTCTTTATAAACTAGGTCTATTGTAATATATGACGCAATTGATGAAAATAAACAAATAATTTATTATGTACTTTGTACATAAATACATCATCCTACAAAAAACATTAACATTTTGATTTATTTATTATAAGGTTTAACCTAAATTCTTATATCATTTCAACTGTACAAATTTAATGTTTGTTACTCTAGACTGAACATTTTCAGTGCGATTATATTAATCAAAACAATAGAGTAATTCAATTTTTTCTTGTCAGATAAATACTATCATATTGTATATATTATATTTCTAATAATTTATTGATTTACTGATTTTACCATGATGTATGTTTTGTTTTTATTTTTTGTGTATGTGTACACGATAGGTACCAGAACTACATAATAGGTTTATAGTAAAATTTTTATCTAGTTTGTACTTTTGACGGATCATTTTTCGAAAAATAGAATCTTGTTAGTACTTTCAAGAGGTTGTTTTTTTGAATTTTCTAACAATTTTAAAATTATAGGTGAAAAACTGACGAAAAATTACAATAAAAACAGTAAAATTTAAGACAAACTGTTTTTTTGACAAAATTATAACAGAATTTTCTGTGATAAGAACACTAATAATTGATGAAAAAATAATGGCATTTACATAATTATCTATAAGTGTATTTTTTTTTGGCAAAAGTTAGTTCAATTTACCTTATTAAGAAATTTGCTTCTAATACTTATATCAACCGTCTTAGCAAATGAAGTTGATCTACTTAATATCTTTCATTCAGAATCGTTATTTCGAGAGCAATGGTTACATTGGTCTCAAATTTAAAATATCAATTTACTAGCATCAATCACCTGTATTTCTTCATCCAAGTCTTGTATCTCCCCCTTTTTTACTATTATATCACTTAAATTTCACAAGATATACCAAACAATATCCGAAATTTTTAAATATAGAAATAAAATGAATGGTTGAATTCTATTTAAACTTAAGTTCTCTTATTTTAATGATTTTCTTTGTGAATTATGTGATATATCTCATTAAAGGCTTGATAATCTATTTTCCAATAAGAAATAATGAGTTCAATCTGAGGTTCAATTTAATAGCTTTTATTTAATTTCAACATATTATTCACATATTTCAACATATTGGTCTTTTTACATGTTTTATTGATTTAATCACTAAGATACTATTGATATAGTCAAATCATGTTTGAGAAAAAATTCTTGTAGTTCCTTTAAAAGACATAGTTTTTACTGATAATAGCATTATATGAAGGAATTTGTAAAACGTTTGTGATGTAATATATTATTTATTCAACAAATATTAATTTATTTCTAATGATTTTTCACCACCCGATAATAAATGAACAATTTTTTTCATGCATTATTATTTATTTATTATGGTTTATATAGTATGTATAATTTAACTCTAAAACATATACATAGGTAAACTATTCCAATGTAAAATATTTTCATTTTTTTCCCTTGATTTATGTGTTTACCTACTGTTTATGTTAGAACTATTTGTTTGTAATCTGAAGTTTTTATTTAATTGTGCTTGTTTTAAAGAATGGAGTATTGAATTCGTGGATAGTAACAAGTTCTATTTTATCCTCTTTCATAAATCAAATTGATCAAAACATTTTTAATATATTTTATACTTGAGTAGATAAAATATAAAATAGACTATAAAATTATTCCATAAGTGTTTTTTCAAATAGTATATTCATAAAATCATTTTAATTGTTATGCTTAAACAAATTTAATTATTTTTAAATACGAAAGTTATTTAGCACTTACCTATTCTTTATGAAATTGTAAATACGATATAACTTATTATTACTATTTAATTATTAGGCGACAATAATAGATTGGTCTTGAGTTCGTCTCACATATTTAAATAAATAAAACTCTATTCTTAGTTATTGTTATGTACTCATATAACATTGCATTACGTGATTAAAGAGTAAAATTTTCAATAGCAACATCAAAATATTTTTTGTTTTAATTTTAAACCTCTTTTCTTTTACCCCTGAGCTTTAGAAGCCCTTAAACCTTTGATCAATTCATATTTAAAAAGCTATTTTTAGAATAAAAATGTGAAACTATGTATTATATGTGTTTTGAACAACAAAATTAAGTAGCATATATGGTTTAGAATTAGAATTGATCAAATTTATAATGAAGGTCAAAATAATTCATTAGTATAACTGAAGAAATTGTAAAATGTGTTTGCTTTACATGTCATAGTATTTATTTCAATATAAAAAACCGAAGAGAGAACACAGATAATGATCTTACCTTTAAGTTTGATAATAAGTCATTTCACTCTAATATTTTAACACACATAATTGGTTCTACTGAATGCAAATTTGCTATACTGTACGTTTACCCGTTCAACACATATGGGTATGACGTCCTCTTAAAGAACAGTGTTAAAACTAGTAGACTAGTGATGTTAAGATAATTTGTCGTCCCAACCTGGGGAACAGAGATCGGAATGACAGATACCTGTGAATTTGCCTGTCAGTTGGCAGTAATCTTGGTTGTTGTTTTATGTCACCCTTTTCTTGGGCCGTAGTTCATCGGTCACCATTAACCTTTGATTTTGTCATATAATTTTAATAATTAATATAATTTTATGATAACTATTTATAAAATACTAAGTTAACATACAAAACATTACTATATTTTTAATATTTTAATGTTTTGACTGTTCTATTTTGTTAGCCTTGATATCATAACAAATAATTGTAAATTGATTTTCATATTTTTTTATTTTTATAATAACAAAGGATTTGGTTAATTTTATCATAATATGTGTAGCTTATAGATATTTATATTTAATATTTTTCCAAATGTATTTTTTAGTTAATTAAAATTGTAATTTAAATTATTAAATACAACAAATAAAAATTCATTATCATTTTTGACAATTTTATCCACTTGCTTATTATTTTCTGAAATAAGAATGCATGTATATAAATTACATTTGATACATAGATACCTGTACTAAAAGTACATAGTTTTCTATATTAGTATAATTAAAAATAGAGATTTTATATCAAAATGTTTACAACTTGAATAAGTTTTTATTTTTTTTTTTCAGATTTGGAATTTGAAAGTTACATTATTCTGTGAATTTTGATGAAATCGTAGAACATCAAGTAGCATGTTTCCTTTGAACTTGTAAGTACAATTTTTAAGACCTAAATACTCGCTTAAATACAACTATAGTTTTAAATTATAATATTTTACACAAATTCATTAAGTTAAAAACGAGTGTTTTTTGGAACTTTGATATCTCTATATAGAGAACAAAATAGAAAAATTTAACTGCCAAATTTTCGAATTGTACCTATTTAAAATTGACATGGATATAATTTCCCATTTTCTGAGGTATTTAATATTTGTATAGCTTCAAAATCAAAATTCTATGATACATGTATCTTTATAATGGCTTCATATTTACCTTAAATTTTTATTTAACGTTAAGTGGACCTGAAATGTTTCAAATAGAAATATTTTTAATTTTGTGCATGATGCGTGTTGAATGTTTATGCTTAGTATGATATACACTTAAAGTTTTTAAAGAAAATATAGTTTTTAAGATATTATGTTTACATAAAAACAATAGCTTCAGGATTAAACATCCATACGATTTTGGTTGATGTTTGAAATCTGAAATAAATAAACATGTATAGTAAATTGTACATTTGGGAATTTTTCATAATACAGTACATTTAAAATGTATTCAAGTTTAAATCATATAAAATCAAAATATTTGAGCTGTATATTCCATGTAAACTTAAATAAAAATCAAAAATTAAATTAATATATTTACTTATTATTTATGACTTACCATTGTACACTAAGAGTATTCAAACATTTAATACAGAATTAAATTTTGATTTCAATATTATTTTAATGAATTTTTGTTTAACATTTTTGTGCCTATTAGAATTATATTAAGTTAGATATTGCAACAATATGTATATAGTTCTTAAAAGTTAACATTTATATTGATTTCAAATTGGATGGACAGTTTACTTAGCATTTTTAAGTATAGTAATCTAGTAATATAGCTTATAATAAAATTGTAAAATAGTTATAAATTCACAACTAAAAGTATAATACAAGTTCACCTGTACAGATACAAGTACCTACTAATTTTGTTATAAACCTTCACTAGATTACATACAAATTTAATATGAAAAACACACTAAAAACAAATAAAAATGTATAAAAAGAATATTAAATCTGATTATACTTTAAGCTTTGAATTTTTAATAATTCTACAATTGTACTTGTATTATATATTATTTATATGGATATGAAATTATAATGAATCTAATAATGATTTATATTATACAATTTTAAAATAAAAGGTTAGGTTTGAATTACAAAAGTTATTTTACTATTTTATTTAATTGGCAGTGAGTTTTCTAAAACTGATTTTTGAATATAAAAAATATAAATGATAAATTTCAAGTTTATTATTATACTATTCAACAAATTCATGTACGGTGAAAGATTGAAATTTCCTAATAAGTTAGGAAATGTGCCATTTTTTAATGGGTATCTACTTATTTTTTAAATCACTTAGATGTTGTATTGATAAAATATTGGTAAATTTTAGTTTCAATAATGAATACAACATTTCTTTGATTTCATAAAGACATTTCCATAACCATAACTTACATCGGATCGCAGGAAACATTATTTCTAATTGACGAACACTTAACGGTACTGCGTCTGAAATCAATACATATTTTAAGTAGTTAGGTTTTTTAAGAGCAGTAAAAATGACAAAACATTCGGTTAGGTTAGTTAACCTAATTTTCTTACACATACAAAACAACCCTTTTAGTATTTTACTATTACATTTATCTACTTATGTCATATTGTGCTCACTTGTATTTATGACTCTCAATTTGTAAGATTGAAGTGATTCACACTCTATTGGTTGAGCTGAAAAATATATTTATTACTTAAGATTGAAATCTGATGCTCAGTATTTGTCATTAGTAATATGCTTAAGCATCTAACCATTAGTCACTTAATTTTTCAGTTTTAATATTATTGCAACACAGACTCATAAAACCAATTATTTTTGGAATTAATATTTTTATTCTATTATTTGTTTATTTCTTTTTATAATATATAAGAAATTTATTTTTAAAGTATTGTTAAAGCAAAGTAAAAAGGTAGTTAAAATAACTTACCTCTACGAATTTCTTCCAACCAATTATCGTTCACTTATAAAAACATAAATGTGAATATTATAATTGTTATTAACATCAAAATTTACAAATGTAGTGAAATTGATCTATGGTTTTGAAATAGTTATTCTACTAAATAAAGAAAAGCATAATGAACGAGTGAAGAAAAATGTATTTAAGTAAAATTTACATAAAAATTGCTTTGTGTAATTAGTTTTGATCCGATTTGTAATATTTTGAATCTGTGATATCAATGAATTACTCATTAATTACAATAAAATTTCTTGAGTTTTCAAAATTATTTAAGAAATAATTTGACTCGTAATTTGATATAAAATATTCAAGTCCGAATAAATGTGATATTGGCTTATAGTATAATATAATAAAAGTGATAAAATATAAGTTTCTTGAATGTAGATGATTAATGTTAATTTGTATACATCATGCATTATTATCATGAATGCTTATTTTAAATGAATGAATTGGTACTTATTGAATAAAAATTTTTAAGTATTATTTATATATTGTGATCAATGTTTTGCTTTGATAGTTGCATAAACATGTCAATATTGATTATCTCTTTTTATTTTGATGAGTACCGTCATTGATTATAGAATAAACTATTCAATAATCAAATAATTAATAACAATTAATGGTAATACATCATTACGTTGCGCGCTGCGGACAGAACTCTGGATACCACGGTCGAGGTCGTTTCGGCCATTCGGTTACGCAGGAGATTTTCGGAAAAAAACCGTTAGAAAAAATTTATTTCCATGAATTCGTAATGAATTATCATTGGCTTGTTCGTTACAACCGTTTCGGCCGACGCGGGGGACGCTGTAACGACGCGGACGGAACTCTGGATACCGCGGTCGAAGTCGTCCTTCCGGAGGTCGTTTGAAAAAACGACAGTTAAAAAAACAAATCACTTTCCATGATTCGTGACTAATTCTCATTGGCCGTTCGTTTTTTTAACCGTTTCGGGGGGACGCTGGGATTACCCTTCCGCCGTTGCTTCAGTCTTCGTCGGTTCGCGTTTGTGTGGTGGGCTTCTCCGAATGGGTCGTGTTTCGAGATTTTTATGCCGACCGCCATAGTCTCGTTTCACGGTTTCTACAATTCCTTTCGCGGCGATGGTAATAGTATTTATCGACGAATAATCGCACGTCTCACGGAGGTCGCATGGGCGCAACCAAATTATTTCGTCGCTAAAATACTACCGTACCATCGACATTCGGTGTTTAACGTATTTTTCCTATCGTATCGCCGCCGTCGCGTCCGGCGCGCGATCCATTACCCGAGTGTAATGGCCGTCGCCTTCGGATATTCAACGATTCCGTCGAGGCTCGGACGACGTCTAACTCAAGCCAAGGTAAAGGCTTCGAGTGTGCGTTTTTTGACGTCGTCGTTTCGTATCGTATCCGCCGTGGCCGGTGCGATCGCCGCCGTTTGCACTATCGATATTCGGTGTTTAGTATATTTTCCGTCTCGGTCGAGGTGCCACGCCGCCGCCGTCGCCGTTCGCCAAAACGGCTTGTGAATTTTATCGTCCGCCAAAAACAAACGAATTATGGTAATATCGTGGTTCGCGCGAGTAGTGAATAATCGTTCCGTGGTGTTTTTATAAGAGTGTACCTGCAGCACGAAACATGTTGTGAAATGTTTCGGACGCGCCGAATGAAAACGGTCGTCAATGGAGTCGACGACGGCCCGAGGTTAGTGATAGATAATATATTATAATATTATATCGATGTAACAAATAAGTACGACCCACCGATGCGTTATGCAAAACTTATTATTATTATATATTATTATTAAACCCCCGTTCACAACGCGCGTTGAAACTGATAAATTGCGCGTATAGTAATAGTAATAGTGAATTCGACGGCCACTCGGTCGAGCGAATGAGAAATGCGACGCTAGGTCTATATTAGCATGGCCGTGTGGCCGCGTGGCCGCCGTGACGGGACGATGACGACGACGCGGTCGCGCGCCGCGGACAGAACTCCGGATATCACGGTAACGATTCTCGGTAAACAAAAAACCGTTACAAAAAAATCATTTTCCATGATTCGTGAATTATTCTCATTGGCCGTTATTTATCAAATTCGTTCATTATTGTATTGCGATGGTGCCACAAACAAGCCAATATTGGAGGTAGGATAGGTTAAGTTTATTATTACATTAATAATATGATTCACATTCATTTGTATATATTCGAACAGCCAACTTATTTATGTTTCGGTCGTGCCAACGAGGCAACATATTATTATTATTATTATTAGGGTACACGATTATCGAAATTATTAGTATATTACACCGAATAATTACAATTTTTTTTACCTATTATTGAAACATCAGTACTATGATATTTACCATATTGTATTATCTGTGTGTAACGTATACATCGTAGACGAAAAAATAGTAACTTTTATTTTTTATTTTTAAATTATATAATATGCGCGTATACTCGGAGGCGCAACTAAACTACAGCTTACGAAAGAAGTAAACCATTTTGCGCATGTAGATTAGCAGCCACGACCTCTCTTGAGTCATTGGTAATTTTAAGTCAGTTATCAAATGAACATTTTATATTCATGTTTAAGATAAACTATACCAGATATTATATGATCGTGTATATGTTTGGTAATATTTTTAAATTTGGAACTGTAAATTATATTTCTATGGGTCAATGAAAATTGTGATTCAACCTGTGAAAATTTTTTAAATCTATATTCTTGTATATACAGTGTGTTTCTTTTTAAATGTAACACTGAATAATTCTGTCCAGTGACATCAGATTGATATGCGGTTTTCGTTAGGAGATAGGGAATACATAAAATACACATTTCTCGATGATTTTTACATTTTTAGATCTTTCCGTGTGCACATGCGCAATACAACTTGCATTTTTTAAATGGCAACAGGTGTTTTTAATACCAAATTCAGATAGACCGAATTTCTTTAAGTCAATTTGGTCCTTTTTACCATAGCTCTATAACCAAAATTGACCAAATGACAATGAGTGAAAGTTTCGATTAAAATGATTGAATTTTTCAACAATCATACTAGAATTATATTAATTATTATGAAATTTCAAGTATTTTTTTTGTATCCGTACGTTTGCAGACATTATTAAATCATTTAAATTTAATTTTAAGGAATTTAAGAAAAAATACTTGAAATTTCATAATAATTAATAAAATTCTAGTATGATTGTTGAAAAATTCAATCATTTTAATCGAAATTTTCACTAGTTGTCATTTGGTCAATTTTGATTTTAGAGCTATGGAAAAAAAGGACCAAATTGACTTAAAGAAATTCGGTCTATCTGAATTTGGTATTAAAAACACCTGTTGCCATTTAAAAAAATTCAAGTTGTATTGCGCATGCGCACATGGAAAGATCTAAAAATGTAAAAATTATCAAGAAATGTGTATTTATGTATTCCCTATCTCCTCCTGAAAACCGCATATCAATCTGATGTCACTGGACAGAATTATTTAGTGTTACCTTTAAAAAGAAACACTGTATATTGTAATAATGAGAATTGTATTATAAATGTAATTTCAGAAAAAATTATTTTTTCATTAATGCAATGCCACCTGTCGGCAGTTTGTATAAACATAATTTTACTAGCCGAAAACCCCTATACCGAGGGCTATCTGTCTATTCTATAATCAATGGTACCATATTATTTTAAGTTATGACAAAAAAACTTACCTCCCTCATGTACTGCATGTGTTTAAATAGGCATATAAGAAATAAGTTAGAAGTATTACTATTAATATTTTATCAACAATTAGTTTTAAAATTAGGTACACAATCACTGTTTTGTCTTCCAATAATATTTTCATTGCAATTAGATTTTTTAATTTGATGAAAAGTGATGTTTTTCTATAAATAATTTTTTCCATGATATCACTATTTTTTCAAACTATTTTGGTTATAGGTTAAGATAGTATTATGATATATAGAATTATATACAGTATGTGTACAACTCATTTTAGATTAATTTGTAATTTTGTTTACTATAGAATTTTTAATTATTTTGCCAAACTTTCTTTCATATATTATTTTAATTTATTTGAAAAACACTTACCACCGTATCGTACTGTGTGCATTTAAATTCAGTTAAATACAATAATATATAAAGTAAAATTCAGTCTCATAATACCTATATAATGTCTTATGTATATTATTTTCATAAAATAAAGTTTTGAATAATTTTTTTTACCCTAAAGGGTAACTTTACAACTTGGATTAAAATGATTTTAAAATTAATTAATATTTGTTTTGTACATAATCTTGAATAATTCCGAACTTCTTCAGAATGAATAATTGAAAAAGTAGAATCAGTATAATATAAAAATCAATCAGATTACTATATCATATATTATTTTTATAAGCCAAAAATTAAAATTATTATGACGTTTATTAGTTCTTACCACATTAGGAACCTTATTATAAAATATATTTCTTATAAGTTAAATGATTATTTCCAAATTGTATGTACTTACATCGATATTGAAAATCTATTAAGTTAAATTTAAAATGACATTTTAATATTTTCGAATTATTATTAAAAAAAATTTATTCGATATTAGTTTATTGAAGATTTAATCATACATGATTTAAGTTTATATAGAAATAGTATGTGATTTATGACTAGGGTGAGTCTGAGGGTAAGGATTTTTATGTATTGAAAAATAACTAAATATTTATTATTAAAAATATTCATTAACTTTAAATTTCTACATCATATAATGATTTAATATAATGAATAAAAAAATTTAAATACTTTTAATAAACTACAAATTTAATTAACTAAAACTTACATCCAACTATATAATATCCTGCACCTGTTTAATGAAAATATTATTTTAAACATATATTTTATTTTTAAGTTCAAGATATATAAATATATTTCTTTTCCCTAAATTATTTCTAATGTTACATTTTTACTTGGAACTAAAGGTATGTTATTTATTATATGGACTGTGGAAATAGTGAGTGAAAACCTAAGTCTATGCTAATAATTATAATTTGTTCATTTCAGTTAAAAATGAAGTAAAATAAAAAAATTAAAAAAATAAATATTTTAAAAATGTGCAATGGAACAATATATTTACCGTCCTTAAATTTGGTTATTTCTATTTGAAAATAACATAAACATTTTTAGTAACTTATACACAAATACATAAAGATTTAAACAGAAATTATAATTTATTTGTCAGTATTAAAATTTGTCCAACCATTTGATATAAGGTCGAAAGCCATTGATATAAAATAAAATAATGTTTCTTAAATAAAATGGACTAAAATATTCTAAAGAAACGTTACATAAAATATAAATTAGTATATTATTATTATATACTAATATAATATAATATATAATACTTTATATCAGCAATATAAATTTATATTTACCATTTGATATTGCTGTAATGTTGTAATATTTGATATGAAAAAAGTTTCATTAATTTATGTATTTTTAATCAATTATATCTGAGTATATTTTTTTTTGTGAAGTAGACTTTTCACCAAAATAATACTTATTGTTATAAAAATTATGTCTTATTTTGATATTTTTATTTTTTTATAAAATCACAGAGTACAGTATTTAGGTGAAATAAGTATACTTTGTAATAATATAGTGAACTGTCGGTCATATTTAAAGAAAACATATTATATGTGTTTATTTGAATGACTTACCTTTGAATTCTTTAGCTATTTAAGTTATATTATATGATTAATTATTTGTGTTTAAACATTTCATTTATTTAAATATAGTTACTAAATTATAAATTTATAAAGTAAAAACTCACCAAGTTCTTTGTCACTAGCTGTTTATTTGTAAACATTCAAAAATTCCAACATGTATTTTGTGGTAATTTTTTAATATTTGTTGAATAATTAAAAACATTGTATGAAATTAATAATATAGTTTTGTGTCCTTACATTCTAATTGAGAGATTTCTGCTGCAAACGCTTCTATATATTAAAAATAGTATAATTGTTAGCATATACAGGTTGACAAATTAATATAAATTATCTTATAGGCATCCAGACAATTTATTAAAATTAGTTTTTATATGAGGGAGAGATGATTACAGACCCAAAACTAAATTAATATTGTATTGTCAGGTGGATAAAATTTGAAAATACTAGTTTCCAATGTACTTATAATAATTTAAATAAATTATAATATTTATTTATTTCTTTAGTAATTATAATTAAATTAGAAAAATAACTATTTTATTTATGAATTATAAGCATAATATTATTTTGACTTACCATTTAAGCCCTCTAAATATATTTAAATACATAAAAAATAATAAGTGTTTAATAGAAGTATCTTAGCAATCCTGATAAATTAAATAATAAATTTGTACTTACGTATTATGTCCACTATTTATAATTAAATATAAGAATTAATTTCAATAAATCTTAAATGTAAGATACTATCAGTTTGTTGTACATTGTGATATGAATTTGACTACATCTACATTTATACATTCATGTGATCAAAGAATGGTTTATATGAATCAAGAAGTGTTGGACATTTTTGTGGGGGCATTTGAATGCACTTTTGGTGATCAATAAAATGTCAGTCAGAGAATGTTATTAGTTATAAGTTATAACTTTATAAGCAACAGTGTTCCTTACACAGTGTAGGTACTTACGGGATTTTCCAGTTTTTTCTTTGTATTTAGCTAAATTAAAAAAAGAATATTAGTTAAAGGTACATTTTTATTCTTATGATATTGTTATTTATTTAATAAAAATGAAAAAAGCAACTTTGAGTTACTGTAGGTACTTCTAAATTTATTTTAAGAAAAGTAGTACAATGTAGGCCGTTGACTAATATTTTCCGTTTTATGTAGAGTTAATTAATGTTCATAACATATTAATTACAACCTAAATTTTGGTATTTAGTAAACTAAACTATGAAATGTGCGTAAAATATCATATTATAATAATTCCAAAATTAAATAGGTATATGCATATTCATACCGTCCATAATAGCTGCAAATATAAAAAAAAATAAAGCCAATATTATTAAATATTAATTTATAATTTAATATAATTTAAATTTGCTTATAATATTAAAATACTTTCAAAAAATGCCAATTCTATGTTATTCTCATTTGGTAATGCTACAATTAAGAAGTTTCTGATTTAGTAGTATCATTCATAAAGAATAAATTGTTGATAGTAAAATTATTTTCATTGTAATTTATTTTAAAATGAAATGATTTAATAGGCTATACATTTGGTTATTAAATTTAAATACTATTGAAATTAATTTTATTGACCTTGACTACTCAACATTATGTTAGTTACAAGTCATCAAGTTTTTAGTGAAAATATTTTATTATCATAATACTATTTATAACGTTTTGATTATTTTATAGAATGTTCTATTATAAATGTTTTATACTTATACTTACTGAAAGCTTCATCTGTATTGGTGATATTACACAAAAATAATAGTTTAATGTTAATTTTTAGAAATAGTAAAATATAGAATATTTCACATGATTACATTTTGGAAAGAATAAAAATTGTATATGTTTTCCATTTATATATCATTGACGTATTCCTCAGTTATTTTATATTATGAATTTGTTTTAAAATTAAATATATAAGTTAAGAGACTATAGACATTGAGTTGTCTATACTAAATCACAAATGAAAATAAAATGCAAAGATAGACATGTTTTTAAAATTTTGTGTTAATCATGTATGTAAAATTAATTAATATAAATGCACTTACAAGTCCACATAACTGTTTAAAATCAAAGACAACAAAAGTATTTATAAGATCATAAAAAACAATTACTTATCAATAATTAAATCAACTTAATTGATATGGTACTTAACTTTAAATTTAATGATATTGTTATGTTGTATATTATATTAGATAAAGAGGAGGGTAAAAATTTACAACTTTCTATTCAATACATAGTATAAAGTTAAATAATAATTGTTAACTAAGATTTAAATGTTTAAAACTGGTTGTGCATATTCTAAATTTTTCATTTATTTATGAAAATATACTTACGGAACATTTTTTCTATAGTTGATTATAAAATATATTATATTAACATTGATAAAATTATCTCGATTGAATATCAATAAATTTAAATAACAAGATGTTATTTTTATTTATATATCTAAGTACAGTATGTAGTTATAAAATAGGTGGTCCTTTTTAATTTGTTTCATTAAGTTATATATCATAAATAATATGTTTAGCCTTAAAACGGATAAAACATTTTTGGTAATAAATCTCCTTTTTAGCATAATATTTCAAATCTATTGATAACAGCTTTAGAAAAATTGAATTAACAGATTTAAATTTAACAAATTTACATTAGAATTAATACATTCTACCTGTCGGAAATCAGAATTTTTCTTTGAAATTTCATATTTAAATGTTAATATGTTTGCATAAAAATGCCGTTTTGTTGTAAATTATTACAATTTTATAAAACCTAATTTTATAAGAATATATTTTGAATATAAATTCCTTAAAATATATACATATAAAAAAATTTTACTTACGGTTGTACACATAGTATACTAATGAATGAAAACTTAATATTTTTAATGAGGTATTTATCCTTTTATTATAATAGTTAAATAGCGATAATTGACATTATGGAAATGTCAAGAAATTTGTGGTTCAGAGTTGCAATTTGATAATGTTTTATTATTTATTACTAACGAAATATATTATATAATTGTAAATGTACTTACAAAAGAATGGGTCTGCTCATATTTAAAATAATCATAAATTTATAAACAATCGATAGTTTTAAATTATATGTGTATAAAATAGAATTATTATAGACATTTTTGTAAGTATATAATACATATGAATATTTACGATTTAAAAAAATATGATAAAATCTAATTATTTTAGAGTTTAACAGATGAATTTCATAAGTTTCTAAAACGTTTCAATAAAATATATACTTACATAATACACTTTCTGCATTATTTAAAATGTCAACAAAATATTTTTATTAAAATTAGTTTCATTTAACAATATATAATCAAAAAACTCTTGGCAAAAATGTACATATTATAGGTTAAGATCAATGTTTAGGAGAAATACAATTTTTTTAATTTCCTATTAGTAAAGTTATAATTTTGATTTATACTTTGCATGTGAACTAATTTTTAGTCTATTTTATGTTTTTAAAGTTTTAAAGCTGTAAATATACTACATCCCATATTGTTATAGAAATTAAATTAACTGTTTACAATTGAACTTTATATTATATATGGAACCATGTATTACAAATAAAATTAAAAAATAAAACAGAATTAAAATATATTAAAATTAACAAATGTTACATACCCATTGTTGTCACTGTGGATACCAGTTTTAATATGTTTGAATTAATTGAAATATTATATTGTTTATGAGTGTTTTACCACTTGAGAATGAAATTGTTTTAAAATATTAAAAACTCTTAAAGAAGGTCAATAATATTTATTTTTTTCTTTCTATTAATAGTTATGTCTATGACTTTGTTCATGGTCTCATTAATAATCAAATCTTTGTTTCTTTGAATTATAAATAATACCCTTGTTTAATTCATTTGGATTTAAATTTGAAGTTCTGAGTTCTTCGAGTGTTATATCATTAAATAATATCATCATTGGATGAGTTTGTGAAGAGTGCTTTGTATTTTAATGATTTTGAGAAATGTAAACATGAAATGTTTAAACGCTTCATGAAAGGGTTTAAATTATATATTAAAAATTAAAAACATATGATAAAATTGAAAATCCAACAGGATTTTATGAAAATGTTTTAGTTCTATTAAATCTTATTATTAAGTTTTATTAAATTTGATTTAGTTTACTTACGGCCCAGTATGTCTGCATATGGGTTAAAAAAAAAAATTGATTGGTTTTTATTTAACATTAGATTAATATATTTTCTTTTATACTGTTAATTATAATTAGTCGACTAAACTCCTCGATAATGTATATTGATTGATCACATTTTTTTACTTGATGAGTATTTTTTGGTATGTGTTACCAATCATTTATAAAGTTATCTTCTACAAATATGTGTGGGGTGAAGTTTATTAAAATCAGTGTGTGAAATTTGTTATGACCTCTGACATGTTTATAAAAATGTTCAGAAATTTCCAAAATATTTAATATTGTACTTATAATTGTTAGTATTTTAAATTTTAGTCCAAAATAGTAGGTTTTTTCTTGACTTTCAGTATTTTTAAAATTTAAAAATGGTCCTTTTGAAAGTATTTGCGATATTAGAGATATTTTATCTAATATATTGTAATCAGACATTCACTCAATTTTTATATGAGGGACATTTTTTAAATAATAAAAAAAAAATAAATATAAAGTTATAAACATACTATGTTATGAGAAAAGTTCTTATGTATAGTGAAATTGTTCAAATATTTACTTACACTGTTCTGAATTCATTCAAATATTAAATATGAAAAAAAAAACCAAGTTTTTTAAGTTTAGTATTATTTAATATCAAATTTTATTTATATGTAAAGAAATTTAACAGCAAATTAAAAATTATTAATTGATCAAGCGATTGTTAAAAAATGACTAGTATAATTGTCACTTTTATTTTTGTTTGGTTCAATAATTATGCTTACCATATGTATATGGATATGTACCTAAATATGATTGAAATCGTAAAAGTATTAAATAATCAATTTAAGCAACAAAGTTTTAATATTTTTTTAAAATAATACAATATCTACGTATAAAGCTGAACAATTTATTAATATGTTTGTAAATTTTCTACATTTTAAAAAGGGTTAATTGATTAAATTATACAGTAAGTCATGATTTTTCAAAAACAATTTTTAAAGAGTAGGTATTCTTAACAATCTATTTAACCTTCATTATTTGATATTGAAAAAAAACTCACTACTAATACTTGCTGAAATATAAATAGAAAAATAACAATTACATAGATCAATGCTGATTTAATTTATATGTTTAAGTTTGTCAATATATGACGTTTTTAAAATTTATCTTTAAATTGTAATATTTTGAGCTTAAATATGTATTTGTTATTTGTTTGAATCAATACACTCCAATTAAAAAGACAATTTTACTAATATTTTTAAAAATTTTATTTTGGATATTTCAACCGACCGCTTTGTTTGAAATTAATTTCAATTTTTAAGAAATTTTAAAATAATCAAAATATTGGAATTTGTGTTATTAATATTTTAATAATAACTTATGAATTAATTAAAAATGATCTTACCAATATCCATGACTGTATTTTTTGAAAAGCATAGGGCAGACTTTAGTATTTAGTTATATTAATTATGTTAGTTATTTTAATCAGGTTGTAAAATTTATGATATAGGAATAAGTATTTCTGGGACTATAGTTTTAATGAGATTTATTTTAAATATTGATAAACATTTTGTATGCAAGTTATTATTGAATAAATATGCTTACCCAGATTTTGCTCTATAACGTATAAATAAAATATTAACATCAATAGAAATATAAAGTTCAATCTTTTGTCATAATTGTTTGTAACATGTTTTGTCGTCATTAAAGCATATTTAGTACCAACAGGGAAATATATCATTTTTGTAATAAATGAAATAATGAAATTCGATATTTTTGTAAGTCTAAGTATTTGTTGTTTGCTACCAAGTATGTTTTTGTTTTAAAAAAATTGAGTAAAATATTTTACACGACTTAGATTACTGTTTATGTAAAATTGTTGAAAATATATTTTTATTTATTAACTGAATGATATAAATGAATTATGTTAAATAGATTTAGAGCTATTACAATTATTACAAATAATTAAGTTGTAGGAAAAAACTCACCAATTTCTTTTACTGTAGTTTAATGTAAACACATATAAGAAGTTTTATTATAAATACATAAAAATTGTATGATTAAAATAATTATAGTTAGGTGTTTATAATCAAGGAAATATAGAAATGTTTTTTATATTGTCAAAAGAAATAGAAAACTTTTCAAAATTTAACATAATTTTATATTAATCATTATTATGATGTTAAATTTAAGTAATTCATTTAAAAATAGTTGAATATTTATTTATTTATTTAAATATTGTGTTATTATATATAATAAATAAACAAATTTATGAAAAAATAACTAAATATATATAGTTATGATTAGAGTTATTTTTAACGTAACTATGTTATTTAAAAGTTAACTTACCATGAGCAATCACTTTATATGATAAAAAAATTACATAGGTATATTATATATTAATATATTAACAGATTACAGTTCAGCTAGAAATAAAGTATGTAAGGTGACTGAATGTTAAGTCCACCCTTCTTAAAGATTTTAAGAACAATAATTCCAATGATTCTTGATCATTTTGTCATGATAATTATACTATTTTCAGTAGTTTATTAGTACTATTAGTATTATATTTAGTTTGAAGAATTATATAATACTTTTAATTTCGAAATGTGTCCTATTTCAAACCTAATAGTTGTTTAGAATTTAATATTATTAATTGAAATCAATCAATAATATTAGGTTATTTATAAAGTACTTACTTTCGTCTTTTATCTTAAACACTTGAAAATAAAATTGTTTTTTCATTAATGTTGATAATTTAATTTGTTTTTAATATTTAGTAGTTGACAAAAAAATAAATATTTCCCTATATGTTGTGATAAATTTTAAATCAAAACAAACAATAATTTTATCTTTTTACATATGACCATTTTTTTCATCGAAATTTTTTAATATTTTGCTCATTATTTTTGTTATTTTTTAGTTATATATACCTAATATATATTTAAAGTTAGAAAACTTTTATTTTATAAATTTACAAAATAATCTAAGTACCATATTTATAGCACTTTACCAACATACAAAAAAACTAAAATACTTTATAAGTACTTTATACCTTTAGGTACTTAACTAAAGATAATAGAAAATAATTACCATAATTTGGTGGTTGTCTTTTAGTTAAATAAGGAACATTTTCTGCTGGCACTGTATTTAAAATTAAAGGAAAGTAGTATTTTATTTTTCGAGATATTTTAACACTTCAAAAAAATTTACTAAAACAAAGAAACAAACACTCAATACAAAAACATTCTAATGCCAGTTTAATTTATTTTACCAAGTATGTCATAGGAAAAAATAAAATGAAACAATAATATTACTCCCTGCTCGTAAAATATAAATGTATATTTTATCTAAAGCTTGTTGTATTCAAAAGACTAATATAAAAAAAAAATTGTGTCATAATAGTTTAATAATTTTAATATTTATTTATACCTTAATCTATATTGCTGCGAAATTGTGAAATTATTTGTGCTTACTAGTTACCACTCATTTTTCATAATTTATATAAATTTTTTATATATTAAATGAGTTAAAGTCAATTATTGCTTTACATGAATATATAATCGACTTAATTTTAGTTAAATATATATTGAACAGAAATATGTATTGAGTATCTGTTCATTTGCGGACATTGTAATGTTACACTTGAATTATTACATCATAATAACTTTCTTTTAAACATTAATATTTTAAAAATTCTTAAATTTGTTTTACTATTGACTTACGATTTTTTGGCAAATTAACTATTCAAATCAAACAAAACAAAGTATGATTAAAATTTTCCAAAATAAACAACATAAAATAAAACATAATGATTATTATTCATTATATTATAGAGTAGATCCTTATTATCTATATGTTTTAAGTAGTATAATATTTTAAATCTATTTACTTCTGTATTTTACTATATTCAAAAAAAAACAACATTAATGTATATTCTGTAAGTAATTTAAATTTTGATTCAAATTATTTTGACAAATATAATATATAATTGAATTTACGATATTAGAACATATGTGAATATGTTATGTTTAACAAATTATATATTCAAATGTTTTTGCTTTATTTTCTTTCAAACTGTGGTACATTTTCAACATTTTTAATTTGGGTAAAGTTATAGAAGAGTACATAGTTTAGAGACATAAATTATATCATATCAGTATCTAATAAATAAAATATATAAATATAAAAAAGTGTTGATTAAAAGTACATAGTATCAAATTGATAAAGTATAAATTTTGGTGAAAATTTGGTCAACAATTTTCACTGTACTTATGTAAAATAAGTTAGTAAAATTTCAAAATCTTCTAATATGGCATAAAATACTTGTTTGTACCAATAATAAATTTATAAATTTATATCAATCGATATTGGATGCTAATTCTATCAATTGATATGCTTGATTTCAAATATAATTATCACAAAAAATGTTTCAGAAAACTTGATTAAAAATGTAAAAGACATTCATATTTATATTAGTTGTATTGAATATTTAAAATTAACTTACTGTGCTCTTTAACTTGATTTGTTCATAAAGTATAAAAATAAAATAAATATTTTTTAGTTTTTGATAATATTTTTTATACATACAAATCTTTATCTCATTTATTGAATTTTAAAATATGCATAAATAATTATTTTTGGAAACTGTAAATTTAATGAAATGAGTTTACATATAATTATTAGTATTCATTTTAATTATGATTTATTTGGTAAGATATTTATAATTTAAATATTGTCAAATATTAATTAAATTCACAACTATAAACTTAAATTTAAGTTTTTATTAAATATTAACTTACTTTTTTGTATAACTGCATGCATGCAAAAACAATGAATAATAAAGTTATAAGTATTTATTGATTTCAAATAATTGTTTTGAATTTTAGTTCATTTTTAAATTTATGTTGTTAGTATATGTTTGGATAAATGTATACTTACAGCCTTTATAAACTAAATGTGTTAATATATTAAGGGAAGAAATATCAGTGTTAACAAAAAAATTCACATTCTCAAGTGTGTCAACAATTAAAATTATTGTTTATTGGGCATTATTTAATGTTCTTACTTCTATGACTTGAATCATTTATATGCATTGGCTTTATACATTTTTTTTCATAAATTATGTATTTAATATGACCCTTTTTGTATAGCATGTTTGGTTTAATTATGACAATATACGCTTTTGCTTAAATAGAAGTTATTGGGTGACTGATGTTCATATTGTAGTTATATTGAAAAAGAACACTACTTTTTATTTCTTATGTTACTCAGATGTTTATATAATTTGAAATGTGAAATTCAAAACTCTAAACAAATCAAATCTATTGGTTACTGTACAATATTTTAAATAGGTATTGTATAAAATTACTCAATAAATAAAAAAAATTGAAATAGTGACACATTAAATGAAATTTAGATTTATTTGTTTGATATTTTGAATCTAGTTAGCAATTGGATATAATTTATGATGGCTATACTTTTATTGATATCAAAAATATTTCAAGTATTATTATACAATTAAAATTACTTACCAGCTTTACTTATTTGAGTCCAACAGATTTCTTCAGTTGTAGGTAGCACTGGTAGTACTAAATATAATTTACAATATTTATAGTTAGCTTTTTGCTATAATTGCTATTGATGTAGATATTTTGATGTAGTAGACGACCATCACCACTAGCTTGAAACTATTGGCTTTTCATTTTCTCTGAGATAGGTTTTTTTTTAAAAGTTTTCTAAACTTAAACACTCTTCTTTTGTTTAATCTAACCAATTTCATATTTGAATATAATGTTTTAGAGAATTTTTACCGTTCTGATTAAAATACTATTAGAAATTATATTTTAACTGATGATTTTCATGTACCTTTTATTTATATTATTCTTCAGAAATGTTTTGTCAATTTAAAGAAGAACATAATAAAATAGATTTGAAAAAAAAAACACATATAAAGAATCATAAAGTTTAGAATTTAGCTTTACCTAACTTGCTTAATTGAAAGATTATAATTGTTTCTATAACAGTCATTACTAGGTACCTAAATAGATAAATGCTGTACAATTATAAATTGTGCAATAAAGGTTATTAAATCATCTCGTCGTTAAACTAATTTAAAAATTTTATTAGATTTCCAGACAATTATATTCAAAACTAATTATCTTCCATAAAGATGTTGTAATAATTCGAAAATATTAGCAACATTTAACGAATGAAAATAAATTACTGTGTTCTAAAAAGTTACTTACAACTGTATCCTAAATGTATTAAAATAAAATTGAAGAATAAGAAATTAATATAATTACAGCAATAGCATATAAGTAAAAAAATTGTTACTAGGTAGTATTATAATATTATTACAGTAGATTATCGATGAGATTGTTTTAAATTATCAGAAATACTACTATCCATAAAATTTTAGTTGAAAATAAATTATGATGATTGTACTCTCTGATTTTAATTTATATCTTGTTTTGATGTCTCGAAATGTTACTCGAAATTGATGTCTCATAAACCATGAATTTTATTTTAATATTTGGAAATTCAATTTTTTTGTATTTAGTTTTACATTACTTAATTTGAAGGGTAGATTTATCCATATTTTTGTTATTTTTCATTGTTTTATATATGTTAAATTTGGTGGAAAGTATTACATGGATTATAATTATTCACTGTGTGAAAAACTAGGTTTAAAATAATAAATTTTATATATTAAATATAACGTTAAGTTGAATGGAATAACTTACTTTCAAGATTGAGACGATCTTCTTTTGTTTCTGGGTACCTTAATGTCTCTAAAGATGTATTATATGTTATGCTCTTATTTATGTGATAGAGAGTGTTAAGAAAGGTTTAACAGTGAGTTTAAATGGAATCACAATATATTAATTAAAATTATAAACAAAGTAAGAATATTTGGTGTTGATTTATAATGAACACAATGGTAATTTATCTTATGGATATTTTATTAAACTATATGAGCTTCTAATTCGATAATTTTGTTGTAATTTTAGTGTTGATTTTTGAGTGAAAATATTTCATTATCAGGTTGAATTTATAGTTTATTCAAGTAATTTTTTGTAATACTTTGAATATTTTTGGTGATGTGTATAAATTGAATAAATAAATGTTTATAAATAATAAGAACCAAGATTATAAAATGTCTTTAAAAAATATTAAATATATACATTTTCTACTTACTCAAAAGACCTATTTACATTCGAAAAAAAAATGTAACACATATTAATGTTAATGATTTAATAAATTATAAATTTGAGGTATTGGTGAAGACAGTTATCATATACATAAATAACTTACTTTTGTATTCATCATCTATTGGAAAATAATTAAATTATTACCACTGAAATTTTGGCAAAGTTTGTGTGTATACATTATATTTATTTCATCATTAGTGTTATGGTTTCATCATACATAGTGATGTGAAAGAAGAATAATTTTGGTAATGTGATATTGTAATGTTCATATAGTACAAAGAATATTTTAAAAAAAATTACCAGAATATTAAAAAAAAAATATTTGAAATCTGTGTACGAATGGAACACCCATAACTTATTAGTAATAAATTATATAATATACTAAAGGTATTTGATTAATTAGAATCTTTTTTTTATTTTTCAAATTTTCCACCCATAAATTTGTTAACACAAAATTAAAATTTTGAACTGTAGAACTAATATTTATTATTGCACAACTACATGGTAAAAATACTTTAGATTGATTGGTAGGTATATCGGTTCATGAATTTTAAGTATTCATCTAATTTTAGATGAGATATCTTTTTCTAGATTTATATCATAACATAATGTAAAAATAATTATTATAATGGAAACAAAACCTTCATTAGCATTACCTTAAGTACCTAGTTTGTTTTATATTATACTAAGCATACTTAAAATCTATGTTCATTATAGATATTTTTAAAATTCACAATGAGAAAAAACAGCAAAATTAGTTTTATCATTTTATTGAGTGTCACTATATAGGTTGGCTGCTTTTTTCATGTATTTCCAAGTCATAAATTATATCTGGATACATGCTTATTGTAACAGTTAATTACAGATTATATGCTTTGTAAATAAAAGTTAAAAACAAAAAAAATTATAGATATTTGAATTTATAAGCAAACTTAAAATGTATGATATTTTAGGACTTTAGGATTTCCAAAATCAGGACGAGAAAAAAAAACAAAAATCTTTCCGGCTTAATCATTTTAAAAAGTTTCCCCTATGGGTGGTGGTTTTTTCCATGTGTGTTCTATAATTTATACTTTATAGTTAATAGTCATAAAGTATAGGTATTGGTATGCATGCTTATTGTAACAGTTAATTACATATTGTATGTTTTATTAATTAAAATTAAAAACAAATTATAGATACTCGTATCTGAATTAACTTACTATATTCTTCAAATTGTTCTTCGTCATAATTTTCTAAAATAATAATTGGGAAGTTCTTAAATGAGACCTTAATTTATTTCTCTTAATTTGGTCATTAATATTATAGATGGTATAAAATTATTTGTATGATAAATAATAAATTTTTTTTTCAAAGGATAAAATACAATAATATATTGGTACTTATTAAGGGGACTCATATTTAAGATATTTTAAGGAAATATGATGCTGAAATTATATTATTATAAATTTATCTTAAAATATATTTCAATTAGAAATGTGTAATTCTTTATAACATTACTATATAAATCTTCATTATGTTTTTCGATGTCTGTTCCTCCTTCTATTCTTTCCAGAACTACAAAAAAACATCATATGGGTACAGATATAAAAAATTGAATTCAACTATATTATTGCTTATTTGTAGTATTGCATTTCTTGGTTTTATTTCTAAGTGTATAATGTATTTTAAGAAAACATAAAATTAGTAAAATATCTATTTGGTAAAACTTAGAAGCCAATATTATTAAATGTTATACATATATTATGAATACACTAACAAATAGTGAGAAAAGAGGACTGGAATTTTAATTGATAAATTTGATTAAAACATAATATCTTTGTATACAATTTGGTATTTAACATTTATTATATTAAATAAAAAAAAAAAAATCTAAGTGTAAAACATCCAATAGGATTAGTGAAATTTTAAAATCAGTCAGTGATCAGATATATGTTTCGGATTGGCTGAAATATATATACACCTACTATATGCAGTTATTTTTTATTATTTCATACTATGAAATACTGTTATGCACGAAGATAAAATATTTATTTGAGAATATACTTAATAATAATTTAAAAGATTATAATTACCAACTTTATACGAAAATGAAAAATTAATGCATATCATAAAAATGATAGCATTACTTAGTATGCTGTATTTTGTCATGATATACTTTATTTTTTGTTTCTATGAAATTGTATTAGTTTCAAATAAAACAATACTACTGCATGAAGTAATAGGTATGATTGATTTGAAAATTGTGGTCTTATATAGTCTTAATAATCTAGGTTTATTGTAATAAATGACGCAATTGATGATTGAAATGTGTACATAAGTTTGTTATATACACACTTTATTGTACTAAAGCATGAAAATATTGATTAATTTATTTATGGAGTTTAACCTAAATTCTCTGTTTATATAAATATATATTTATTTATTATAATTTATTTGTATACTATTATTTCACTTTAGGGTATACAATAAAATAATTACAATCTTTACGTATAAAAAGTATAATTATTGTTGACTTATTTATAAATTTTAGTTTTCTTATTTTAATAATTTTCTTTGTGAATTATTCGATATATCTCATTAAAGAATTGATAATCTTTTTCCCAACAAAAATATCGAATTCAATCCAGGTTCAATTAAAATATTTTTATTTTTTTTCATTACAGCATATAATTGGTTATTTGACATGTTGTATTGATTTGAACCACTAAGTTTTTTTCATAAATTATTTTTTATTTTTTATGGGTTATATTGTAGAATTAAATTCTTAAATATATTTGCAGTATTCCTATGTAAAATAAATTTTATTTTCTTGCTTGATTTATGTGTTTACCTACTGTTTATGTTATAACCATTTGTTTGTAATCTGAAGTTATTTTTTTTTTGTCAAAAAATTATATTTTATTTTTCTTGTCACAATAATTTTTAAATTGGTGTTTATTATTATAAAGAATGGATTAAGTTCTATTTTATCAGTTTTATGTTTGAAATTTATTAAAATATTTTTAATACATTCATCACTGAGTAACTAAATACATGGAAATTGTAGAAACTTATAAAATAGAATGTTATTTGTACAAATTATTTATGTGATGCATTCATCATCAGAAAATTAAATTTTAATCGGTTTTAATTAAAAAATATATAGTTATTCTAGTCAACGTGATCACAAACTAATCGTTATAACGAGCTGAATGTCGTTCACACTGAATACAATTTTCTTTGATTTCATCTGCACCTCCTCGAACCGCCTCATACGCGAACGAATTGTACGAATGGCTATTTGCTCGCGTTTGGCCAACCGTTTATACTCGTGCGTGCGGTACAATTTGATGTACCTACAGAATTTCTTATTTGTTCGGTTTCGCAGCCCAATGTAATCGCACTTTAAGAAAGTTGTTGTCGCCGTGTTAAGAGCCCCTTCCGGCAAAGGGAGACTAACGAACAGCAATTCATTCTTATAAATTAGATATACTGTAGGTAATAGGTATATATAATGTGATACACTAGGTTAAAAATATAATTTTTCGATCATCATTTTGTTAGTTGCTGATTTAGCATAAAATAAATAGTATTTGTTTAGGTATCAACCTGTAATATTTTTAAAAAGTATTTTTGTAAGCTGACACAACTAGTGTAAATAGTGCAAGCATTTAATATACACAAACTAGAATATAAATCCAAAAAAAATTATGCTAATAAAGTTTTGCATTCAACCCATATTTTTTATTGTATAATACCAGGGCGCTACTTTTTGTGAAGCCCAGGTCAAAACTTAGTTAACCAATAACTATAGTCTCATTATAGCCTATAGACCAGGCCATAGGTGTAATTAAAGGTGACCAATTATCAAAAATGTATGTTCTAAATTTTAAGCGCGAGGCCCTGGATAAATGCTCTGTTTTGCCCCCCCCCCCCCCTAACGCCGGACCTGTATAATACCAACAATAGATCAATTAACATAAAAATAAGATTTTCTTCCACATAGCAATATTAAGTTAATTTTATCCGTCTCATATACATGTGAAATATTACGTATACATTATACAATTACTTCTTTTCGTCATTTGCTGTTCACACGAATTAATACTTTGTTAAAAAATAATAGAATAATGCGTGATTGCGCCGATTAGGTACGTTGTCAGTTGTGATGAATTTTCCTTATATTTGAAAGCTATGCACATAATATTGTTTTTTAACATATATCATGGTAAAATCATTATATTTTTCACCTCACTCAGAATCTCAAAATTATAAATTAGAGTAAATATAATGACACTGTACATTGTATAAAGTTATTAATATTGTATTACAACAAAAATTAACATTAAGAATATTTTTCACGCACATAAGTACATTAAAATTGTAAGTCTTTAAAAAGAGCAACCTAGGGAAATTTTTCTGTTAAGTCTTACTTTATTATGTAAAATAAGCAAAAACATAAATTTCAAAGTGAACGGTAATTATATATAATAAATAATAAATACCATAATTTTCGTTTTATTGCAATTTATTTAACAATTATTTATCATTTTGACATCTTTTTCTTTTTATATTCATTCTCATATTAAGATGATCATTATTTTAATTTTTTTTATTGGAGAATTATACCGAATAACAATAATATTAATTAAACATATTAAATGTATTATAATATTATGGTGTTTTATTTATCACATATTCTAATGTAGTTTGATTTTTCATTAATTTGCATTTTTCCCTTTATTTTCTTCATCCATTTTGACTTCTGTAATAATAATGTATGTATTATACACATTATATATAAACTGTATGTTTATATAAATATATCATTTATTACTTTAATAAATTATATTTAATTTTAGATAATATTTATAGTGATTATCCTACTAAAGATTTTCTATTTTTCAGTTATTGATTTTAATATGTGTAAGCCATAAAAATGATATTATGCTTGTTTTCTCATTGAATATCATAAACAAAAATAGAAATGGATCAAAGTGAAAAATACACATATTATGCATTTAAATTATACTAACTAAAAAAATTATTTAAATATAATTCCAATTTGATTTGGATAATTTTATTCATAAAATAACTTACTTAAATTTTCATATGGACCTAAATATCAAAATTATATATTACTCGTATATTATATTTTATGAGTTGTCTATATGTTTTCAATCAAATACATGGTATCTATTTAGTTCTTCAAAGTATTCAAAAAAAAATGTATTTGTAAATTTATTATATTTACATGCAAATATGAGTTTTAGAATTAAACCTCCATATGACATTGGCTGAAATGTAAAAGCTGAAAATGGATACATTTTAATAAGTTTTATTCTAGGTTAGAAGTCATAAATTAATTTTTAAAGATTGTATTTTGACTTTTATTTTTGAACACACTATGTAATCGTATTATAGCTATCAACATTTTATATTAACACATATTATCTAGTGATTTAATTTTTACTTACTATTGTACACTAAAAGTTTGGAAACATTTAAAAAGAAAATTAATTATTATTAAAATATATATTATTATATATTTAAATGATATTAATATATATAATATATATATGTTATAAATGATGTTTAATAATATCATTGATTTAAATTCTTGATTGAAGGAGAAAAATAAAAAATTTAAAAATCTTAAAATTTAAAGATTATTTTCTCTAAGAAACATAATAAATTAATTTGCTGATTTAACAATGATATTATAAAGCCAATAACTTACATCTGTAAGTAGGGAACATCATGTTCAATTGCTCTGGTTTGAGTGGTACTCGTTCTGGAATTACAATTGTTTTTATTATAGTAAATTATAGGACGTATTTATAGTTAAAAAATTGTTTTATTAAGTCACCTGTATTTATAGTTCTCATCCTATAAGATGTAATTGATTCACCGTTTATAGGGTTATCTGAAATAAATAGGTAATTTATTATTTTACCGTTAAACTATATATTATTTCAAGTAAATATAATGTATCTATAATATACAATTATTTTAATTAAAAACTGATGAATGTATAAAAAGAATATAAAAAAAAATTGATTTTTGGTAATATTCTAATTAGAAATTTTATGTAGACGAAAGCGCTGTACTTTTTGAAATGTTTTGAACAATATTAACGGAGTTATAGCCAATTTAATTATAAATTATTGTAGTATTTTACAAACATTTAAAAATTAATAAAATAAATCGTATATTAGTGAAACCCAATTTCCCACATTACCATGCTCTAAAGTTGCTAATCATGCTCGGACACTAAGACCGACTGATCAACTATGTTAGTACCGCAGTAGTTTTATCTATACTTCTAAAGGTAATGATTATCCTAACAAAAACAATCCGCCTAACTAGTATATGAAATTCTCAGGTATAATGATAAACTATGCTAAACATGGTAACATTTCTATTTTATTTACAAATTATTTCCAAATCACAATATTATATTATCATACTACCGATTTTACTTAAAGGTAAAATTTTAAGTTGCATTATTAAATAAATTTAACTTACAATGTAATATATCTTCGAACCACTTTTCGCTGATATCTGTGCATTCAAATCAAAATAATTATTTTATTTTTTACTCCAGATTTAAAATATCTTATAAGATTTATAAGAACAATTATTACATAACAATAATTTAAATAATGAAAATATTAGATTTATGAAGACAATTACAATTTTTTGCTCAAATAACATTATGATTAGGTATACTTTTGGTTTAATAATTGATTAATCACCTATACTTGGATTTGGCTATAGTAAACAGTATTCAATTTTATTGTTTATAAATATCTAAGTAAGGCGATTATTTTTCAAAATAATACACAGTTAAAATTTTTAAAAATTTAAACTCGGAAACTTAATTTTTTTTCACATGAATTTTAGCTTTATATTTTTATTTCTTCAACCGTTTAGGAAATATGATAGTTTTAAAATTCAACTGTAGATGATGCTCTTGCCTTTATAATTCATCATATGATCACACCACTACTTACGCATTTCAGTTATAAACATTTACTTACCATTTAATCCTGAGTTGGCTGTATGTCGTCAAATATTTAGATATTAATAGTTATCAATTTACAGTTTTATTGATATTAGCCAATGCTCTTTGAAATAAAATATATTTTTATGAAAAAATTTTTTTCAGTTTTAAATAAAATATTTACTGACAAAATGTGTTTAATAGTAATAGTATGACTAGTAAAATCAAATAGTACTAGTAAAAAAGAAATTTTAATAAGAAAAGAAAGCAAGGAGGAAAAGAATTAAAATTAAAAGTGTTAAAATTGTAAAAAGATAAAAAATAGAAAGTAGTCCAAAAATAATTAAAAAGTTATCAGTATTTATGAATAACAAATGTAATTACGTATTATTATATTATATAATATTTAGTTTAATGCGACTATTTTAAATTGCTTATAATTTTCTTCTTTTTTTTTTTTGAGACAGAGTTTATTTTGTTATAGAATGCATTATTTTTGTTAATTTGTACTTACATTTATATAATGCAACTGGTAAAATATAATAAAATAAACTAAATTAGATATAATTCCACTTATGAAATGTTATGAAAATTATGGGTTTTTTGTGATAACAACAGATATTTGTTGTGATCAAGATTTTGTTTATTTTATGTATAAACTGAAATAATTAAAGTCTATAAATATTTTTAAGTTGCATTTAAATTTGAATTAATACCAATGAATACCAATATATATATGTATAATAATTAAAAAGTAACATTTTTATTTTTAGTCATTAATTATTGAGGTGCATTGTAAGCTTGTTTTAGAAATAAGTACACTCACGTTTATCACTTGCTGGCTTACCTATTCATAATTTAAAATAAATATTAATTTTAATACATTTAAAATAGTTGTAAACATTATCTACTTTCTCAAAACTATTTCTGAAGTTTTAATAGCTTGTTTGGATTCATGAAATATTTAATCATATATTTTAAAACAAAATGTATAGTCTTTTTGAAGTAATTATATTTTAAAACCATTAACTTGAATATGTTTCTATAGTAATTGTAATAAATTAGTTTGTAGGAAAGGATGTTTTTTTTGTCAAGAAAGATTAGTGAACAAACCAAATTTATTAATCATAATGAAATGATATCTATAACATTTCAGATATCATAGTCAGTATTATTATATTCAGAGTAGACTAGTTCTTTATAAGTCATATTTCAAGTACAGTATAGGTACAATAAAATGATTAAAAAAAAAAACAGACTAAATTTAATCCGTTAGTGTCAATAGTTAATAGGTTAAAGTAAATAAAAATATGTTTGGAATTAAGAATCAACATAAAAATATATGGTCCAATGTTATACATTAATAATTAATAATTAGGTATACAAAATAGTCTACTGTCAAAATATGCATTGTAATTTAGCTGATAGATGATAAGAAACTGAATCAAAATAACTTTTGAAAAATATGGCTCAGTAATTATTTTAATGATTAAGTTAAAATTGGATATACTTACTCTTGAACTCTTTTAATTCTTATTTAATATGTCAACAAAATATAATAATTTATCAATTTATGTTCATTTATATGATTTTATTATGCATGTATCAAGTTCAATTTTAAATGTTTAAACTTAAATTATAGATTCTGAGTGAAATAATAAAATTGTATTTTAAAGATTTTAAAATTATGTATTTCTTTTTTTATTTACTCTTTTTCAAGTGGAAAGGTTACTAACAAATTTAAAAATATCAAGACTCTACGATAACTCCTTTTTGACTAAAGATAAAAATTAAAAAGATTTTGTCCAAAACCAGTATTTTGTGAATTTTTTCTGATATTTTTTGTGATTTTTTGACAGTTTTTCTTAATTATTAGGAAAATACTTTTGGTAAATTCAAAAATATTACTCCTTCCATGTACTAATTTGACAACATTTCTCTTTCAAAAACCATTCGTTATATTGATGATGGGATTAAATCTTCTAATCATAGACAAAGTAGTATCATTGTAAAATCAATACATTCCTCGCCACACTCAAAATCTATAACAATTTGTATTTAAATATTAATATAATTTACCTTTTACAGTAGCTGTGTTAATAATAATACAATTAAATTAATAAACTTATAATTTATAATGTTTAAATATTTTTATTTTACTAAAAATAGTATTGATTTAGAAACGTTAATTTACAAATTAGTTTATTTTTAATAAGGTTTACTAAAAAAAATATTTAATACAATAATGTCTTTACAAAAAAAAACTAATTAAATTTATTCAAAAGTATTTCGTTATGCCACGGGTAAACAAAACTACATAATAGCAACCATATAATATAGTTTATATTTTAACACATGCTTTCAAATCATTTATACATTCATTTTGTTAATCATATTGGTAGACAAATTCTTACCTTCGTAGCTATCCCCTATTTTTTAAACGAATTATTATTTTTTGATTTTTATATTTTAAATCATCTGATAATAATATAAACTTACAATATAGTTTAACTGCAAGTGTTCATCAAATCAAAAATTAAAAAATTGTATTTTATTTGTATTTAATATTACAAATATTCTAACATCTCTACCCCCCTTAAATGTACATACATATACTTTTTGAACACACTATTGACAATAGCAATAAAAATGATGTGATACAACGCTTTATTTTTAAAGATAGTTTATAATATTATTAGTGGTTTCTTTAATATAGTTATTTGAAAAAACTCTTGATAAAAATAAAAAATCAAAAATTGAGTCTAATAAAGGATCATAAGTTTTTTGCTTACATAATTTAAATTATAATATAATATAATTATAAAATAATTAAACTAATTTAGTTATAATTTGATTTATTGAACGGTCATAAAAATAAATTGCGATTTTTGAGGTTTGACTGTGATGTATATAGGTAAAACTAACCTATTAGGTATATTGATGTTTATTATTCAATAAACGTATTAAAACAACTTTAAACAAATAATAAAGAATCTAAAACACTTACTTAATTTAGGACTTCGCTGACTTATTGCATCTATGGTATGTAATAAAAAATTCAAGTGTAATAAATGTTTCATTTTTATTATTAAGTAGATTTTTTTTTCTTTTTTATGTTTTAATTAATAAATAACAATTATCGTTATTCTCAAATATATTGCTTTTACAATGTTATGTAGATGTGATATTATTATTAAATTACAAAATAATTTTGTTCAATATGTTAATAGTAAACATTTTATGATTTTGCTAAAACACTAATATAAGCAAAAAAAAAACTTGGTATTTTTCTATTACACAGATTAAAAATTGTCTGGTAGGTACTCACCATTCAATCCCTCTATAAATATTTTTATGCATAATAAATGTGAATTAAATTATATTAAAACAATATGATCTATAAAAATTGGTTTTAAACCCTGAATTATTTATGTTAAATGTATTTTAAATAATTGTTTGAATTAAAAAAAATTGAGAATTTTGTCTGTATTAATAAACAAAATGCTCAATCATTAAACTTTATAATTAAATATCTTTACTTACTTAACATGCCCACTATATATGAAATTAAATTAAAAATATAAAAATTATTTATTTTAAATACAGTTTATAGTTTTTATATAATTTAGTTTTGAGTTAATCAAATTATTATTTATTGCTTATACTAATTTTAATCTAAACACTACAAAATTTACATGGTTGTGAAAACTATAACTTCCAATATGGAAATTTATTAAAATATAATTGAACCTTTGGACTTAATCTTTTAAAGATTATAAATATTTGTAAGCATAAAGTATAATGTACTTACGATCAGCATTATCTTCTACATTTTAATATAATATATTATTAGTTAAAATGTTTTATTCAACTGAATAACACGTGTTTAAGTAAAATAAATTGCCTGGCGTTTTATTCTTTTTAATTTTTATTATTATTTTTTTTTTTTACACATGATTTAATTTAACAAACAAATAATCAAGTATCAATTTTTCATTATATGGACTTTTTCAAAAAGATAAAAATATGAGAAATATGTAATTTTTCTAAATATTCTAAACAATCTTACTACCTGAATGTAAAGTTAATTTCATGTTTAGAGAACTGATATTAGTTTAATACAATAAAATTACTTTTGTGTATGATAAATCATGGGTGATAACATATGTGATTAAGAATTACGTAATATTTTATTTTTACATTTTAACTATCCAATGCACTTATTAGGATAATTATAATTTGCTCAATAAAACATACTCATCATTAATTATACTATTAAGAAGCTCTATATAAATCATGTTCCTAGGTGATATCACCCCACTAGAATGTGCTTATACACCTAAGGTTATGAAGTAAAATTCAATACAATTTTTTTACATTGTACACCACCAGTGTTAGTTAACCAAATAAATGTACGTACTACGAGAGTCCATTTTAGCTGCAAATAAAGAGTTATGCTTGTTAATTATAAACAAATTAAATTTAAATTATTAAGTATTATATTTTTAATTTTATAAAACTGCTTGTTAATTTAATTCATCATCAATAAGTTGTATTATCAAAAAAAAAAAGAAGGTATAGACATTACTATATATAAAAATCACTGTATACTGAAATATCATCTTAAAGTAACATCCTATAAAATAATGGCCTTACATAACAGCTTAACGAAAATAATTTTAAATTAACAACAGTATTTGAATATTAAAATATTAAAATTGTTTAATGTACTTGTATTCTTATATATTTAAATCTCAAATAAACAATTTAATTTAAAAGGACTTCTCTTCTAAAATAATAATTGTTTCTACATTCCACGACTACTCGTTTTAATTTGAATAAAATAAACCATATTTTTATTTATTTAAGACGAAATTAAAAAAAAAAGTTATTCAATAATTTATAAGACATTAGAAAAAATAAAAATATTTTTAAATAATATTTCACTTATCAGGTGAATTAAATTAGATTTGTAGTATTTAATGTGTACAAAAACATTATTTTTAAGAACTATAAATATTATATTTTATTTAAGACACTTACTGATTGCTTCATCTGCGTTTGTTGAATTACATCAAATATATTAATTTTAAGTGTTTATATTATAGTTATTTATATAATAAGTTATTCATAGACACTGTCCATATCACAACTTAATTATTATGCATTTTTATCAAATACAAGTTTGTATTTGTTAATTGTCAATAAGTTTAATGTATTTCCTATATTTTTTACCTAGATATTGTCATTTGTCACCATCTAAGCTTATTATTTCATTTTCCTAGCTTCGATTGAAATATCTTTCTTTCTCATCGATTAACTCAGTTATTACATAATATTTTAATTTAAACTAGATACTTCGGTAGCTACATGAATTTTATTATTTGATTTTATTTTTGCATTCATATGAAAATAATAGAAAAAGTATCAAAATTGTTTAAGGCTATATAACTGTTTAGGTACATATTTCATTTCATATTTTAGAAAATCTTTAAAAAACTCATATATTCTTTGCTGATAAAATGGCTGTTCACATATCAATGATTTAGTCTATTAACTGACTCAAGCTAATTCGATAGTAGAATAGTGTAATTAGTTCTCCGTCAAATTTTTAACCATAGGCTAAGCTCATAACTTATTTAACAAAAGTCAAAAACATCTTTAAATTTACTTGATATGTAAAATTGAAGTAACTTTAAAATGAATAACTACTGAGGACTAAATTTCTAATCAATATTATCATATTTATACTAAAAATTAACTAATAATATACTTACAAGCCCATAAAACTATGTTTAATATAAACAATTAAAATTGAATTATAAATTGATGTAAAAATTGATGTAAAAATATATGTATGTATGTATGTGTTAAGTTAAAGTACAGATATCTGTTAGATCTTTGTGTTTTCCAATTACCCAAATTAAATGTCTAAACAAAATTGTATGGTAAAACTCAGGATTACTTTTGTAATTCGGACTTTTACAAATATATATATATAAAGTTTTAGTGATTAGTCAATATTGGTTAAGATACTTACGGAACATTTTTTCTGTTGGAATATTTAAATTTCCAGCATTTTATATTATTGCCATACGATAGATAAATATTTAAATAAAATTGTACAACAATATTTAGCAGTGGCGGTCTAAAATATTTTGTCATGGGGAGGGGGGGGGGGGGTAAATATGGTACATTTTTTAACATATACTTTGATCATTCAAAATATAATTTATGGTTTTGAGATTAATTTATGAATTAAAAAAAATAAATATTGAAAAGTTACCTACTTAATAGGTATTAATAACAATATTGTAATTACATTTTATAATTTATGTTTTCTTTAATGTCATTAAATAATTAAATCTACTTTTTTGTTTTTTTTTTTGATAATAATAGAGTATTTAATTAAAACATAATATTCTGTGGATATTTTCCAAGTTTATTATTTTTATTACTAGAAAAAAATTTAAGTTTTTTTTATAAATATCGAAAAAGTTTATTTGAGGATATATCTCTCATTTACCTGTTTGACTGCCATTTATATTTAGATTAATAAGTATTGATATTTTAGTGAAAGAAGTGATGAACTTTTGACAGTCATCAACATAGTAAATAAGAAAACAAATATTTTAAATTTAACAAATTTTTATATTACTCACGATAGTAAACAATAGCACCTGATTTAATTTATAAGTTAATTGTTTAATAAGTCAATTATATTATTTTATCATAATAACTACACACACACACACACACGTCATATAGCTTACCAAGGGCAAAATCTAAGTATGAAAAATATTTAAAAGAAATTACATTTTATGTTATTATGTAGGTACACAAATTTTATCATTTTTAAATTTATCCATCAACATAAGTTGTGGTTTTTCTAAATTATGTTTGAGGTAAAAGTATTTCATGTTGCAACATTTGTCTAATTATTCTCATAAATTTTATTTATTCAATTTAAATGTATATGATATTGTGGATATATCTGGTCAAAGTTAAAAATATGGCAGTATCGTTTAATTTTAGAAGAGTCAGTTTTTTAAATTATTTATGTGAGGTGCCTTTTATTATTGTCACAAAGAATGGAATTAAATAAGGAGTAAATAAGGAAATTCAGTGTCACGACCAACACAGTATTCTACAAAGTATTATGTTTCATATTTGAATTTTTTAAATGGTTAATAAAATTTAATTTAACTCTAATATATTTAATAATAGAATCAAATTATTTCTTGGAAAGTTTTTCAGCACAAATTTTAGCATAGAAAAATAAAACATTAATTATTAACTAATTACTTTCAGTTTGACTATGTAAAATAATTTTGCAATTAGAAATTTTCGAATATGTCTTTCTTAAAAAAATGATTTGTATCCTTAGTTACATATATTGACTTAAATTGTTATGAGTGAATTGGGAACTTAAAAACATTAATATATTCACTTACATTTTATTTCCGCTAAATTAAAAAAAATAGAATCATTAATAGTTTTAATTTGATGTTATTAGTTATTAACTAAAAATATTTTTATTATATAAACTAATATTGATAACCAAACATTTTAAATGTATGTCCCAATTTTTTTCACTGAGAATTATATTCGACTTTTTAATTGTTATTTTTTTATTACTAGCTGAATAACCCTACCCGTGAACAATTCTTCCCCGTATGAGGGAGTAAATATTATAAATAAACGAGTACTTATTATATAGTTTACTATTAAGTATTAATATTATAAAATTGAATGTACCTGTTTTTCTCACTTTGAAGAGGTATCAAACATGTAAAAATAAATAATGTTACATTATTGGATATTGCATGTTTATTTATAGAAAATATGATGTTGTTTTGAATTTGTTTACTTAAAATTGAAAAAATATTTCTTTATTCTATGCTATTCGTCTTAAGATATTTTCATTGTTCCTGTATATATATACGGTCCAATGTGCTTTGGGAGTAAGTAATGTGTTAAGCCTACCCGCCCATTTCTTCACGGGGGCCATAGTTGGGGTTACCCCATCACGTCCCCATATTATTGAAAAAAAAAAAATGTGCTTTTAAGCTTTTACTTAATTAATGTAAACTTACGTTCTTCTCTATCTAAATATGTTTAAAAACAAAAAATAAAATAATATTCATCAAATTGTATCTTAATAAATCTGAAGTACTGTATATTTCGTAATATAGAAGTAAATATATTAAAAATTAACTTACAGCTCGCTAA
This sequence comes from Drepanosiphum platanoidis, assembly GCA_948098885.1. Classification (NCBI taxonomy): domain Eukaryota; kingdom Metazoa; phylum Arthropoda; class Insecta; order Hemiptera; family Aphididae; genus Drepanosiphum; species Drepanosiphum platanoidis. The sequence goes on from OX402539.1 coordinate 10,104,577, forward strand.
ATGTTTCCAAAGATATAAAAAAAATTAATACAGGATAAAATGCAGTTTTTAAATGATTCAGTTTGGGTTTCATTGAAAAATATAAAATAAGTGTATAGATATAATTATGAGATCATGTTAATCCTGACTAAAAAAATTGAGTTCATGACAAAGGGTACGTTATATGTTGGTATATAATGAGATAAAATTAGTGAAATGTTTACTATATTGTAAAAGGTTAATACTTGCTGGTAATTTATTATTAAGATATAACACAATAGACATCATAATATTATTTAAACTTTCATTGAATTTAATTGATACTTTACTTACAGATATTTTGAGCTGTTCTATCTAAATGTTTAAAAAAAAGTCATTGTTAAAATGCTAACAATAATTGGTTATAAACTTGGATTATAACTTGGATTTTTCATTGCCATTAATTATTTATAATTCTTTAAGGTAATGGTTACTCATCAACCCAGTGTTGATATTACTATCCTAGTACCAGTTGTGTGGTACAAGAGGGTATAGATTGTATGAATATCCATAATATATTGTTTTGCTTAATTTGTTTGTTGAGTTTGAAATACAAATACTTTGTAAATTTTTTAATTATAATATTACTTTCTTAAAACTTAAAACTATTAACTAATAACTATCGTTCTTGTATTGATTGAATTCGGTCAATTTAAAATTATTCATCAAACTACACATATTAATGGGAATGAGATTAGACAAATAATTATATATAGGTATACAAGTATATGGATTAATTTTGTTTTGGTCTACAACAGCAGCAGATTTTGAGTCTTTAAAATTAAATCTTAAACACAATTTTAAATTTCATAATTCCTAAACACCAATAAATATTATAAATAAACATACTTGTCATTGATGCTGTAATATTGAAAGATTAAAAAAAAAAATGTATTATTTTTATTGGTGGTAATTTAATAATAAATGAGTGAATAATTTTTTTTGTAAGATTATTTATTTTTTTATAAACCCATATTTGTGTTTCTTTGCACTTTATTTTAATTTGATAAGGAAAATGAATATATTGACCACTGCTCGAGATTGAGAGATTAAAAGAAAATGTTTAAAATGTTTTATATTCTACATTAATATGATTATTGTTATCATTGATTAATATTGATTAAATCAATTTTATAATAGATTTATTTATATTATGTTAAATATGATCGTAAAAAATAAACCAAAAACACCAGTGTATTGACTATATATATAAAAAAAAATTTCCTTGGAAATGTAATACATGAATTTATATTGGGTGTATCATCATCATACTTATGTAGTAAATAATTGTAATACAATTATTTTTTTCGTTAAAAAATACTTTATAATTTTAAATGAAAACGTATGAGTAATGAGTAGCTCCAGGTAAAATACGAGTTTGTAAAATAAATTTTGTAATAAGATATATTAACTTAACATAACATAATATTAACATATTTACTGATTATAAATGAACATACCAATATTAAGTTCTGTATAGGTAAAAACAATTATTAGAGCAATGATAAATTAATAATAATAATTTTAATCCTTAACTAAGCAAGAGGAGTGATTAATTACTCCAATAGTACTTTTCATTTTGAATAAATTATATACTATGAAGTTAGATTTAAAACAATGTGATGATTAGAAGAAAATTAAATTAATTCTAAAAACAAATATTTAGTCAAAAGAAATATTCCTTTTACATTTATTTACATTTGCACTTTATATTGTACTCATATTATTCATTAATTCAATTTTTATCAATAAAAACAGTTTAACAGGAGTTAATTTGTTTGATCAAAAGTTGTATTAGATTTAAAAAAGTATAATGTGTTAACATTAGTACTTTTATGAGCTAAAATTGAAATAAAATATCTTAGTAAAATTATTGAAGATTTAGTTATACTAATTTACATACCATCACTTGGCGCTATATGTACATTATAAAACAATTACATAAATATTTTTTAAATCTATATGTCTTTAAATGGTGTGTTAAATTTTTCAATTGATGTAGTGGTTGAATGAACTTTTTTGAGGACACTTAAAAATAACTTAAACTTAACACGTATATTCATATTAATGAGCTATAAAATGAGCTAAAAAGTTTAAAACAGGTTTAACTTACCAATTGTTAGCACTGTGTGTACATAAAATATTGTCAAAATACATAATTTAGTATATTTTGTATTTCTGAACATGATGTAGTATTAAAAGTTTAGTGAATGAAGTATGGTAAGAAGAAAGTTATAAGTAGGTCTCTGATGTTAAATTTATAATTTTTTTAACTGCTTGTATTTATTGTTAAGTTCGTTTTCAAAACAAATTAAATAATTCATGGAAGTATTAATTAAAATCTAAAAATTATCTATTATACAATTTGGTCGTTTTTAGTGCAATCTTTAACTTTTATTCATACAATAATTATTATTGCTATAAATTGTATTGAATTTTCGCAACAACATGCATGTCCAAGTTATAGGTTTTATATAACCCAAGTTTTTCTCAAATTAGTATTAGTATTATAAGCATACTGCATAGTCAATAGAAACATATTTAATTTGGTATTAAATTTGAAACAAATGAAAGGAATAATGTATCTTAAATTAAACAAAAATATTTAAAATTTAACTTACTGTAATTTAATACTTCATGTGACCAAAAATGGAATGAAATTCGATTAATTAATATTGTAACAATTGGTGTTGAGGGTAAAACTTAACTTACATAATAGCATTTATTATAAAATAGATCTATTCTATAATCAATGATAATAGTATTGTAACAAACTAAGAGTATATAGCTGATACAATAAAATGCTTTAAATAAATCATTTTCATAACAGTTGTTATGTTTACAATTTATTCAACATTTTGATGTTTTAATTATCCTACTTCTAAAATATTACGAAACAGTTTCCCTAATTTAAAGTAAATTAATAATATTGTTAAATTAATAGAAAAGTGTTTTAGGTAGGTATATATTATCTAAATATTCCATAGTTAAAAAAATTACTATAAATTAAAAAAATATGTTTTTTAAAACCAATTATTAAAAAAACTTACGTGTTTCATTGATCTTGGCATCTAAAAAAAAAAAAAAAATCTTACATATTTTAAAAAGTACTGTTATGTTTGTTATTTTCTTAAAATAATTTCAGAATAAAATAGAATTAATTCAACATATAAAAGTGACATATTTAATCTATTATTTATGTGTATTGAAATTAAATTTTGCACAGAATCATTTTTCTTTAACTGTACAATAGTAATTTTGTTAATTAGTTTTAATTTGTTTTTAAATGAGCAGTTCAGTTAATAAAATATCCGATTTTCAAATAATAATAGTTATGTACCTAATAACGAATTAAGTGTTTGGCTTATCTAATATGGACCACTGTGTTTCTAACTAAAAATTAAAATGTCTTATTTAATTAAAATCTCAAATATAGTTACCGTGTTTTTCTGTTACAGAATGGGTCGCAGTTAAAAAGTCATGTATATCAACTGTTAAAAATGTAATACAATATTAGTACCTATATTTAATTTAATAAAACAAAAGCTATCAATTTTAAATATAAAAATAGTATAATATATAAGATAAGTACAATATATAAAATTAAATGTAAGATATACAATACTATTTTAACGGTTTTTGTTTTTTATTGGGCAAACAGATCATATTTAGGGCATTTTAATGTGAAATTATGATATTACAATATTGTCAATATGTTTTCCTCACTATTCGATTAATACAATACATAATAATAATAATAATAATAATAATAATAATAATCATAATTTTAGAATTTAATAATCTTGTTTTTTATATCTCAATTGATTTATGTATAAAAATAATTAGCCTAACAATTAATTTTAAAGAATTCAAATAATTTGATTTAAGCGCATTTGTTTGCATATTAAAATCTTATAAAATGTAATATATATATCTACCATTTTTTGGCATTGCATCTGTTGAAAAAAAAACAAAATATAATTTGTTAATAAAGTTTGAGACTATTAGTTTTCATTAAGTAGATACTCAATTTATCAAATTTTTACTCTCATTTTAAAAATTTAATGTTAATAAAATAATAAACTTAAAATGTATTTACCTTTAAACTTGACTGAATGAATAATAATAATAAAATACATTAAAAATAATCTTAACAATATACATATACTATATATTATATAGTAGCATTATTTTTTTGCAATTATGAGAATCAAATTAAACTTTAAAGCAAATTAACAAATGTTTTTTAATTATTGCTATTTAATTTCAAATAAGGATTAAAGTTACATAAATATGCTAATAAAAATCATATTATTTTTTTTTTTTTTAACTAATTAATTAAGTTTTTTAAATAACTTACTGTGCTCTTCAACTAAATATAAATACATACATACAATTTTTAATTTTTTATTTTACATAATATTTGATTATTGTATGAAGCTTATTCGTCTAAAGATTTTACAGAAAAAGTTACGATGAAATCCAAAATAGGATTAATTTATTATTAACCATTAGGTAGCCGTTTAATATAAATTATAAATGATCTTCTATAATTGCTCATTGAGTCATAAAATAGTAATTCTATTCTTATAAAAAAATCTAGGTATTTGTAATAGTAAATAAATAATCTAGCAATTAAGAGTTTTGTATGTGTAAAAAAAGAAATAGGTAATTATAAATTTTAGAATTTATGGTATATTAACTTACTGAGTGCTTTGACTGCATGCATTTAACAGTGATAAAAATAATTAATATTTGATAATTGACAATGATATTTATATAATAATAATTTTGGTGTTGTAAAAATAATATTATTTTAAATACTAATAAATTTTATATTATAATGTACTTACAACCATCAAAAACTGTTTTTATACAAAACCAATTCTTTTATTAAAGTTTTGATGTTATAAATTATAATTAACTAATAAAGTTCTCATGTATCTTAATAAATCACTTAAAAATGAAAACAAATTTTAACTTTTTAAATGATAATTCAAAGCCAAAAATGTATTGCATTATTATTATATTTTCTTTTAAATTGTTTTCTTTGATAATGTTCACATATTATATTTTGAACTACTCACCAGCGGTTTGTATTTGAGTCCAATATTTTTGTTTTGTTGTAGGGGTCATTGGTAGTACTAAAATAATTACATGTATTATTATACAATTTTCCCATTTCAAAGAATTTAAAATTGACGTCGTAATTGTAATTTTTTATTATTGTTGAATATAAAATTTTATCGGTCAGTGATTTTTATTATACATTAATCTCTATTACATATTATGTTAAGATAAATTATCAAAAATATTTATTTTCGAGTCTCTAAGAAAGAGATATTTTATAATTTTTATAGTTAATTTCTAAGTTGTGCTTGCATTTTTAAATTGTTTAAATAGTTTTTGACACATTTTATAATTATACTCACGAGAATATCCTGTATTGAAATTATGTTAAAAAAAATTATATTAATATTTTGACATTGGTTTTCTAAATTATATAGATTTTATTTATTAAGTGTTTATAACATATATTGTCAATACATCGACTTCTAGAATATTAATTTGATATTAACAATGCAACAGTATTAACAAAAGAATAACTAATAATATTAGGCATATTTTATAATAAGTTTATATTTTCGGTACAGCGAATTGAAAATAGATATACATTTTGTAGTAAATTGTATTTTGAAAAATCATTTCAATAATTAATTATCAACTTAGAAAAAATAATTTACTTGCGAAGTTGATTTTTTCTGAGATTTTTGTTTGTTTTCTTAGTCCATCTAAAAAGTAAATAATTCATTGAATTATAATTTATACAGAGAAGCATAAAATATTTAAAAGCTACCTAGTAAAATGTTGATGTTAAGTATAACAAGTTTGTCTATTGTTAGTTTTTGTTTCAATTTGATAGTTAAAACAATCGCATAGATTGTATTATTTTAATATACCTATTCAAAAAATAATTCTGAGAAGAGATTGGTGAAAAGTATTATATAACACACACACACACACACACACACACACACACACACACACACATGGAGATTCATAATTCTGTAGATTGAAAAGTAAAATATTAAGAAAGGAGTATAGAAGATTCTATATAGTATAGAGTATAGACTATAGAGTTGTTGGAGAGCCGAGACAATTGGAAAGCGGTCGGGGAGTTCGTCAGCCACATATTCGTACTGTCGAAAAGAGAAGAGGAGGAGAGAGCCCGCCAAAGGGAGATATAATATTATAGCTCAATAAAAGATGTGGATGTAGAGGGAAGGATGACCCCCAAGGGCAAAGTACCCCCCTCTACATTCCCATGATCCAAACACAAAAAAAAAAAAAAAAGTATAGACTATAGAGTATAGAAGAATTGTAGACCATACAAATAAAAAAAATAGTTGTTAGAGAACTAAAAGTAAATTCTTAATGTAAATAATATTATTTAGTATCAACTTACTAATGAGTTCTTTATGAATGCAGTGATTGAAAAAAAAAATTGTGTAATTAATAACATGCAAGCGTATTAATAAAATTTAATTTTGATCTTCAAGTATTTAAAAAAGTATGTGACATTGTATTTTAATATTAAAATTATAATGATTATATAATAATAGTTATAATAATGTTATTATAATTGATTAGAAGAAATTACTTACCATTGTAACCTTCGTCTTCTAAAAAATTATTTATTCACATACATTAGTACAATAAGAAATCTGAAATTCTTTTGTTATATATTTTATGATTATTACAAATGATGAATCTTAAGAAAATCCTACTTTTGTGAGTTGTTTTCTAAATAAGAAGCTATTTTCATTATATTACAATATGTTGCAACAATAGTGAAAAACTAAAGATTTATGGTATTGCATATTGCATATAACTATCTACCTAAATATAAATTTGGTTATATCAGTATATACTAAATTAATTTAATTTATATAATTCGTAATTTTACTAGAAAAAAACAGTTGAAATGTTGGACGTTTAATAATTCATTTGTTTCAAATTTAGTTTAATTTTATCTGAAAAAACTTACTGAATTCTTCAGGGCTAAATTCTCCCACACTTTGTACTGTAAACATTGATTAATGTTAATTTATATAATATTAATTGTATTTCACAAACAAAATATGAGTATGTTTAAAAAAGTTAATTAAAAAACTTTTTGCAGAAATGCATTGCTATAATATTAGTTACTTATTTCCTGTTAATTTTAAATACATATTTATCCATTTTTGCATTGAAATATGCATTAAATTTTATAGATTGGAATTTAATTTTTTAAACTATTTTATCATTTTGTTTTATATTGTAATTTGTATAACATTATACTATTCAAATGTAATATGAAACATAAATAACTGTGTCACGAGAATAAATAATTTTTAACATCAAATGGGTAGTAATAAAATAAAATTGAGATAATAATAATAAAGTGTAAAAATGAATACTGAAATCGATTGTTTTACAGAAAACATAATAAAAAATATTTATACCGTTTATATGATATATACTGCTTGTTTATAAACATAAATTAATAATAATAATAATATATGAGATGAATGGGTGAGAAATTATAATTGGTACATGTGTCACTGCGATCGTGCTATTTGTAATACTATTATAATTTGTCTATTATTAATAATATAAAAAAAAAATGTATTACTATAATTTTTTACAGTGGTTTTTTGGATACGTTTTCCTCCAACTATTTTTTCGTGTACTGTAAAATTAAATGTATTGATTACAAAATATTAGTTTAAATCATAGTTGTTTGATTTACAATTTTATTAAAAATAAGTCTGTTGAGTTCTGACAGAGAGAAGACTTAATTAAAAAATATGAGCATGTGTACAGGATAGTCACTTATAGATAATTATCTAAATTTTAGGTATATATATAAATATATATATCATATATGTGTGTGTTTGAACATTTTAGCTAAATAATATGTGAGACTTTGAGATCTAATTATTAACACAAATATAATATAATATAATATATAATGTAAATCATTGAAATTTATGGAGTTTCAAAAAATCATCTTATGTGTTTTTCATGAAATATTTGTTAAAATTGAGTTACACGAATTGGGGGTTTTGTTTTAAAAATATTTAAACGTATATGTATGTCATGTATCATAGAAATAGTCATTATTAGTAGCTATACAATAAGAATTAAATTATACAGGTAAACTTATGATAAAACACGATTTAATATAATGTATTCAAAAAAAAAAAAAAAAATGTATTATATTTACCGACTGTAAACGAATACGAGAAATTAATAAATATCATTACTAGTGTAGCTGTCAAAATAACTTCATAATTCGGTTTGAAAATCATTTTTTTATATTAACTTATTCAATTTGGTACAGTTGAAACACCTATAACAAGTAAGATAATAAGTATTGAGTATTATTTTTATGTGCATTTTCTTTTATAATCTTTTTTAACTGGGTCGATTATAATTTATGAGATATAATTTGAGCGTTAACAATGCACGTAAAGTATACAAATGTTTTTTTTATGTAGTAATAAATTATGCATGTAACCTAAATTTTTAATTTATATACGAACAAAAAAAAAAATGAAATATGAAATTAAAGTATTATTAAAATACATTTTTTTTAATGACTGATTTAGATTTAATTTGATAAAAATTGACATTCATATAAATAACACTTATTATGTTTTTTTTTTAAATTCCTATGATATTAATTTTATATGACACTTTATTACTCAAAAACATTTGTATCATTCCAAAATATTTACTGTAATCCATGTGTTTTTACTGCTAGAGTTACCTAAGTATTACCTAGTAAAATTATTCACAAATATAGCTAGACAGTAATTAAACCAGCGTCAAAACAATTTATCTCGTTAAAAATATGTCATTTACATTTTTGGTACTGTCCTTAAATGAGTTACTAATATTGGTACATCAGACATATTATGTTTTTCAGTCTTATAGAATGTTAAGACATTATCTTTGTTTTTTTTTGCATTCTTCAACACTATTAACAGCACACAGCATTCTTCATGTCTATCATTTCTATTTTTAACTTTCATGTAACATGTGAATGGTATTAGTTATTAATTTTTTTCTTTTTTCGTTACTTTGCTCTTTGTAAAATTTGCATTCTATATAATTGTTGTGTCATGTCATGATAATATTTCATCAGTGAACATTTAATTTTCTCAAACAATTTTACTGCCAGGAAATTTCCTCTTATAATTTAATATATTCATTACTTAAAATTGTTGGAGCGATAAACAAAAATTCAAAGCAACAACATGATATTATGCAGTTTCATAGAGATTTGTTTTATGTTTTTAGATTTATTATAAATATTATATTTTTGATACATGTTAAATTTTATCTTGATCGAGTGCATTGTGTTGTATCAAATTAAAAACTATTTTTTATAGTTTATATACAGTGTGACAATACAAATACAGATTTTATCTAGTTTTAAATATACAAACTTATTTTACTTATCAGTTGAACAACACAGTAATTTATCAATTCAATATGCCAAATTATTTATTTGCACATAGGTTTATATAAACTGTGTACATTATTTTCATCGATTGTGTCATTAATTAAAATAAATATTATTGCAAACAATTTCAACTAAGTGCAGAAATCATATGAAAAATTGCGTTTATTGCTTTAACCATTTTACATTTGTATGCTTTCATTTTATCTAACATCATCACGAATTTGTTAATATTATAAATATTATCATGAGTTATGACTTATAACTTATAAGGTTCATCCAGTAAGGTCTATCAAAATTTTAGGGGAGATAACAGGAATAAACAAATATGAAGTTTTAACTTTAAAAAGACTATCTTTAATTTTAAAAATGTAATTGTTTATTAAAAATTAGAATTTTTCTGGTGAATTAACTATTAAATATTGTATAATACTTATTTGTCACTATATATTTTTTTCTAGGTTTAAATTTTTTTTTCTTTTCTGCCAAAGCGATTGTTAGAGTAAAGTTGTTTAAATGTTTGAAAGAAAGTATTATACGTAAAGTATTTACTAGAAATAAAATGGATGAATGCTTAATAAGGAGACTTGCATTGTAAAATTATTTAAATTCATATAGGTATTTTGAATAAATTTAAAAAAAAAACATGGTATGGTTAAAGATAAAAGTTTCTAATAAATAAATGAAAGATCAAATTTTTGATGTTGAAAGATCCTGTAGTCACAAAATTTCGGTTAGTTCCGTGTTTAATCATAAGCGATTGTTTATTACGAATTTAAAAATCTAAAAATGAACAAAAAATTGGTCGATGCGTATATCATATAGTAGGATGTAAAGCTGCTATTTACAAATGACCTATATAGCAGACAAATATATATCAACGATAAAAACAACCAACTTACAAATCATTTTTTGAAGTTGTTTTCAAGTTTGGAAGTTTTTGAATGGTATAATGTGCCAAATTATAATAATATTATCTTGTCCATATTTCATAATATATTTTCTTTCTCATTTGGTACAAAACTAATCGTTAGTAGGTAAAATTGACATGATACCTCTTAAGAATTAAAAATAAGTCATTAAGCATAAGATGCTTTATTAACGTGTCATATAAATAGTTGTTTTGTGCTCAAAAGAATAAAAACGGATTTAAATTATTCTTGAGAGAAATTTGATCAGGGATAAATTTGTTCAGTATTACAGTTTTACTAAGAGGAAATACCAATAGATTTAAATACTTCCTACAATTTATATTTTTTGTAGTAAATATCGATTTGTTTATTTATTTTTGCTATAGATACTTGATTTAGTTTATTATTTATTATCCTTTTATTTATAGATCCTTTGCATGGGATATTTATATCCTAACTATTGCTCGGTAGATTAGATACTCGTGTGGTATTCATTGAACAGAAAAATTAATTTGATATTTAACCATTACTTAGATATTGGTGAAAAGACACATATTTTACATTCGATTGATGGTCATTATTGTAATGTATAGGGTTAGTCATAGTAGTATTCCAATGAAAATATCTCTGAAGAATTTTTTTTTTTGTACAGTTCAATTGCAGAAGATTAAGAACTTTTTATAGTCAACTTTCTATTTTTATTCCTTATCTGGCTCGGACAAGTAACTTTTGAATTTTTTTATTTCAATAAAATTGTAAAATAGCAGCCGTTCTTTGTTACAAGTCGTTATGACAATTTCAAAGTATCAAGAATTCCTTGTCGATATTATGATAAGCTTTAAGTAGACAGGGCAAAGACTGCTGCTGGGTCACCTGTGCTTGCCTTAACTGAACACCAAATATGTATCTAACCCCGGATTGGATACTTTTCACTCTATAATTTATTTATGGTTGGATGTTTTCACTTAACACGATACAAGGAATGACATCATCTGTTAGTGTTATTTTTTACAGTTAATTCATTGAAAGAGTTTAAAGTATTATTGACTTGTACGCATAATTTTCTTGGTCAGAAGAAAGAAAAAATTGTGTTTAAAAAAACATTCACTAAGTACCTTCATAATCATTTAAATTACCCATATTATACGTACTTGTTATACTCGTATTATTATTTTATAAGTTATCTTTTCAAAATAAAAACATCCAAGAAACACATTTTTACTATATAATAATTTTCATAAGGAAATAAATAAACAACAACTTGATATTTTTCATGATATAATTCCATATTGTTAATAATTTATTGTGATAATTACTTTGCATAACATAATTCATTATACATTTTAAGACATACTAATTAATTACCATGATATTATATATTTTAAAATTGACTATTATTTTATTTGGTATAATAATATGATATAAATGAAAATCATGACTCTTCATATTATTGTGTTAGTTGTCATTCTTTTTGAGCTGAATTATTTCTAAAACATAAAATAAAAATGATTATATAATCTCGTATCTAATATGGTATGATTTAATTTATTCTCGTTAAAATATAAGGTTGTAAAAATGATTCCTTTATTATTAATTTCATTTTTGTGTGCGTAAAGAAATAGTTAAGGTTTATGTATAGAAATGGCATATAGATAAAATATATAAATTGTTTATTATATTATTAGTTACAAATGTATAACCAATAAAAATTAAAGCGTCTAAGAAATATACCATGATATAAAAATGATGTGAAAATTATTATTAAAATTTGTGGAAGATTTCTTTTTTTTTCTTTTTGCATTAAGAATTTTAAGAATTAAATTTTAAAATTGAACTGATTAATTAATAACACACCTACTCTAAAAGTATAAAGAAAAAAATGTTAATTTTGATGATTAGTTGATAGAAAAAAACTAAAAACTATGAAATTAATTTTTTATAGGAATGTTTTCGTATATAAGGGGCATTAGAATCAACGTTTTACTATACTCATTGTAAATTTATTTGTATTATATTTACCAAGTTCAGTATTTTAACCAATTTGTTGTATGGACCTGGAATATTATTATTTATTTTAAGTATAATAAACATAATATATCAAATCCATTTTACATTTAGTACAAATTATGTAACAAAAAAATATTTACTTGCAAACAGAACTTTCAGAATTACTCCTGCATATGTATTTTGTTTCATATTGAAATCTGGAAAAAAAATTAATCAAATGTTTGTGTATTTTTTTATGACATATTTAACTTATAATTTCAAATAGTATTAATCAATCCTTGGTGTTTGATATGCTAGCTTTATTTAATGGGTATTTAATTTTTTTCAATTTGATTTTCCCATCATCACGTATCTAGATAAACTTTTATCGTATATAATAAAAAATTGTATTATTCGTATACAATTTCATGTATTGAATATTACTGTCAGTATAGAAGTTGAATAATAAATTATTTGTGAGGTTTATAAGATTTCCCTGCAAAGCAACGTTTTTGAATGGGTTCATACACATGCAATAAGTATTTTTGTCAGCTTATCACAACAATGACTATCCATTCATGGAAACAAAGAAAAAACTTATTAAATAATTATGACATATAATATTCTAAAAACTTTTAAGATTATAAACAATTAATTTCATATTAAGTTTTACAATTTTATTTGATGTTTACTGAATGCATGAATTGAGCACAAAAATGAGTTCATGAAATGTGCAATTTCACACCGGGGACTAATAAATTGTTCATTATATACATACATTATTTCCTATATTATTATATAGGTTACAGATTGTTTGATATATTAAAATGTAATACTTACAATTGAACACTAAAAGTATAAAACAATTAAAAATAAATTAACTATTGGTTAATTTTAATGTATACTTATGATTTTAGGTGTTCATATATTAATGCACATTTGATAGTGTACTTTATTATTAAAAAATTAAGATTATGTCTCATTTAGTAAGTCTGTTAAATGTTTCTAAGTATTCCGAAGATAATACTTTAACATATCATTTACGATGTATGAATAAAAAATAAAAATATTGTCGTTTCATTTTTATTAGTTTGTAAGGGTGTATTTTGTAAATCAGATATAAATTGTACAAATTACAATACGATTAATTAAAAATTGTTCAGTGTAATAAATATTTAATAAATAATTTGTGCCTGTTATTGTAAACTATCCTAAACTAAATCATGTTTTGCTTTTTTTTTTTACTTAAATTAATTTTATAAATATAGATTAATAAAAATAAGAAAGATAAATAGTAAACATTTGTATAATTTGAACAGTTCAGATGTCATTAACAAATTTTTTTTTTCTTAATATGTTTTTGTGACAATAACTTACTGGTGTGTTTGTTGAATATTAATCGTAATTGTACTTTGTTTAATGCTATTTTATCTGGAAATATAAATCTTGTTAATATAGTATAATATGTTACAAGAAAATACAAGAACATTTCACTTATATTTAACTTATATAAATCTAAATAAGATTTGTGTAGTTTTTTTAAGTTATAGAACAAATAAAGGACTATTATTATAATATATATAATTTATTAGATTACCTAGATTTATACATCTCAGCATATAACTTGAAATCGATTCACCATTTATTGGATTAGCTGAAAAAATATTCAACAGACTCATAATTTTATTTTCAATACTTTACAAGATTAATATTTTCAATTTAAATTCAGTCTTTAAATTCCAATTTTATTATAGATTAAAGTTCATAGTTCAAAATCGAAATTTACTTACTGTGTATTATCTGCTCTAACCATTTTTCGTTGATTGCTAAAAAGTTAAATATTTATTAGTAATTAAAAACTTAATGCATAGTATTTTAATTCATGACTAATATTTTGTTTAGAATACTTTAACATTAGAAAGCATTCAAAACCTTAGTTCTCTAAATCTATTCAATAACTTTATTTGTTGGTTCAGTCTCTTTGAGAGATATTTTTATACTTCGAGGGAGGATATATCTACTTGATAATCAAGTTGATCCTTGAAATTCCTTTAACATTCTAATGAGATGGATAATTCTCAAGTTTTTTTCTCAGAATTGGACTAGAAATAAGAGTCCACAGTGAAATTTGGTTGTTGTAATTTGTCTATATTATCATAATTTTTACTCGTCCACACCGTAGCAGTTATCCCAATCAACGAACTGGTCTAAAGGTTTATGTTACCTCTCTATTCAACTAATTCTCCACTATACATTAACAAATATTATAAATAAAATGGTACACATCAATAGAATTGATTGCAATCTTTTAGAAAATAACAATAGTTAAATGGTAGTTATTTGTAATTTGCATAGACTTTATATCAAGTATTAATACAACTTAGTGTTTTGTTATTTTTAATACAATACTAGTTATTGATATTATTAAAAATTTACTTACTGCCCAATGCATCTAGATATATTAATAATAATGATAATTATGAATTATAATGAACAAGTCTTTTAAGTAATTTTCTTTAACACATTTTAACTTTGGTTTTAGCTTAGGGATTTATTTATTAAGTAAAAACTGCAATTATAGTCTTATGTTATAATTCATTTGATCACAATTTGGACAAAACCAAGCTATTAATGCATATTTTCATTATTTTAATATTCTTATTATATTCTCACAAATGAAGAAGAAAATAAACAAACTAACAAAGGATCGACAAGGTTGATTAAATATAAAATTTTGAAGTCCGCTTTGCTAAATCTTCAATCATTTAAAGTACCTACAGTAAAATTACTTGTGTTACCCAAAAGTTTTTTTTTTTGGAGAGGGGAGAGGAAGAGGAGAATTAAAAACTAATACATTTTTACCTGCATCAATGGGATATCGAAAACAATTTTGTACTTACTTTTATACTCTGTATCTGTTAAAGTATGATGTATGGTTTATTAAAATTTTATAATTTATCTGATTTTAAAAGGAGATTGATTTAAAGTATATGACAAATAAACGAATCGAAATTTGTACATTAAGTATATGTTTTTCAAATGTATTTATTGTGGATTAATTTGGTTAAAATTGTGGCTTGACAGTTGAGTGTATGACATTTATGTGTGCCGATAATTCATGTGTACAATAATAAATTGAGTGTGCCAATCAAACTGAATAAAATTAAATAATGTTCCGCTCACATTTAGCGGTTTGTATAAACCAGATACTATGTTTATTATTTAGCATCAGAAAAATATGCTCAAATAATATCTTAAATACATAAATTTAACGATTTTGCATTGGGTCCATAAAAATAGGTATCTGGAGCACAGTGGTGGTGATATTTTCTGGTAGGAATTTTTTTTTAATGTTTCTTAACTGCAATACCACGCCTCAGTGACATACAGTATACTTACGTAGTTTATTTAAATACATGTCGACAGAAAAATACAATCTCGTTAATTATAAAATACTTCATTTTTTTATCTTCATATAACTTAATAACTTAAGAATGAATAGTTGATTTGCCATTAAAAATTATAACCTAAGCTAAATTTGAAAGTAAAAACTTTTAATGTATGACTTGAATATTTAAACAAAAAGATCCTATATAATAT
Source organism: Drepanosiphum platanoidis (assembly GCA_948098885.1). Classification (NCBI taxonomy): domain Eukaryota; kingdom Metazoa; phylum Arthropoda; class Insecta; order Hemiptera; family Aphididae; genus Drepanosiphum; species Drepanosiphum platanoidis. Next base: position 10,120,606 of record OX402539.1, read on the forward strand.
TATTTCTAATTTAGGTAATGAATTCCTGTAACATATCATGTTGTATCTGTAAAAAGGATATATAAACTACACTGCTATTAGCTACATTTTTCACATATTTAAACTGCATTGATTTGATAGTCATACGATTGATTTTTGCACTTAATTTGTTTACCCTTAATTATATAAACACAATTATCATACCCATAGTTGTCATACACCCAATTGTTGGTAATTCGGTCAAAATTCATACTTACAATATTTCTTTAAGGGTTCATCTGTATGTAAAAAATATATACATCAATAAAAATTATACGAGTATGTAAACTTATAAAAAAATGTAATTCTATGCACTATGTTTATTTATGTCAAAATAAAATAGATTTTAGTCAATCTGCTTACCATTAATTTTGTCTAAATCTATTTAAATAATTTGAAATGATTGTGCATTATTATTTTTTATAATATTTATTTAAATGTATTAAAACTAAATTAATTCAGTATATAATAACATTTTTTTTTTAAATAAATAAATATATATAATTTTCTATGAATACTTTTTGTAGAATTTAAAACCTAAACGAATTATTGTAGTTTTATCATTACTCAATTAAGTTAAGTATTTGTCTTGCTTCAGTTAACTTTCTTAAGAAACATTTGACTCAATATTATTAATTCTTATCAGTATTATTTTGTATGCCTAGTTATAATTTTGGTTTTGAATATTGATTTATCATCTAGATTTTAATTTTAGAGAATTTTGATAATGATTTTCACTATAGAGTTGATTTTGACAATTAATACCAATATTCAAAATATGTTTTAAAAATAGTTTTAGATTACAATATTAAAATTTAAATGTATGAAATAATATTTATTGAAAATTTATTTACCAACTACTATTTCTGTTAGAATTATGATTAGTTAAGAAAAAAAAATAAATATTAATATAATGTTAATATGGTCATTTTTTTTTTAATTGTTCAAATAATTGTTAAGAAATATAAAAAAAATGTCCAGTTCAAATACTTACGTTGAAATACTTTATCTATACAATCATGTTATGCTATTAGTATATTATTTCAATATTAAACCTTTTGGAGGTTCGACTAATCAATTACAAACAAGGATAATCACTTTATTACATTATAATATTTAGTTCATAATCATAATAAGAATTGAACGTTTTTGATGCCTAATTTAATATATTATTGCCAAAAGTGATTACAAATTAGTTGACAAATTTTTAAATTTTAAAAGGTTTGATGCTCAAAAAAAAATAATTATAATAATTATAAGAAATGTATCTTGTCACGTCTTTTTATGTAAGGTTTCATTTTAAATTATGTGGATAAATGCTTTTAATTATATGTTATATGTTTACGGGTCTTAAAAATACATTTTAAAGCTATATTTTAATGGGGAAAATTATCATTAAAATTCAGGCAATTCTAATTTGGTGCTAAAAATAGGTGTAGTTTTTAAAAAAAAATTGAAGAGAAAAATATGAATTGTCTATTCTCAATGGTCATGATGTGTGAGTACTTACCTTTTCGGTCAGTCATTTCCTTTCGTAATTTATCTATAAAAAATAATATTTTTTTTTAGTATACACATTCTCAATACAATACATTGCTTTTTGTTATTAAGCTTCTTTTTTTTTTTTTTTAATGTGTTTATGTAGTAATTTAACAGAGATATATTGAGCAATACATTTTATAGGTCACAACATAGCATATGTCTTTAGAATAGATTTATATTTAATTTTTTGAATCTAGTTTTCTTCATTTATTATATGATTTTGGAGTAAGGTACATAAAAACAAGATTTTTTTCAATACTGTTTGGTTTTCGGGGTTAATCGGAATGAATTCTGATTCATATTTTAATTTGAGAATGCTATTTCTAGAAGACAATAATTACTGGTGAATTGCTATAATTTTGGATATGTTTGAGTCAGCTGAACAATACATTTTCAAGGTTTTCTATATTTTCTATAGATTGGCAATTGACATCATGTATATACTTGTTTCTTTAAATACAAATATTACATATATGTAGTTGAAGGGATTTTATTTTGGTAACATATTAAATTGTCAGTAAAAAATAAACTTTATGTTCTTACTTCTTAAATCCTCTAAATTTATTTAAAATCATAAAATCATCATTAATTTAATTAATTATACATGTTAGTTGACTATTTTATAAATAATTTAAACAAAATGAAATCACAATTTTGTGATCAAATAGTACAACAATTATTATTAAATCAATTTCAGTTTACTCACCGCCGAATTTCTCTATATGAGTATTAGAATTTATTAGTCTTATTGTATTTTAAATGTTTTGTTCAAAGGTTGATAATATAAAATGTCTATATGCAGGAATCGGGTGAGATACAAAGGACAGGCAATAGGCGTTGGAGTAGTATTTGTATAAATTGAAAGAAATATTTAATATTTGCATTAGAAAAATGGTCGAGTGAAGGAGGCCATATGGATTAGTGTGTAAAGAATTTAATTAAAGTTTATGAATGACTAGTAGTTATTTCTTTAATTAGTTGAATCAAATTAGATATAAAGTGGCGAGTGACTTATTCTGGTCAACTTTTCTTTTAAATTTGAAACCAATATACCGTTGTTTTAGAAAAACGATTCTTAGCGATGGAAGACTGTATTCTTAAATCGTTGAATAAAACAAATGGTTGATAATATGTATTTATATTTGGATAAAATAATATTTTATAGTTAAAATTATTAAGTTTCATACTATTAAAATGAACGTACCATCAATATTTTCTGCAACCAAAGAAACACATTTATTATGATTTCATTTAAAAAATATAATTGATAAAAATTAATTTTTCACAGCGCGACTGTATTATTTTCATATAGTAAATATGATGTGGTTATATTATTGGAAAAGTCTAACAAAATTTCATGTAGTAGAAATAAATATTACCGATTGTAAAAAAAAATTTCATTTATTAATCAGAAAAATTGTATATAATTTAAATTTATATGAAATATTCAAATCTAACCTTAATTTTTCCATTAAAGTCACATATTACGGTTTGGTATATTTCATACTAACGTATAAAGAATATGAATATAAAATTAATATATCTAAATAAACTTACTAAATGTTTCGACTATAGGGTGGAAAAAAAACACAGAAAAACAATTATTAGATAGGTACTATCTATAATAGGAATTGACTTGTCATTCTAGTATTATTATAATATGTATTCAATACATAAAATAAAATGTATTTCGTTTATTGTATGTATTCAATAACAAGTGATTATAGTTAATAAATGTTTGATTATTTTTAATATCATACTAGAGAATATATCCCAAGACCTCTTCAATAATAGTATTTAAATATATATATCAATTTTTTAAAATTTTATAACCAATACTTTGACAGCATTAAATTTATATGAAATATATAAATATAAAACCTAACCTACATGTATATAAAATAAAAGAATATTTTATTTATTATGAATAAAAGTTGAGTAAATAAAAACTAACTAAGTATTATGAGTGTATTATGAAATAATTAAAAATGCACTTACATGCGAAAAGAACTGTGAAATCATAAAAAATAATATATGTAATTACCAAAATATTCTTGTTTAATTTTAAATATATTTCAAAATGACATTTATTATGCTGAACTTAATTATATATTGATAGATGAGGAGATTATTTAATTTTACTTCGTGCCTACGATGTATAGTTAGTAACGTTGCTGATAAAATTACTCTAAAATTTAGAGTCTTAATGGTATACTTAGGCCGTAGAGTGTTATTTTGTTACTCCCGTATAGCCCGGAAAGTATAAAATGTTTTGCACATCCGATCTCATTGTGACTTGGGAAAATATTCACCCTTATTTTACTAAAATATACTTACGGAACATCTTTTCTGTATGTATTAATAAAACACAAAAATTATAATGAGTTTCAAGTATTAAATTGGGATAATTATATTTTTATGAAATAATTGTTTATTTTTCTATATTATTATGTATAGTATTATATTTTAACATTTGTCATTGAATAAATATCAATATATTTTTGTTATACGCTATTAAATTTTACCAATGTAAAATCGGTGCTAAAAAAAATGACGTTGGAGAATATGTTTTCAAATAAAAATGTCTAAAAAAATATTTTTCACACTGAACTAATTAATGAAAATAAAAGTAATTATGATTTATCATAATATTTCTACGTGTTTTAGAAGGACGTAAATTTATTTAATTAAATGTTGAAAATAAATCAATCCATAATGTCAACACATTATATAAGATCAATCATTAATACATATTGAATATACTTACGAGAATAAGCATATGAACCTTTTCAAAAGAAAATATGATTTTACATTAATTAATTAAAATACTTAAAATGTTAAAATAATAATCTGATTTCCCAATAAAAATAAATAAATTTATATTGACAAAAAGTGTCATTTATTAAGTTCATAAGATGACATAAGTGTAAAATAAATATAAAAATTTTAAATGGTTTTATAGTCGGCCAATATTCAATTACTTACGTAATGCCCAATCTATAAATCATAAACATAAATTATACATTTTTAATATTATAATAATATTATAGAATCAATTTGTATTTTAAATTCTGGTTAGAATTTCTGAATATAATTTTTTGGATACCCAGTTTTTGAAAATGTCATATCATTACTTTTTCAACTGACCATAACAATTTTAATATTTCTGATGTGAAATCCGGTTTACATTCATTGTTATGATTAGGAATTTAGTAAAAAGTAGCTAATAATTAATATATTATCTATATGTAGCTTATAATCAAAACTTCAAATTAAGTTGAATATGTATTTTCATTTAACTTACATCGTCGTGAAGTTCCAGCATCTTTTGAAAAAATAAATTGTTTGATTTTATTATTTTTATAATGATTTTGAGTGTGGGACATAGATAAATGTAGATTAATATTTAATGTAAAATAATTAACAAATCTATTGTATTATGTTATAATATTAATGGTATCATAAAAAAGAAAGTATAGTATTAAAAAGTTAAATGGTTTTACTTTCACTTAAGTTTTTTGTATTTTTTTTTACTTACTGATACGTTTAACTATATGTTAATTATAAGACATGTAAAAATAGATATATAATATATAGTATTTAATCAGTTAAATGCAATTTTATTTTTATAACTTATTAATCAAAAAAACAAAGGGGTTTTCCATCTTATCTCATTTTAATTTGGTACCATACAGACATCTCTAATGTTAGGGAATAAAAGATGGTACCTTAGAAGTACTTAGAACAAATCAAGGTACCATTTGATGGCTAGTTTGTTCTAGAGTCCTGACGCCACCAATAAAAAAAGTTCTCGTGACTGCTTGTGAATGAAATTGTGATTTATCATGTTGAAATAAATATTTTGACTAATCAATCATGACAAGATATAACTATAGTCGGGTAATAAAACATGTATAGACATTAGTATAAACATAATGAAGTTGTTTCATTTTGTGTAAATAATTTATCTTCCTTCTCCCAGGCTGACCATTTTTTCTACAATACAGTTGAACATTAGTTTAAAAACTAGTTTTCTATTTCACACAATTCTGTTGCTATTAATAAAAATTAAATGGGAAGACATTCTGTTTAAATATCAAGTATTCTACAACAAATTATTAAATATTTTTAAGTAATGGGAGTTACATAATATACCAGCAATTTATATTAATTGATTGCAGTGGAACACCCTATATTGTATTATTATTGTAAGTAATATTTGCATAGCATTTTTAAGGTACCCAAAAGAAACTTACTTTCATATAGAACTATACACATTTGAAAAAAATAAATATTTTTATTAATGATCATTTACAAATAAATGTGTTTTATTTAATCTGCCCATTTTCATTTGATAATAATTTATATAAATGTTTGAATTGTTTGCTATGTGAAAGTTTTATTTTAACTATAAGTGTTTATTCAATGTTGTTGATTTTTTTTATGGTTTTTATTCAAACGAAATAAATAATATAAAATAATAACTATACTCAGCTATATTACATGCTATCAATTGTTTATTATTCATAATTATATTATATAAATAAAAATACAATAGAATCTCGATAACTGACTTCTAAGTAGAGTAAAATATTAAGTCCGTAATATATGACCTATTATCACCTTGGTTATTTTCATCTATTTATTTTACTAATAAATAATTCATCAATTTTTTCAATGCCATATGAATATGTTTTAGTACTTTTTTATAATTTTAATTTGTATGATCTTTTTTACAATCAAATTTTGGAACAATTAATTGATTTTTCGATTGGTAATTCATATAATTAAAAAAACGTCAAATATATATTTTATAGTTAGGTATATACATATTTATATTGTTATGAAATTAGTTTTCATTGATTAATATACTATTCTTAGGTGGTACTTAAAAAAATTGTAGAATAATGCTCTATGTAGAATCAAATTATCATTCAGAAAGTTAATGAATTATAACAGTACATTTCTACAACTCAAAATCATTAAAATCAGATTAAATTAATGCAAATTTATTAAAAATAAATATTATTTTATTTCGTTTATGCAATCAAAAATAATTTATTGAAAATAATAGTTCCAGAATCGAATAAATAAATTAAAAATCATAAAGCTATTTAAATATTTAAAATTTACTTACGATGCTCTAAAAGTACATAAAAAAAGGAAAAAAAAATTATAAAAATATTGTTTAAATTTAATAATGGTATTAATTTTCCCTATACTAGTTTGAATGAGGAGTTAGAATTAAAATAACCGATATATATTTATCTTAAACAGCTTTGAAAATTAAAATGAACTAGAATGTTGGTAATATGTATATTATGTATTGTTTAAATTGTATTTAAATAGAAATTTCAATGTCTAATTTATACTATTTATATTTATTTTAATTTTATAAACTAATAACTATTATATTATAATTATGATTATTTCAGTTTCACTGTAGTATAATTAATATTGTATGCATTTTAATCATTTGAGTTAACTTACTAGCATTACGCGCGTTCACATCTAAGTATTAATAAAAATATAATTAAGATTAGTTTTCACAGTACTTGGTTACAAGTAATTAATTCAACTTTTTTTGCTTTTATTCAGCCAAATTTAGCTTAAGTGACTGAGAGTGATGGATAATTAATATGGTATTGCTTAATTTTTATACTGAATAAAATTACTGAAATTGTTGAAAGTTTTTCCTCAATATTTTAAATATTTATATTTATTAGTCATTGAGATATTCAGTTTCAATATTCAGTGTCTGCTCTAACTTTTTTCTTTTATCTGAACTCACGGTTTATAGCATAACTAACATTAAATATCATATTATTTTAAAAGTAAGATATTCCATACTTAGAAATTAGTATGATATTAAACAAAACGACTTACCAATTGTTTTACCTGAAATAAGAATATATATAAATAAGATAATTAGTATAAATAGGTATAGAAGTTTTCACATTTCATAATTTTATTGTGAACGTATTTTTTTTTATAAATTTTTTGGGAGTAGTAATTTTACTAGTTTTAATATTTTTCATTAATTCAATACTTCTCTTAGTTTAAGGTAGAAATTTGTGAATAAAAACTTATAATTGATTTTTTTAGTTTTTCACAAAGTAAACATAAAAAAAACTTACCAAAAATCTTTGCTGTATATATATTTATATAAATAAAATGAATCATTTAAGATATAGTATTATTATTGATATATTATGGTATATGATAGGATATACAATGATGCAGGTATTTGGTTTTAATTACCCTCTTTTTTTAGATTATGAAAGTAGATATGAATATTTAGTTGAAATAAATTTGTTACTTTTGCTTAGTTATTACGAATAATACTTATGCTCTTAATATATTATAAGAAGACATTTTGGAAAGTGAATATATTTTATCTCTTCCAATTACAGTAGGTATAATATACTTTTTTTATTATAAATGACTATAATATACATATTTAATTAAACATGTATTTTTCATCTTATAACTGATTGTTGAATTACAATAAATTGAATGATTTTTTACAAAGTCAACCTTTCGAAAGCTTACATTAATGATGTCTATTAGGGCAAGTAATTATTATTATTTAATGGACTCAATAATTAAGTGAACTTAGTAAACTATCAATCATCATCATAAATTGAAATAGAATAAATAAAAATGGTGTATGTTGATTGTTGAGATTATTTAAATGTTACATTAATGAAAATAAAAACTTACCATCATTATTATCCTCATCACTATCCTCTGTACATTGAAAAAAAATTATAATATTAATGATAATGTTCATACATTTTAATTAAGAATTATTTTTACAATTTATACAGTTTCATCGGTGTAAATTGTATTAGATTAAAATCAATGATACTTTAATATTAGGTACATAAGTTACTCATGTTAAACATTCAAATATTTAAAAAAAATAGCTTGGAAATGTATTATGTTATTTTCATCAAAGGAATCAAAGTATTTGGAATTTTTTTTCCCCAAGTATACAATCTATATAGTTTTATGAATTTTTTAATCAAATTTATCAAACAAAATGATTACCAATTTAATAAAATAATACAATTGCTCAGAATTCACAATCAATAGTTATATTTTTTTTTCGGAATCAACTGAGTAATATTTTATTGATTAAAACAATAAAATACATTTCAAAATGTATATTGAAATTAGATTAATATGTCTTTGGCCTTTATTAAACAAATATTATTTTGATATTAGGTACTGAAGTTGATTGGAAAATTTGGTGTAAGTTTATATATATTATAAAGTAACTTACCTAATTTTGATACTGAAAATTTGAAAATTGTATTACAATACTTATATTAATAATTATTTAAAGTTTTATAAGTTATAAGGCCCCAGCACATTTACATTAATGATTTACTAATTACTATATTATGATCATGATGAACACTTTTAAGTGTTCGTGTATGACTACGTCAATTCATGTTCCATGTATTTTGTTGTGTTATCATTTTCGTGTAACATATAAGCCAATAACCGCACGCATTTGATCAGACATCGGTCGGCGGTTATTGGGTCGTGGGCGACTGGCCAGCTGTACAGTGTGTCATTGGTTGCGCGTCAATGTATTGTTTGCTCTATAGTTTCGATTCAGTGCACGGCAGACCACAGAATTGAATATATGTTTTTCGTTTTTAGTGTCTTCGTCCATTGCTGCAGACCATTCGTTTCATTGTTCGTGTGTGACTGTGTTCTTCGTCTTGCAGTTAGCGATGTTATCATGTGTGTACGGGGATCCATACCATCCAACACCATAATCGGACATAAGGTTAGTGGTATATCGCCCTTAATTTAGTGAAGGCCAACAGGCCTAGCCACTGTAGGCTCAATTATGGTTATTTTAATTATCGCATTGTAGTTGCCATAGACATTAGTCATTGTCTTATTTATGTTATTATTGTTATTCATTGGTGCCCACAGGCCAAGTATTTTATATTATTATTTACATAATTGAACCCAATATCTGTTGACTATATGCACCAATTGATTAATAATTTGTTTATGTTAATTAATTTATAGCAGTTAAGGCCCACTTTTAATGCTAAAAAGAGTTGAATACTGCTGCTAAATGTGTAGGTACTATACATTTTTGCTATTAGAAAAATTAGTAGTACTACTCTATCATTATGTTTTAGTGTGTTATAATTTTGACTAAATATATACATTTGGATGTTGATACAGCATTATTTTTCTATTTTAATTTAAAATTAGGAAACAGGAGACATTTATTTAAATTTTAAGTTTCATAAAATATATCTAGTAAAATTAACTTACAGATATCGAAAACTTCATGTCATGAAAAATAAAATAATAAGACTATTAATTGGATATATTTGTATTTATATAATATGTAATTTATAAAACTTATTTTATTATCATTTGAATGTTTTGTATTTTATATTTATACATTCTCTAGTATATTATATAGAATTCAAAACAAAAACTCTTCTTTATGCAAATATTGGAGCATAAACACATTATATGTTGATTTTGCACATGTTTTATATTGTGAATATAGTAAAAATTGCTTTTTACAATAATTTATATTTTATTGTTTACGATTAAAAAACTCACAGTCTTTTGGAGGTTCAGGAACTTTAAATTACAAAAAATATTCAACTTTAATAATTATTATTATTCAAAAATAAATCAACATGTTTCTTATTTATTAAAATCATATAGGTACTGAGATATTGTTATTCCATAGTATAATTATCAATTTTCTTGTTTAAACTATTAGGAGTTCTAGGAACCATAAACTTTTTTATTTATCTATTTTCATTCATCAAACAATCTGTTAATTGAAATAATTAGTATATTTGATAGTATATTATTATTAGAGAATAAAACATGAGTCATTTATGAAGGAAGCTGTTCATTAGTTTAGAATTTTGAATTCAAAAAAAGTTTTTTTAATTTTGAAATTAACCAAGTTAAAAATAAAATTTATTATTTCTGTCTTTATTAACTAGTTTTATGTTTAAAAATTAAATTATGTTAGGAATATGCTATTTTTAACTTACTAAATTATGCTCATAGGTTTATTTTACCCAAACTTGAGTTATTTATTTGTTGAAAATTAGAATAATAATTATGATTATAAATAAAAAATAATTACGTATGTTTTCTACAGTGCCCTTTTTTTCATAAAAATTTTCGACTGCTATATCTAATTATAAAACAACATAAGTATATTAGTATATCAAACAAATAATAACTAAAATAAGAATAAAAATACAATAAATCATATTATAATTTGTTGTTGGTACATTTAATCAGTTTCTATAGTATACATGGAATAAAATAATTAATGTATCGAAAAGAACATAATAATGATATTGGTAAAAAATTGTATATATATATATATATTATTTACATAAATTTTCATTTGACTTGAATCAATGTAAAAAATACAGAAAATTTGTTTGTAATTTAATTGGATGAAAATAATACAAATTATTACTACCTCAATAAAATAAAATGTTATAATTTTTAAAACTATTAATTAAATATTAAGTTCATTATATTCATTTCACTTTATACTTACCAGCAGGAATTGCAGCTATTAAAAAAATTAAAAATAAATATACAAATAATAAATTATAACTAACCATAGATAATAAAACAATTTTTTCACGAAAATCTTTTATTATAATAACTTGGTGGTTTATAAGATTAAAATTGATATATTCTTAGATAGATATTTGTCAACCCTATAAACAATCTTTTATGAATAAAATCTGGGTTAACCATCAGCCTGAAATACATCAGACCAAAGATAACAATAACTTTTATCCATAACTTATTTGTGGTTTTTAATGGAAGCTAATTTTTAATCACCAGTTTTTTTTTTAGTAAGTGATTAAAATAAACGGATTTTTTTAGACAACATTGTTTAAAAACAAAATAATAATAGTGTACATATTGTAGCATTTTTCACTTTCTCGTTGAACCATCTTTTTAATTATCTGTCAAGGCTGTGTGTTATGACTGATGGTTAACCGATTATTGTTTTATATTACTTTCAATTTAATTACCTCTGTATGGAACTGTAAATTTAAGTAAGAAAAACAAAAATTGTTGATTAGAAATATATTGACGAATGACAAAAACTATGGTTTTATATAAAAAGAAACTTTTAAATCTCTGTTCAGTGCATAATAAGCAGAAAACAGGATAATACCATTGTAATATATAGCAATAAATATAATAGAAGGATAATAATTAAATTAAAATCTGGATTCAGAATCATTATATTTAACTTTAAAATTTGCTTTTATGTAATGTTTTTAATTTTAATAGAATCTACTTACCATGTTCTTCAACTACATAGATCAAAATAAAATAAAATAGATTCTTTAGATTTTTCTTCATTTTGATTAACTCTTTTGCTGGATGTTAAATAGCCCATTTAAATTTATAGCCCACTGACATAATATCTAATAACAATATATTATTTGGATATAACATTTATATTTATAATAATTATTTATATACCTATTCAAAGTATTTATCTGTTTTTATCTCTCTTTTGAAAATATATTTTTTTCCATTTAAATATTGTAAGATTTATTTTGTTAAGATGTAAATAATATTTTTATTCATATTTTATAGTATTATTTAGAAGCATTTATTGTGTTCATTTAATAATAAAAAAATCATTCAGATCAAAAAAAAAAAAATTTTACTTACTGAGCTGAACAACTGCATGCATTCAAAATGATAGTTAATAAAAAAAGAATAGTTAATATTTAAAAACCGTTTATATTCAGAATTATTTTAAAATGTATAATGATGAGACTTCAATAATTTTTTTATTATTTGTTGACATATACTTACAACCCGCATAAACTTTAATAAAACATATAACAGTTTGAAAATTAATGAAATTAAAATATATCATAAAATAAAACAATGGAAGTATGGGAAATCACAGTTTATTACAAATGGAATAATACTGAATCTTGGTTTCAATTAAATGTATGAATAACAGTACTATAAACTATAATAGTTTACCAAATTACTTACCAGCATCTTTAATCTGTTCTAAGTATAATTTTTCATTTGTTGGTGCCATTGGTAGTACTAAAAATGATAATTAATTTGTAAATTAATTAAAACATTTAAGTATAATTAAAACTGAATAATATATATCAATATTGTCATTGTATAGTGTAAATGTTGTACTTGTGATACTGTGCAAGTATACAAATTTAATTAAAAACTGAATATTATTGATCCATAGAATTAAATCAATAAAAACTACTCGGTTACGAAACGACAAGTTATTAGCAATTAATGTAAATACAAAGTGATACCTAGGAGCTGGAAAGTTACATTGAATTTGATTAATTAATTCAAGTTATTTAAGTTTTGTATTGAGAGTTAAATTAATTTCATTTGATTTTAATTAGTTTCAATCATTTAATAGAAATTCACACAAGAATAAATCTACAAAAGTTATTAGATCTATTTAACTAAACCATCAGGGTTTTATTATTTCTTACAATATAATTATCAGATCCTCAAATAATTAATAAAATAACCAGTTTATCACTACTCGATATCAAAACCAATTTTAATCAAAATTTAATAGATAATACTACAATTAATGAAATTTCAAGTAAAAATAGGGTAAAATTTTTTAAATATTTTTAGAGAAATGTAAACTTCTTTTACTCTTGATCACTCATGAATTTTGTTTACCATACATTTATGTATATATGTATGTTTGTATGTATAAATAAATAAATAAATATATATATATATATATATGAATAAAGAGATTTCTACTAAAATAATTTATAAATATTTTATAAAGTTAATATTTTGAAATTTAGAATGGGGTGTGAAATGCATTAACAATATTGATATATAAATTGTATAGAACAATTTAAATCTATAGAATTAGATTTATGAATAAAAAAAATACAATTCTCAAAATTTTACTTACAGCAGTATCCTGTTTATTAAAATCATAAAAGAATAATTTTTATGTACTAGTGTTTTACATTTATAATATAGTTAATATTTTTAATTTTGTAACTTAAAAAGTATATTTTTTTTAAAAATTATATTGATTTATTTATTAAGCTTGAAAATATTTTATGAGATGCATTGAAATGCAACATTAAATTATATCATAATATGCAAAATGAGTAACTGGATTGTTTTAAGTACAATAATTGAACTTAAAATTAGAACACCTACTTTAAAGCTTTTAAAACAATTTGTAATAAGGATTTAGTTATTTTGGAAATTTATTGGAATCTAAAATTTATTTCTTATTTAATTAAAATTTTTAATAAATGTTAAAATAAAAATAAAATAATAATGTAAGTATTTTAACCAAGGTTTATTTACTTGCATAATTGTCACGATGTTCATCAGTTTTTCTATTTCTTAAACCCTCTAAAAATGAATTATTTATTTTATTTAGTGTATACAAGAATACAACTTTTAAAAGACTGGAAGGATCTTATTACTCGTTTTATTTTTATATAGTTTAAGCCAATAGGTACTTAATAGATATTGTTAAAATAGAAATGATTAGGAGTTAAAATTATTTTGATAGATAAAAAATATAGGTAATATTTTATCATTACAACTACACATCTGCTACTCAAATTAATTTTAAAAGATTGTAATACTTAATATGAAAATCCTAAAATATATTTCATTGAAAATAAAATAAAAATGTACACAATACAATATTACATAATATGATAAGAAACTTCAGAATGTAACACTAAAATTTAATATTGTGATATGAGATCTGTGAACGAAAATCATACATCTGTCAGTTATGTTGACTCATATTACACGTTTTTGACATTGTATTCTATTTAAGCAACAGGCTTCTTAATTATCTAAATATCTCAACCAAATAAGTTCCTATATGCAATAATGAACTTACCAAGAAGTGCTTGTTGTTTAAAAAATAAAAAAAAAGATTATTAATATATTAATGAAAAATTATTATGATCATAAATATAATTTTTTTAATATAAAGTGTCTTGATAGTAACAAGGTACATTTGATTTATCTACCAATACACCTTACATAGTAGCATTGTTCAGTAATAGTAGTTAAAACAATAAGCTTATGATACATATCATTATTATTAATAATAAAAGATTTTAAAATCAATGTTTATTATATTAGGTATAGTGTTTGTTTTGCTTTTTCATATTTATTTATTTGTAAATATCAGAGTTGAACACAATTCAATAATATTTTAATAAATTGACTCATAACTAAAATCATTGTGCTAGACAAATAAAAAAATATAATATAAATTGGTTTACTTTGCTTAAAGGGTAAAATATTTATGTTGATCTACCATGTAGGAAATATTTTAGAATCTTATAAGATTTAGAAAATAATTGTGAGTGACTTTAATTTAAATACCAAGTAATGAAACGGTAAATACATTTTATTTCACTTGATTATAGTTTTAACTATACATTTGTTAATCGTATTATTATAAATTTAATTCTAGAGTAAATCTAACGTGTCATTTAAAGTATTTTTCTTGAGATTTTGGTATAATATATTTAGAAAAAGTACTTACTTATGAACCGGTGGTCTAATAAAAAAAAAAATGTAATGTTTAATTTTAAAGTACATCATAGAATTTAAAAATAAATAATATATTGAATTGAATATGATAGTAATTTATTTATTTCGTTTATATTTAGTCTGATAACTTACTATACTCTGGATGTGATTTTTCTGAGAGAGCTCCTAAAATCATAGTATTTCGTGATTAGATAAATATTAATTAAATGTATTAATATTAATTTATAGTTTTAATAGCATTTATTACTGAAATAAAGTTAACAGCTATCAGTATACACGTATTAACATTAGTAAACATTAAATTTCTTTTTTTATTATTATTATTTGTTAATTTCTTTGAAAAGATAATGAGCCCCACTGAACAGGTTCATGTGGGGGCCTCATTTAAAAGTATGTCGTATACAACTTTTTAATCTATATAAATTATATAGCGATTTTTCTATTTTACTATAATTTTAATTATATTATGTAAAAAACTTAAAATTTGAGAAAAAATGTGTTAATACAAATTAAATAACTCCTCAAATAATGTATTATAAAATGTGTAATATGTCTATATATTACTAAATTTGTCAGCATTGACTTTTTCAACTTGTGATCCACCAATTATACTTTCCAGTCCTGCAAAATTAACATTTATTCAGAGAAATAATGATAGTCAAATCAAAATTATTGTTTATTTATTAGGTACTTTTTATAGAACTTTAATTTTAGTACATTTACTTATATTTAATTTATATTGAGTAAGCTTAGGTAATGATAATATACATTAAAACATTCATTACATTAACAAAATTAGTTTCTTTAAAACTAATTTTTGAAAAAAAAATAATAAATAAAATAAATATAATTTAAGATATATAATCTAAATGAATATTTAACTAAATATCAGTGAACATGAATATGATTATTATAAATAACACTAAAATAAATTCTAAAGGTTGAACGTTCATCTGTTAGGCTTAAAACATTATAAAATATTGAAAAAAAAACCAGAATATTTTATAAGGCAACTTGTTTTAAGTGTATGTATTAAATGTATAATTGAGTATCAGTTATAAATGAATTTGAAATTATTTATGGTGTTTAATTATTATAAAACTAATGGTTCAGTTGTATGATACTTACTAACTTTATAGGAATATGAAACATTAATTAATAACATCAAGACAATGTTAACTAAAGCAGCAACTTCATTTTTATTAAGCTGCATTTTGTATTTATTTTTTTATAATGTATAAAATTAATCTGGATCAATATAAACAATTAAATTCTAAAAGACTTAAGGCATAATATTTAAAAGCTTATGTGCTTTTATACTGATTGGTATTTCTTAAAGTAGGTCTTTGATAATTTATGATCCAATCAAAATAAATATTGAATATAATGCAAGTACATAAATAATATGTGTACAAATAAATTTTAAATTTACATGTGTAAAGTAGGTTGTATTGACAGGTTCAATATGTCAGCGATCTGAATTTAAATTCATTAGACCAAATCGTTCTAGAAGTTCGTTATGATTTGTTGTTAACATACTAATTTTTGTTTTTGTTACCTACCCCAATTAGATCTATGGAAATTCTGGAAATTTAATGCAGTAAAAATCTGTATAAAAAATTGAGAGAAAGATAACCCATAGTCTCTAACTAAAAATGTTTTTGTTTAAATGTAATATTTCTATAATTGTTGATAAATTAATAGTATTATCCTTATAAAAATTAGTCATCAAATTTTTTTTTGTGGAATCACACCATTAACGTGAATACAAATTCAATTTTAGATATCCAATCTATGAAATACATTACTAAATACAAACATTAAGAGAAATCCAAACACTATATTTTGGGCTGTACCTTTTTTTAAATAATCTCCAGTCATAGAAGCTTACTGGTTTGTGAAGAGTCATTGCTGCCTTCACTATGTCTTTCTACTTCTCTCTATCATAGGTCAAATCATAAATTACTTTCAGGGCTTTGAAAACTTAATCAATCCTCCATATTTGCATAGTCAATTATTTTTGCGTCTAGTTACTTTGTTACCTACATTGTATAGGCTTATTGCTTTGATAAATTCAAAATATAACTACAGAAAATTATTTTATGGTATTTGACACAAACCAATGAGGATACAAGTACAGAGTAAAATAATTGGCCATCAGCATTCATTAATGAGGCAGCCAATTTATTGGTATCTAAAACTTTTTAAAACATGCCTATTTTTCAGACATTTAACTAAACATTAATAGTAGCTGAATAAAAATATTTTAAAATATGAAATTTTACAAAAGTAGCATGTGGATTCATATTCAATATACACATAATAATTGTTATTATAAATACTAATTACTCATTAATCATTATCAATGGAAAAAAACTATGTATTCTTAACAATTTTGATTTTTTAATACATTTCTGTTTGAATACACTTATAACCTCTGTGTAAGGATAATTAAAGTATGTAAATAATTTTATAGACCTAAAGTTTTTTGGACCAAAACGTTAGTGTGAAAATTTTTTTTCTCTTAAAATGTAATTATTTTTCTTTATTTCATGTTAAATCCATGATTTAGGTTATTTAAATTATTCAACAGTGTAAAATTTCATAAAATTTAAATTATAATTTGTTAATCAACTGATTACTTTCTATTAAATTGATGAAAAAAACTCTTAACTTAAATTTTCATTTCGATATTGCACATATTGTGTTTGTTAAATGTAATTTTGTTTATTTATTACATTTGCATTAGTCTATTAAATCGATATAAAGAATTCATGATGCAAAATATTTGGAATTATGGATGATCACTTATAGTGTTCTGACATTGAGATTCCACTTTATAGTAAACAATTTTATATTGAAAAAGAAGTACTATTTCATTGAAATCCTTTTGAATTAAGTGGCTTTTCGATTTATATTTTGTTTGGCGTATCATAATAAGTTATTCATTTCAAAATTTAAAAAAATGTCTTCAATACTAAATAGGTCAACCTAATGAAATACAGAAATTATAATACATCGAGCAATAAATTAATGTATTTACTCATACTTTTTGTAGTGTTATTAAATTATATTATTTTTATTAATGACGTAAAAAAAAATTAAATAAACATGATGTACCTATTACGTAAATAAGTTTTGGTTCAAACTGTCTTATAATTTGTTTTGCTAAAATACTGTGTTTGAAATAAATTATTTAATGAAATATCACTTTTAAATGCACAAATTAAGAGTTTTTTTTGCCAAACTACAGTTAACTAAAACAAATAAATAAAGCAATAAATAAAATTTGTTTTTTAATATATATTTTTATGATCTTCTGAAACTGGGTTATTGTAATTAATGACATACACAACATAAATAAATGCTAAGTATTCTTAAATTATTTTACTCAAAAAATATGTTTAATAGTTTTTGAAAACCTAAAGCTTTTACATGTTTTGAATACTTATAAACATTCAAATTTAACAGAATTTGAAAGATATATGGTTATTTTTTTGGAATGACTAACATTTAGAAAAATTAATTATGATAAAAAATTAATGTGACTATGTAATATGAAATATGAGCAACATAATAAATATTCAAAATAATTTATTAGTTATATTTTATTTCCAATTAATATAGTTAAATAATGTTGAGAAACATAATTTGTAAAATTATTGAAATTGTAATTTGAGAACTTGAAATATTTGTTTCATTAATTAAAAAATTAATGGATATCAATATGATAATTATTTTTAAAAAAAGGAAATTTTCTTAGTTTTGTTTTGAGAGTACATCGTATTTCATATTTTTATATTAAAATAAAATAAAAATATAATAAATATGTTATATATACAGTGTGTTTCTTTTTAACAAGCCAATACTTGAGGTAGGTTAGGTTAAGTTTATTATTACAATAATAATATGAACAGCCAACTTATTTATGTTTCGGTCGTGCCAACGAGGCAACATATTATTATTATTAATTAAGTACATGATTATTGAAATTATAAGTATATTACACTGAATAATTACAATTTTTTTTACCTATTATTGAAACATCAGTACCATGATATTTACCATATTGTATTATCTGTGTGTAACGTATACATACATCGTAGACGAAAAAATAGTAACGGTTTTATTTTAATTAAAATACGCGCGTATACTCGGAGGTGCGAGTATTATAATAATATAATAAAACGCTACTCGCGGCACGCGTTGCAGTGTGAACGTTCCGCAGCTGTGGCCGCGTGGTCGCGTGGCCACAGTGACGTAATGACGACGAGGTCATTGACCGTCACTGCGCCGCGGACAGAACTTTGGTATATAAACGGTACTACATACCGCGGTCGAGACAGATTTTCGTAAAATGGCCGTTAAAAAAAAATCACTTACCATGATTCGTGAATCGTCATTGGTTGTTCGTTTTTTTAACTCGGTAAACAAAAAACCGTTACGAAAAAAATCCCTTTCCATGATTCGTGAATAATTCTCATTGGCTGTTCGTTTTTTTAACCGTTTCTGGGGACGCTGGGATTACCCTTCCGCCGTTGCTTCAGTCTTCGTCGGTTCGCGTTCATGTGGTGGGCTTCTCCGATCGGGTCCGTGTTTCGAGATTTTTATGCCGACCGCCATAGTCTCGTCTCACGGTTTCTACAATTCCTTTCGCGGCGATGGTAATAGTAATTATCGACGAATAATCGCACGTCTCACGGCGGTCGCGTGGGCGTAACCAAATTATTTCGTCGCTAAAATACTACCGTACCATCGACATTCGGTGTTTAACGTATTTTTCCTATCGTATCGCCGCCGTCGCGTCCGGCGCGCGATCCATTACCCGAGTGTAATGGCCGCCGCCTCCGGATTTTCAACGATTCCGTCGAGGCTCGGACGACGACGTCTAATCCAAGCCGGTAAAGGCTTCGAGTGTGCGTTTTTTTGACGTCGTCGTCGTTTCGTATCGCCGCCGTCGCGTCCGGTGCGCGATCCATTACGCGAGTGTAATGGCCGCCGCCTCCGGATTTTCAACGATTCCGTCGAGGCTCGGACGACGACGTCTAATCCAAGCCGGTAAAGGCTTTGAGTGTGCGTTTTTTGACGTCGTCGTTTCGTATCGTATCCGCTGTGGCCGGTGCGATCGCCACCGTTTGTACTATCGATATTCGGTGTTAAGTATATTTTCCGTCTCGGTCGAGGTGCCGCGCCGCCGCCGTCGCCGTTCGCCAAAACGGCTTGTGAATTTTATCGTCCGCCAAAAACAAACGAATTATGGTAATATCGTGGTTCGCGCGAGTAGTGAATAATCGTTCCGTGGTGTTTTTATAAGAGTGTACCTGCGGCACGAAATACGTTGTGAAATGTTTCGGACTCGCCGAATGAAAACGGTCGTCAATGGAGTCGACGGCGGCCCGAGGTTAGTGATAGATAATATATTATAATATTATATCCATGTAATAAATAAGTACGACCCACCGACGCGTTATGCAAAACTTATTATTATTATATATTATTATATTAAACCGTCGTTAAACAACGCGCGTTGGAACTGATAAATTGCGCGTATAGTAATAGTAATAGTGAATTCGACGGCCACTCGGTCGAGCGAATGAGGAATGCGACGCTAGGTCTATATTAGCATGGCTGTGTGGCTGTGTGGCCGCGTGGCCGCCGTGACGGGACGATGACGACGACGCGGTCGCGCGCCGCGGACGGAACTCCGGATACCGCGGTAACGATTCTCGGTAAACAAAAAACCGTTACGAAAAAAATTATTTTCCATGATTCGTGAATAATTCTCATTGGCTGTTCGTTTTTTTAACCGTTTCGGGGGACGCTGGGATTACCCTTCCGCCGTTGCTTCAGTCTTCGTCGGTTCGCGAGTATGTGGTGGGCTTCTCCGAACGGGTCCGTGTTTCGAGATTTTTATGCCGACCGCCATAGTCTCGTTTCACGATTTCTACAATTCCTTTCGCGGCGATGGTAATAGTATTTATCGACGAATAATCGCACGTCTCACGGCGGTCGCGTGGGCGCAACCAAATTATTTCGTCGCTAAAATACTACCGTACCATCGACATTCGGTGTTTAACGTATTTTTCCTATCGTATCGCCGCCGTCGCGTCCGGCGCGCGATCCATTACCCGAGTGTAATGGCCGTCGCCTTCGGATATTCAACGATTCCGTCGAGGCTCGGACGACGTCTAATCCAAGCCGGTAAAGGCTTCGAGTGTGCGTTTTTTGACGTCGTCGTTTCGTATCGTATCCGCCGTGGCCGGTGCGATCGCCGCCATTTTGCCGTGTTACAAGTTGCGTGAAGACACGGCTCGGCTGGTAAAAATATAACTCTATTTTATTCGTTTCGTTTCGATTTGTGCGTGTAAAGAATTCGCGATCACTTAAATCGGGCCAGCCACAATGGGTGCATCAAATTCTTTCATTATTGTATTGCGATGGTGCCACAAACAAGCCAATATTGGAGGTAGGATAGGTTAAGTTTATTATTACAATAATAATATGATTCCTTTGTATATATTCGAACAGCCAACTTATTTATGTTTCGGTCGTGCCAACGAGGCAACATATTATTATTATTATTATTATTTAAGTACATGATTATCGAAATTATTATACACCGAATAATTATAATTTTTTTTACCTATTATTGAAACATCAGTACCATGATATTTACCATATTGTATTATCTGTGTGTAACGTATACATCGTAGACGAAAAAATAGTAACTTTTATTTTTTATTTTTAAATTATATAATACGCGCGTATACTCAGAGGCGAAACTAAACTACGGCTTACGAAAGAAGTAAACCATTTTGCGCATGTAGATTAGCAGCCACGACCTCTCTTGAGTCATTGGTAATTTTAAGTCAGTTATCAAATGAACATTTTATATTCATGTTTAAGATAAACTATACCAGATATTATATGATCGTGTATATGTTTGGTAATATTTTTAAATTTGGAACTGTAAATTATATTTCTATGGGTCAATGAAAATTGTGATTCAACCTGTGAAAATTTTTTAAATCTATATTCTTGTATATACAGTGTGTTTCTTTTTAAATGTAACACTGAATAATTCTGTCCAGTGACATCAGATTGATATGCGGTTTTCGTTAGGAGATAGGGAATACATAAAATACACATTTCTTGATGATTTTTACATTTTTAGATCTTTCCGTGTGCACATGCGCAATACAACTTGCATTTTTTAAATGGCAACAGGTGTTTTTAATACCAAATTCAGATAGACCGAATTTCTTTAAGTCAATTTGGTCCTTTTTACCATAGCTCTATAACCAAAATTGACCAAATGACAATGAGTGAAAGTTTCGATTAAAATGATTGAATTTTTCAACAATCATACTAGAAATTTATTAATTATTATGAAATTTCAAGTATTTTTTTTGTATCTGTGCCTCATTTTAAGGTAAAAGTTAGATGTAGATAAGATTTAGATTTAAATAAAAATATAAAAGCAACTTAAAATAAAATAAAAAATAACATCAAATATCTTCAATTTTAAACGAAAAATTTCACTAAACATTGCAATATTACTGCATAACGAAATATTATGTAATTGAAATAAAAGAATGATATAAAACAATAAAATATGTGTTTAGTTACATTTATTAATGTAACATTTTTAAATCTTAAAGTATATAATATATATTAAACACTCCGATTGACTATATTGGTTTGCATTTCTGAAAATAAAATTAGTTATAAAATAATAATCATAATAATTTTTATAATCTTATATTTACTTAACTACTGAAAACCCTTAATTTATAAAAAAAAAACTCAACCAGATTTCACATTGGGTAACTGGTTAAAGTCAATTCTTATTTTGTTCAAGATTCAACTATATATACAATAACTATAATTCATACAATATGGTATTTATTTTTTAGACTTAAATGATAATATATCTTAACAAAACAATTATAACAACAAGATATTTCTTTATTTTTATGAAATGTTATATCTGCTTTAGCTACTATCATGAAATATAAAATATCTTTACCTTTTAATCAAAACACATCTTTTAAGTTCTTGACTTCGATATATTATCTGGTTCTAAATGAAATTTAAGTTAAAAAATGTAATTATTCTTTTTAATAATTGAAAAAAATAACAATTAATTATAGTTACCGGATAATAAAAGCTTTAATACCATAACTGAGTGTAAGATAGGGTAATCATCAAAATCTAAAATGAATGATACTTTTAACTTAATGCTACAAGACTAAAAGCAATTTAAAATACTTTTTATTAGTCTGAGTATTTCAGAAAAACTGAAAGTTATTACAGTTTTTACAAAATATAAAACCTCTTTTTTTAATTTATATAATTAATATATTTAATTTCTTTGGTATAGAAGAATAAAAGGTACTGAACGGATTAATCACAGGATATATTTTGTCATTAACTTCTAATAATGAATTTAAACGAATGTTTGATATTAATAAAATAAATGTCACTGTAATTAGTAAAGATGCACTGAAGATGTAATATTTTAATTAATTTTGTTTTCTAAGGTAAATCATATTAACTGTTTTATCCAAGAGTTAAATGTTTTGATATATATTTAAATGTTGTATATTTAATATTTTTATATTACATACAACGATTAATGGTTTTTTTGATTACTTTAGTTACTAAGCAATTGAAAATAAATAATGTACTTGCCATCTCCTGAAAACATATAATAAATTATATTTATTCTTATTCATTTATTGTTATTTGTCATTACTCATTACACATCCTAATAGTGTTAATACAATGACAATCGGTACATTATAATATATTCTTACAAATTACTACACATATATGTGAAAAAATAATTGATAATTTATTATTACATAATAATAATATAATAGGTATAATATTTACTGTAAATGACTAACCTAATGTAAAACCAAAATATTCTTTTAAAAGATCTTGAGGTATTGGATATTTTCCTATAAAAATTATATCTGAAGATTACAACCTTGATAAATTATTGAAATAAAATAAATTAGTTTGAGAATGCAATGAAGATATTTACTACGATTTGAGTTTTATGTGACATGTGTTTATGAGTTTTTTAGAAGCTTATTTTATAAACTAATAATATGAACTAATAATTTTCTAATTTTAGTATATACCATGTTCATATGTTGCATTAATAAACTCATTTTTAATTTCTTGAAAGACAATCTGAGACAACTGACCATTTTATTCGCTTTATTATTAAGTATATATTACAGAATGAACTACAAGAATTTTTCAAAATGCTATAGATAGGTAATACAATATTGATTACTTGTACATTTGATTGATATAAGATTAAACTTTCATTTATTATCATGGGAAATAGAATTTTAATCTTCCCTTTATTTAATGTAATAAAAGCATGAAAGTATAAGGTTCAAAAACTGAATTATAGTGAAGTGACTAAAATGTATAGTTTATTTTCCATCATAATTTTATAGTTTTAAAAATCTTGTTATAATTACAATCTTTAAAAAGCTATGATTGAAATGTCTTTGAAATAATGCTAAATTAATTTTCTTTGTATATGGATTTTGAAATATCTCCCAATATAATATATATATACATGTGTGTGTGTGTGTGTGTGTGTGTGTATAATATATTATATTATCCAATGTACATATATTTTCAAAATTTTTATATTCTTCAACATGATTATTTGTATATTGATTCTTATTCTTATTACTTATTTTAATTATGTACCTCGTCTGTAACATCGTAGCATATATGAATAATATGATTCACCAATTAGCGGATCAGCTGAAATAAACATAATTATTATACCTTAGTACCTCATTGTATTTTGTTAAGTTTTAAATTGCAAAAATTACTGACATGATAAAAAAAAATTATAATCTTCAATCACTTTGGATTTTCATTGGATGTAATTACTATTATTATACAGAACTTTTGGTGCGTATCAACATTTTTTTGGTTTTAATTGTTCGTATTTGGTCTTAGCACTTATAGTGTTCATGACTATTTGGTATAATCGAATATGTTTTCAATGAGAGCCACATGGTTTGAACATAAAAAATGCGTTATAACTGAAACTACAGCTTGCTGCCAGTCTTCATACATTGAATTATCGTGTGACTCTAATAGCTGATGAAGTTTATTATGATAACCTTCCCCGAATACCTATTCAGAGATTTAGTTTCAATTTGTTTTTAATTAAAGTAATTTTCTCTTTATGCTGATCTTGATTTTAGTATTGTTTTATGTTGATTCGTATCTATAGTGTATTCACGTTTTGTGTTATAACTATGTTTTATTCAAATAGTTTGAATTTGATTGTGTTAGATTTGTAAAGAATATTTAATATATTATGTTTCAAGACAATATTTTATATCACTATTACTATTTTATATCACATGATAATATGTCAAGCATTATATTTAAAGAAATAGAACAAATAACTCACTATCCTTAATATGACGTAGCCAGCCATCCTGATTTATACCTGCAAAGTCGAATCTTCATTAGGTACCTACATTTTTCCATTTATTTTGAGAATATTACTATACCAATACTATATTTCAGTTAATTATATTAAACAGTTAAATTTTACTGTTTGTAGATGTATACATCCTTACCTACATAGTACAATATATATATATATATATATATATATATATATATATATATATGTATATCTCAATATGTATGTAACTATGTATGTATAATGTAATAAGTATAATCATTGTGTAACAAAACTACATGATACAATGTATATACTTACTTTTTTGAAATCCTGAAGGAATTGTTATTTTTTAGTTATTATATTTCTTTTCACACTTGCCACATTGAGTCATTTAATTGTTATAATCATCAAAATTAACATCAACTTAATGAATAACCAAGACATCTATGATTATAATATCTTATTTATTAATTTTTATGTAAAGTGTTATCAATATTTAAAAAAAATAAGATTTTCAGTAAACAAATAACGATTATTCAGGAAGTTGTAAAGAATACGATAAATTTAAAAAAAATATATATTATTTTTGAGTCTATACATACTTTGATGTGTATTTGCTTTTGTTCCTAAATATTAAATAATATTTGTTAATCAAATATTATAAATTCCTGGTACTTAATAATACACATATGTACTTAAAAATGTTTTCAAATTTGAGTTTTTAACAAATTATAAAATTTAAGAAAAATAATCTTATTTATTTATGTTGAAATCCATAATTATTCTATAAACTATTTTATATGATTTCAGTTCACAATTACTTTTTAAAATACTTAATTGTACTTAAACAATTTATAAAATTAATTTTAGTTTATTTATGTTTAAATACAATGTAGTAATTGCGATATTATTATATGCTGTAAAAAAAAAAATTTACTTAGCATTTTTCTTTTTTAAATATTTACAATTATTATCCACATAGTATATAACTAAGAACTTAATTTATAATAATTATTATTATATAAACATCCCGTAGAGAACAATATCAAATGATTTATAATATACTTACTTGCTTCAGTTTCTGTAAGAATTATTATATTAAGTTATAATTTTTAAACATATGTTTATTTTTAATAGTCAATAATATAAAAAAATTTATGAAAACCTGATTTTGAGTAAACAAATGATTATTAATTTTAGAAGACTATCAATCAAATTAATGTGCCTCTACTTACTTCCCTTTATTTCTGCATACATTTATAAACAATTAGTTATACCAAGTATTAAAAGTAGGTACTAAATAATAAACTTTGGTTCCTAGCTTCTTAAAATGTTAATATTAATTAAATATTGATTTTTAAAAAACAAACAAGTTAATTATTATGACCGTATAATATAATATATTTATATACTATCATGAACGTTCAATGAAATTAAAATTGTGTCATCTACAAATACTTTATTATTTTTTTTTAATTTTTTTTTTTATTTTAAAGCATTTACACTTAAAATTATTTACAAAACAAACATTAATTAAATATTGTAAATTTTTAATATCAGCTTACAATACCTATTTAAATTCTACATCTCAGACTATATTATTTCTATTAGTTCGCATTTAGAAAGATTTCAGAAATTACAATTTTGGGTACACTAGATAAAAATTGATTGGTATAGAAAGAAATAATTGTTTATAGAAGAATTCAGTAAATCAAATTAAATGTACTTACTTTCATTTTCAACTGCATATGTTTATAAACATAAAAATCAATCATTTTTTTAATATCAAACACTAAAAGTACCTATTTAAACTACATCTCAACCTATATTATTCCTAATAGTTCGCATTAAGAAAGATTTAAGAAATTACAATTTGAGTAAATTAGATAAACATTGATTGCTTTAGAAAGAAAAAATTGTTTATAGAAAAATTCAGTAAATAAAATAAATGTACTCACCTTTTATTGCAACTGCATAGCATATGTTTATAAAACATTAAAATCAATCATTTTTTTTTTAATATCAAACACTAAAAGTACTTATATTATACTAAATCAAAAATGTTTGCCTATCGCACGTTATTTCCTGTTGCTGTTATCTTAGTTAAGTTACCAAATTTACTTATTCCATATAGTTACATTACATATTGTAAATAAACTTTTATTTAAATAAATAAAAAAAACTCAATTCTTACTCTTCAATTGTGCTGTTTTTAGTAAATAAATTCAATAAAATTATTTATTATTGTACAAAATAAACTATAATTTTTACACAATTTATATGCAGTTTTTTAAGATGCATTCCATTAACTAACGTACTAATAAGTATTGATCAAATCACATGTAAATATTTTTTACCCCATTAATATAATATATGCTTAGATATATATATATTTTAATTTATTTAAAAAAAGTTAGGAGGAAACTAAAATAGTTTTAAAAATCTGGTAAAATTGAATACCAGTAAAACATGTTCTGCTTTAGAAAAGTGCTGGACTGTCATATTATAATAGAGAGTATACCACACTTGCATACACAATATTTTTATATTTCAATATGTGTGTTTAAATTGATTAATGATTGATAAATAACATAGTTGTTATAGATTCATTGCTTTAAATACGTTTTAGAAATGTCAATATTGAATATTGAATAAATCAATTTTATAAACACAGTGAGTGATATAACTATAGTGTATTATAAAATAGTTATTTTAAAAAAGATTTCAACATAAGGAAAAAATTCAAACACTATATTTGAGTTCCTTATTGAATAGAAGTATCAAATGAAATATGACCACCCTAATGAAAGTTTGTGATTTTATTTTTTTCAATACTTAACACCTTTGAATCCCATGCATAGAGAATGTCATCTCTGCCAAATTGTCAGTTTTTAACCTGAACATAATCGTCTGATCCATTAAATCTCACGTTATATATATATAAATCTATGGATATAGTTGCTTTCCTAAAACTTGCACCAATGATGACTAGAGAAATAGGTACTCCATATGAGCAAGTTTGTATCATGATTAAAGTAAAAAGATGATTATTAATGAGGGAATCAAGGTGTAATGTGCTTATTAAAGGGAATATAAAATAATTAATTATCGACTAATATATAAACGCCGAAACTATTTCTCGCTTACATTAGCGGCTACTAAATAGTACATGTAGCATAAGCCATAAATATAGCATGGTTCACCCATTGTATATGATCTGAAGTTTGAATCAACTTAAGAGAATGGTAAAATTTATAGCATCATGATAAATTAAATTAAATTAATCAATTACCTTTGAAAATCGCTATAAGTATTTAAAATTTGAACATGAGTTTACTAATAATTATAGAATGTAGAAATATTAATTTATATTTATTAGTATATTTTAAGTTGTTAAAAAAAAAAGTAATAATTCTTAATCAAAATAGATTTAAAGTGATTATAACTCGTTCTATAAATGATCCAGAATTAATATTTTAATATTAAACATGTGATATTGTACTACTGTAATTTGCCTAGTAAAAATTTACTATAACAATCATTACTGAATAACAATTTTGATTTTAGTAACCAACATGTATTCTACTCATTTATGTAGGTTTAACTTCATACAATTATTTTAAAAATAAAGAAGTATCAATGTTTACAATGGTGCTTTAAGCTTCTAAAGATTGAATTAAGCAATAATTTGGTTATTGTATAATATTTAAAAATAAAGTGTGATTGAATAGAGTCATTCTTTAAATGTCATTTTTGCACTTACTTTGTAATTTTTCTATAAATAAATTTTTATTTAAAGTAAATTAATTCATTATGAATGTTAATTAAAATATAACTTATACGGACTAATTATTTATACATATCTAAAATAAATATATTGCTGATTTTGTTGTTAGATGTACTAAAAGCTTGTACTATAAATTATTGTTTTTAGTATGGTTAAACCTATTAAATGAAACTTCATTTCTGTTAATCTGCTATTCCATTATATTTATCAGTTTCATTAATTACATATCGAGTTGAATCTGCTAAATTAAATTAGCGGTTAGTCAAATTAAGTAATTTTGCCATATCAATGTGTTTTTAATTTGAGTAAATTGTCTGACGATATATATCTCTTTAAAATATTTAAATTTTACATTAACTAATCCCTTATATTTGACTAATTTCAGAATAATTATCTTCATATTTGTAAAATATAATAGGAGCAATTAAAATTCGACCATTTAGTTTTCCTTAAATTTTACATAATAAATATTTATTACAAATTCTGTTAGACAGTGTAATTGAAAATTTTACTTTAACTGTAAAAAAATTAGGTTACCGCTGTTTATTTTTACATTTTGATGAAAGAAACCATAATTATTCTTAATTTTTAATATGAAAAAGAAAAATATTTCCTTACCGTTTTCCGTTACTGTAGATAAAAGAATATATATTTTATACAATTTTTCCATCGAAAACGAAATGTAAATATTTCACTATGTGTAAATCTACATGAATATATTTTGGGTATGCTTATATATTATTATATTATATATACTATTATATTATATATAATGCTTACTTAATAATTGCTTTACTGTTAAGAAAAGAAACACACACATGTAAATAAAAATGTATTTATATTGCTACATGTATATGAAAATATTCTCATATAAAACTGAGTATAAAATTATTTTTTGTTACTTATTTGAATAAATAAAATCATATTTTAAATAATATAATATGTATATTGTACACTATAATATATCATAGTGCATGCAAGATAATAAAATAAAATAAATTTATTTTGTTATAATTAAAAAGTTAATATCTTTCTTGAAATTGATAACTGTTACTAATTTTTATAATGTTATACTGATTTTAACAATATTATCATGCCACTATCATAAATATTTAATATGCAAAAAAAAAAAAAAACGTTTTTGAATCATAATTTTTTGAAAAAATAATAAAATCGATGACAATATTAATTAACGAAAGAATTACTTACATTGTGGAACTACTGTAAGTTTCAAAATAAATATTTTTAATTATCATTTTATACTCGTTGAAAATTTTATATTATATCTCACATATTTCTTGAACGTTATAAATAAAATATATAAAATCATTTTAAATTACTCAAACCTGTTTAAACTTAAACTTCATTTGTTAGTGAAACAAAGTTTGACATTAAATTCAAATAAAAAGATAAATAAAAATGTACAATATTATTCATCTTCATGGTATATTTATGACTTATGAATATTAATTTTGTGTTACCTAGTTGGTTAACATGATTAAATGACACGAGAATTACAGAAACTGACTATATTAAAAATGACTCGAAAAAATACAAAAATGAATAACTATATTGTGGAGGTTCAGCTGGTTGGTGTCCCACGATTCATCGACTGATGCATACGTTGCATACAATCCGTATAATAAAAAATGCTGAACAAGCATATTTCATGGTGTGTTAATGCGTCTCACATTAACACACCATACCATTTATCGAATTTTTACAGTAATAATATAATATAAGAATGTGCTGCCACAACAATTTAAACACCACTGCCCATTGTCCATTTTTCCAAATGATATTTATGGTGTCCCAAATTCTTATCAATATTACACTTGCTAATATCATAATATCATAATGAATAAAAATTTCAAAACTTACCAGAATAATATGTAAACATGTCTTTTTAAAATTTTTATTATATTATATTATATTATATTATATACTTATAATATTATAATTTACGATTATATATATAATGTATTTAATTTAAAATGCAATTTACATTTTTTTTTTTTTTTTTGAGTAATCTGTATTATTTTTGTGGTTTCTCATTTTCAAAAATTGTTTGGTTGTGTTAAAGTGATAAAGGTAACATAAGATTGCTGTTCAAATTTCTGAATCTAAAATTAGTGATGATAATTTCTCTATTACATAATTTGGAATTATAATAGATATTGTATTTTATTTTTGACATAGTGACTTGGCCAATCAGTAGATGTCTACTGATTTTCTATTGATTGGTTATT
This sequence comes from Drepanosiphum platanoidis, assembly GCA_948098885.1. Taxonomy (NCBI): domain Eukaryota; kingdom Metazoa; phylum Arthropoda; class Insecta; order Hemiptera; family Aphididae; genus Drepanosiphum; species Drepanosiphum platanoidis. The sequence continues at coordinate 10,152,281 of OX402539.1, forward strand.
ATTTAATATTCGTTTAACCTGAGTAGCATGAATGAGTATATACAGATATATTTTATAAACCATTCTGGTATGGTAAAAATCCTTCATTTTAGGTCGATTTAGGTAGCACCACATCACAATATCATAGGAAAAATCCACTCGGAGATCTTATTACATACTAACAAATGAGCCTATATTATTTCAATGAAAGAAGTTTTGATTGGTATATTTATACGAATAAAAACTAGCTTGTGTTGATTTATCGGAAATATAATTCATATCATTCATTACCAATATTATAATTAATTACGAATGCTTATTTTCGAAATATTATTGGAAAATGTTGTTTTATATTATAATGAGAAAAGTATATAACAACTTATTTAAAACTAAATATACTTACATTCTAAATGATCTTCAACTGTGTATTTTGTGTGAAATTAAAATCAGAACATTTAGTTAATTATTTATGGAACAATTAGTATGAAGATTTTTACGCTCGGTACAAAACTTCTTTTTTTTTATATACATTTTAATTGGCCTGATAACTGTATACATTTCCCTCATAAACTGTTGGCAAACTAACAAAAAATCTGACTTAATAAAATATTGAAAAACTTACATGGAAATTCGCTTTTGTTTAATTTGGTTTTATCGCCTTAAAATTATAAAATAATCGAATTAATTTCACACTATTTTTAATAAAAATACAAAATACTTGATTTGTTAAACATTCATACAAAATTTAATATAGTGTTTAATAATAATTAATGTTTATTTCCTTAATTTGTTATTGTTTGAACTGTATATTAGTAAACTTAATTTTCTTCTTTTTTTTTTTGAAAATATGTAACACTTATTTTATATATTATGATAGAATTCAGAATCAACTATATCATAATGTACAAAACATTCAGATATATCTATATACTATTTTAAGAAGCATCAAATCTGGGGTTACGACTATTCAAACATAACATCTAGTTAGATGATACTTTTTATTTTATAATAGAAAATTTATTTGTACAATTTACCTTGTAGGTTACAAATAATGACCAAATTCTTTTGATAGTTAGATTTTAACTCAATTAAAAACTAAATATACTTACAATCAATTTCATATTTAACTGTTCAGAGACGAAATTTTAACAATTTAAAATAAAAAATTTGTTTATAAATCCATTAGTTTTTGTTTTATCATTCAAAAGAAATTATATTTAAAATATATTTACATTTCAATTGTTTCGGATCTATTTTTACTTTTTTCCCTTCAAATAATTATTCGTAATTCAAATTTAACATTAGATTTTATTATTTATAAAATTGACTTGGAAACCAAAATCGAAAACAGTAATCAACACAATCGTTATCAAATTTAAAATATTCACCGTTTTCGTCAGTTTTTGTTATGGTGTTAACATATAAAAATGCTATTAAAAAAAAAAAAAAAAATGAAACGCTATTTGAGCTTTTACAATTTATAAATATAAGAGAATATTTATTATTTAATATTAAATTAATTGTCAATATGGTAATTTAAATTAAAAGTTTTCTTTATTTCATAGGTTATGCCGTGGTTTGTTGTTAGGTAGTTATAAAATAAAATATTTAAATGTAAGTAGATATGAATAATGCCTTTGATGTTTATTCATGCAAATTGATTGTCTTTAAAACTCAAGAACAATATTTAAAAAGATTTTTTATTTTTGTACGGCTCATTAATTTTTGTACTAACAATTATTAACACAACAATATAATAATTTTAGAAATAGGTACTGATCTACCCGTCCTCTTTCGTTCTCAGAACCGTATTTTTCATAAGTAATGGTGGTATTAAGTTATAATTTAAAACACCGTATTTCTACAGTTTGATTAAAATCCACTTGTTGAACCACATATTTTATTTTTTACCTAGGTATTACATTCTTTATAAAACATTAATGGTGAATTTAACAATCCAGAACAAATGGACGTGGCCGTTAGTTTCTTCATATATTTTAATACTGATCTATTGTGTATATTATAGTAATCATTTTTACATTTTACTACTTATATTTTTATTGACTAAATCATAATTTTTTTTTTTCACGTCCAAACGCTCCATTTGTCCTAGATCCTGAATTTAAAGAGACCATATTATGATTATTATTTAGGATAGTCACAAATATATCAATGTATACTTACCCAACCACTCTTCTACAAGTATTAATAAATACAAATTTGTATTGACAAATTGTGTAATTTTCTAACTTAAAATATAATGTCTGATGATAAGTAATTTTCTTCCGATTTTATTACTTATTTGAAAATTAATTTAATAATTTTGCATAAAAACATAAATTTACTTAAATTTCCAAGTGAATTCAAATTATACATACCAAATGGATATATAATAACTATATTTATTAGTAATAAAATTCTATTAATCTAGTTTGGTAATGTACATTTTGTGTAATAAAATATAATGTGATTTTCTGTAAATAAATCAACATTGGTACATTATTTTACATAATTTATACATTGTTGGTAGACGATTTATTCAAACATTAAGAACATTACTAATTTTAATTTTCGGACAACAATATATCAAGAATTATAGGAGGTATTTTTATTTTCTAACTTATCATTTGTTGTTTGAGACATGTCGATTAAACGATTATAAAGAATGAAGAGACATTTATATCAACTATTTTTTTTTTGTAAAGTTAACCTATTTTAATAAAATTATTTATTTCTAGTTGCCTATGCCTATGTTCAAGCATAATATAAAAGTACTTTCATAAATATTAAGTATTTGGTTGGTTGGTTTCGGACAATTCTTTCAATGTGATTATTAATTTTGAAATTGGAAAAAGTCTTATTAGTATCATGCTTATTAATGATTTATTTTTCAATTTGTCTCAGTATAGATGTATGGGTTTTAATGAAATATTTATGTGTGTGTGTGTATATATATATATGACGTATATTATCTATTTCTTACTGTCATTTGCAACTGAAAACAGATAGTTAAATTTTTTTAATTTTATGCAATCATGTTAATTAATTTTTATTTTGATGTTAATTTAATTGAAAGCAGCTGGTGTTGTAATGTTGTAAGTATTCATATATTCGAATTATTTTCACTTCTAAAGAGAGATAGTGTTTGAATGAATATCATCTCTTTATTATTTACGCACTAATTTTATTATTAAAAGTATATAGTACTATATTATTGGACATGCTAAAAAAAGTATTGATTGTATATAATATCATTGTAATACAATGTTATGCTAAATAGTGGGATATATATTATTTTCCTTCTTATCTCTTAGTTTGAAAATGCTGAAAAGATTATTATTTTATTTAATTGAGCTATGAAAGTTATTTTTTCAAATATTTGCTTTACTTTTTACAAAAATCAATCTTGTTCGGTATAAACTATTCAAATTGTTAATCATCTGCCACGAACCAAAAACATTTCATTTCAGGATTAAGTACTGGTTTTTTTTATTAGTTATTAATGGACGAGCCCTCCCTATACAACAATTTTATAACAATTTCGCTTATTAATATGAGTATAACACATAAGTGTATAAATAACAATGGTAGTTAAAGAAAATAAAAAAATAAAAAAAAAAACGCATTAGATGGTATAATATATTATAATAATTGGTAATCTAGTAATCGTCTCTGAACACTTTCTAATTGACATAAAATTTGAATTAAATTGGTTCTATGAGAAAAACAATTGAATAATAAATGAAAACTTACGAGCATCTCCACCTGTATATAATTAAATATTTTTAAATGATATTTCAATTATCAACTATAAATATTAATTAACATAGGTGAAACAGGCATTTGTGGTGGGAAGTTTCTGTTTCATACAATTTAAAGAATAATAATTGGTTGTACACCATTATGAAAACTTACGTTAGTTAACTATTTATTTTTAAAAATATTTTTAAATTTATATAGTTACCATAAAAGTTGAATTGGGCAAAATATGATCCTGCACAATAATATAATTTTATAATTAAAACAATATTAAAATGTGATTTGTCATATTATTATTATAATGTAGTATTGTATATTAATATTTTAAACATACAAATGTGTATCTTTATGTTTTGTATAATATGATATATTCAAAATTATCCTTGCACGTTCGGATGTACTTCATAAGTAAGATACATTTTTAATACACATGATAATTACAATTTGTAAAAGTTACATCAAATTTGCCTATATTTTTACATGTTTTTGTCTCTGTAACAAGACTGATAAAATTCTTATTTATCAAGTGGAGTAAACAACAATTTGTGTGATATATTTTTAGAATATTTATTTAATATAGGCAGGTCCCCCAAAAAATTATTTGGCTATCAAAGAATTATAGCATCCTCCCTCATCATAACATGTTCACAATATATCTATGCATGTTAGTTTATGTAGTCTAATCTCATAAATTTATTTACAATCAATATATCAATATATTTGACAATAGTGTTTTTTGGATGACTTGAAAATTGTGAAAATTGTTTTTTCTTCTAAATAACTCTTATAATCCATAAATTTGTAAGGACAAATTTCAAATAATAATTTCTAAACTATGAATAGAATTGCCATGTTACTTTTATTAACACAATACTTCATTAAAAGTGTTTACTTACCACGATCATAAACTAAATTTAAAAAAAAACATTATTTATTAATATTTTTTAATTATAAAATTTCTTAGAAATACAAGATTTCAAATAATAACTGAAAGATTATATATCAATGTAATAACATATTATTTTGTATTTCATTTTATAAATTTTTAAGACATTTATCTGTTCTCAATATGGTTCTTATTATTCCTTTTTAACTATCAATACAGAGGAAAAAATCAAATAAATATATATAACACAAAAATAAACCTAATTATATGTAAAAAAAAAAAAGACTTACTTGATTGAGAAACTGCACGTATTCATATATGATTCAAACAATAATAAACATATAGATAAGTATATTATATTATGATTACAATTTAACTATTTTAAATCTATCAGTTATGTAGATAAGAATTAATACCAATGGATTTCTATAGTTATACAAGTATAAGAGTTTTAGATTATCGAGATACAGTTATGTCATGCTATGTTTTTTTAATGTTAATTGTAACATATCAAATCAATTGTAAATTTTGTTATTATAGTTACATGCACGCATATAAAAATAATTTATAATATATAGGTGTATAATTGTAAGCTTAATGCAGTGTGTTCATGTTTAAGAGGTGTATTATGGTCAAACTGAGGGAAAAGAAAATACTGAATTCACATTCTTAATGGTTTTGGTGTTTTAGAACTTAGTATTTTTATTTTTATTTAAGCAAAATGTTCTAAGTAACTGTTATTTGTCTGTATTTCAATTTATGAAAAAACTTAACATATCCACATTAAGTATTTTCATTATGGATTTAGAATTTGAATGCATTTTTTAGTTATGAGACAATAAAAGAAATCTATAATAAATTAAGTCTATAATAAATCATTAAATATAAGTGTTTACCATTACCAGAGTAACAATTATGTAGTTATTTACTTGTATTGTACTAGTAATAAAATATAATATGTACTTACCATACAACCCATCTAAATACAAACGAAAACATAAAATTTCTAATCAATTTAATTTTAAACCTTTTGCTCATTGAGTAAAATCAAAATCCATGCAGTTAATTTATGTATAATTTACATGTTTTAAATGAGGAATTATTAATGTATACTTTGTTTTAGAATGTCGCGACAGAAGTCTGTATTTATATTTTTCTTTTCTGTGATAAATATGTATATGCTGCAGTTTCTTGGATTAGGCATTACGTTAAAGTAAAAAGTGATGATTTTTAAGATCAATTTTAATAGTATTTCTAAACATTATAGACAATTAAATATTTTGAGAGATTATTAATTTCGTTTTGATTCCTTACAATAAAATAGGTAATTTTATATTTATGGCTCGGTGTGTATTAAAAATTAGAATATAGATAAATAATTTTTATGAATATTTGGGATCTGTTTTCGATTATATTTTTGGTATTAAAGTATGATTTAAAAATACATATATTATCAAATACGATAACTTCTGTTTTAAAGTTTTCAAATTAATAGGTACCACCAATTAGACAGGGGACATGCACTAGAAGAACCTGTAGTATATGACGGTTGGCCATTATTATAAATAGTTTTAAATTAAGTCCACAAGAGTTTGTTCTAAATAATTTTTTTCAATAGGTATAATTATTTCTTAAATAATAATAAAATATTTATTAGTGTTTTTCATACTATTTTCCATCAATTCATCTACACATTCAAACATTATTACATAATTATAATTAAGATAATTTTCTTGTGATAATCAATTTTCATACAACATTCATTATGGTTTATGGTATGTGATAATTTGATATCTATAAATAGTTATATATTACACAATGCTAATTAAAAAAAAAACTTACGAATTCGAGAAACTAGACAAATAAAAGAAAAAAATTAATTAAAATGTTAGATTTATACAGCTTCAAAGAATATTGTGTTTTTGTTATTATCACCATTGAATATTGATTATAAATACTAGTATTTCTATTCAATGCTATCTATATATTATAATATTATAAGGCATCTCATAATTCAATGATTTTATGCTTCCACTTCTTATAATTCTTAAAATAACTCGTACATTGTTCATCGTGCACTGTTAGCTCAATAATAAAAAAAAAGATTGATAGCCAAATCCATGATCAGAGCTATTTATTTGTCTGATGAGATAATTATACATAATATTTAACTGTGAAACACTTAAAAATATTAAATCAAACTACAATATAAATATACAAACAAATGAAATTATTATTTAAAAAAAAAAAAATAGACATACAAAGTTACTTACGCATCATAAGAACTACATAAAAGTAATAACATCAGATAATTAATTTTAGAGCAATGAGTTCAATTTATTGATATACCTACTTACTTACTTAAAATATAAAAATTTGTTTATCAATTTTTCTGATATGAAGTTGTAATGTATATGACATTATATTTTATATTATCAAATTTTTTCAAATGAATGTTGTTTTCAAACCACTATTTCTGTGCTATTCAGTTTCAATTTTTTTTTGATTTGCCATCACAAATTTTAGATTTATTTACCACAATAATGTCTTAAGCTAATGTAATTAAAGGTATTTGAAGTAATAAACACATTGATTAGGTGAAAATTTCTGAACTTAAATATCAGAGGGAATATTATTTTTTCTTGTATTTTAGTGTTGATAAATTATAAATATACAACACCAGATACATTGTTTTCTTCAACATACATTTTTTAATATATTATTAATTGTCTCATCACATTTTTATGAAACTGTTTAAATTATACTTACGAAACAATTGCTCTATTGTTAATAAATAAGAAAAACTTATAATACTTTTATAGATATTTCATTCATAATAAATTAATAACTATGTTTTAAATGAATTTAATTTATTTTAAAATTGTATTTGTAAAAGATATGTAGTATAATGAATTTGGTGCACCATTAATTCCTTTATTATGTTTTTAAGATATAAAAGTGGAAACTTAATATCATAATAACATAATAAAATGTATTTATAACTATTCAAATATGCTTACATTTAACAACAAATTTAGAATAACATATAAATGTATCTATTATTTAAATAGGTATATTGTTTCCTAATATTTATTTTATGATAAAGTTTTATAAACTATTTGTACAGTATTGTGAAGGGATTTTTTTTTTCAAAATTTTACTTGCACTAGAAAATGGTATGAAAAATGTTAAATCTAAAATATATAGAATTTTTTATGTATACATATAACTTTTTAATTGTTGTATCACTTATTTAATTCAGATTCCAACCTAGTAAAATTCTATTACAAATATTTGATACTTTTATATTTTTCATTAATTTTAAAATAGAACATCACTTATATCAATAGGAATATTATTCTCTTTCATTTTTTCAGAATCTAATGTTTTTAATGTTGAATCTAATTACTTGTTTACTCTACCATGTACTTACTCTTTTGGTAAGCTGTCTCTAATTGTAACAAATAATGCTTATTACAAAAAGTAATAATGAAAACAGAAATTTGAACATTTCCATTATATTTCAATAAATATTATTATTAACATATTGAATGCAAATATAATAAGTACTAGGATTGCATTATAATGGATAAAAACCATCCACATGTTATAAATAATGTTTACAAAAATATTACAGTGTATTAAACATTAATTTTACCATCAAAGTTATCTTCAGAATCTATTCGTTGACCAAGTGCATTGCAGTTGAAACATTTCAAATGATAGCAATATTAATTACATAATTAAATGATTAAAAAAATACTTGAATGATAAATATTAAATTATATTATTCAAATCATAATGAGAATGATTTTTCAATTATTTTATTTAAACAATTTTTTTTTCAACTTGTTGAATTTACTTACCTTTTGACTCGTCTAATTTCAAGAATATAATAGTCAATAGTCATTTCAAAGTACAAACTTGGTTCCAAATGTTTGATTATACTTACATAGTACCTCTAGTGTTTTAACGAAATTTGAAAAAAATTGATTTATTTGATAAGTAAAGTTATAAAATATAAAAAAAAAAATTCATATAAACACTTCTCAGACTAGAGGAAGTGTATACATATGTTGTGTACCCTAGTCACTCAATAGACTAGGAAATAAAATAAATTTCTTCCAATATTTCATTATTTCTGTTTTTGGGTCAATAATTGTGTATAAAAGAACATGTAAGTTAATGTATACGACGATTAGTGGTAGGGATATGTATATGGACCAAAACATTAAGGCTTCTTCATTGGCCATAGAATTCAAAACACGTAAATGAATGTTTATGTTTAAAAAAAAAAATTGTATTATACTTAAATACTTTTTACATTAAAAGGATGACAACAGTTAAATTCTTCAAAGATACTATGTCTGCTGATGCTTTTATCATTTATAATTAAAATAGTTATCCTAAAATATTATACTTACTATATTCTCTGACTAGATAAAATATGAAATTACAATTTAATTAATCAAAATGTTTTTACAAATACATGTTATTTACATCTTACATACTATTTTATTATTAATTAATTAATTATATTATTAATTTTATATGTTGTATTTCGTATGTTTATAAAATTTTATATTTTTACATTTATAGTGTATTTAATTAAAGATTTACTTACCATGTTTAAGAGCTGTAGATATAACACAAAAAAGCAAATTATATACTCCATGATAAATGATGATTAATGACAATAACATGATAGGTATATAAACATAATAATTTTCATATACTTCAAAAGTGTTGGTAAGAATATTATTTTTGATTATTTACAGACTAGAGAACTAAAAAATTAGACGAGCATTAATGCCTTTTTTTTTTTTTTTTTGAAAATATGAATCGTGTAATTCTAATGTAATCAAAATGTTGACACTTTTTGTATGAAGTACAGTTGATACCGTAAAGGAGTTCATGGGTAAATTATAAAATACACTTAAAATAAAAGAGGTAACAAATTGTGAAAAATGTTTTTAATATTAATTAATACTCATTTCCGGTTTTAGATGGTGTTTACACCATTTTATATGGTGTTTACACCATTTTATATGATGTTTACGCCATTTTATATGATCTGGTTGTAAGGTAGTTCCTATCACCGAATGATTAGAGAATGCTCATTGTTCTTTTAGTTTATTAAATTACAATATGATAAATATAAGTGTATTCGACATTCCATGAAGTTGATTAAATATTTTTTTAAAATTAGAACATTATTTGTTAACTCACCAGTATGTACTGCTGCATGATCAAATGAAACAGTAATATTAATGAAGTTAATACGATATTTGAATAAGACCTCATAACTTTAATTTTACTCTGATCCATGTTACAAAAAACTAGTTATGGATCACTTAATAGGTATGCTATATTCTAATAAAAACATTAGTGAAAAAATTGTTTTTCAAATTTTGAATCTGGCAATAATCTTATCTAACTTCTGTACTAAATAATCTAAGTTTATCAATTGTCCTTTTAAATACTACATGATTATATTATTATTATTACTACCATAACACTACTGCATCATTTTTAATGTATTTTTAAATAATGCAGTGCGTTCTTGTTAATCATTAGTTAATAATAACAAAATATTATTAAATATATAAAATAATTTATTAAAATTGTAAAATATCTTTAATAATGAAAAAAACAAAATATTATAATATATTATAAAAATAAAAAATAGGCCTGGAGTATTATGTAAAAGAATAGTAAAGTGCTTAAATATTTACGACCGGTTTTCGAATAAAATTCATGGTCAGGTAGAAATGTTAGTAAATTGTTCTTACCTGCCAATTGTATTGAATAATTCCAGTATGAACTTTCTGTTGAAGACATTATTGGTAGCCCTAAACAATAACAAAGAATTGCTGTTTATCTTAATTTCTTAGTGGAAAACATAATAAACATTGTATGGTCAACTAAATTGTTTGGTTTTTCAACTTGACCAGCAGATAAATCAATGTGTTATACAAAACCTATTTGAAACATTGTTTATAAAATAATTCCACAAGAGTTATATGTCTTTTTATCAGTTTTTTAATCTATACTTACTATTTAAATTTATTGTGTCCTTACAATCTTCTTCAATGTCCAATCGCCCTGTAAATATTTCTGGCTATCAAATAACTCCACGACAAATATTTTTAAATTTATTTGTTTTTGTTCAAGAAAATTTCAAGATATGCTTATGATTTTTGTATTTTTTGGTTAGGGCTATCTTAAATTCAGCTCCTTAAGTATTTCGATTCAAGATTCAATTATGACTGTCACAGTGATCTAAATTTTACTCGCATGTGCGTATGTGTTTTAATATAAATTTTAATAAATCAACTTACTTCTAATTCCTTCATGTGTATTAATAAAAAAAAACAAAACAAATTGTCTTTTAATATCAATATTATTGAATACTTAATTAATAATTAGTTTTAAGAATTAATATTAATTCTGAACAATCTATGGTAACAAACTTGTGGTCAAAAATGCATAGACTATCTTGAGCCTACTATATTTAACTCATTGAATTGTGTATAATGTATATAACAAAATAAATAGGATTTAGTTTTAAATACTAAAATATTAATTTTTTCTTTGATTTTATGATTCTAAATTGTAAATGAAAAGTACATTATATTATTATTTATTTTATAGTTAAAATATGATAAAAAAAATAATCTTCAAATAAGTAAATATAATTAAATAACTTACTTTCAAATGCAGCATCTGTTATAGAAAATTGAAGTTATAATTTTATTTTATTTTTCATCATAGTATTTGATTATTTTAGTTCAATCAACTATCAAGTTGATTTATAATATATAAGCCAATGGGGATCGTGCAAATTAAAAAAAGGAACATATTTTATTGATAATATTGTATAAAAAATAATGTGAATTTAAAATATAATGTTTATATTTTTGCAATATTGTTTCAAATAATAATTTAGAGCTTACTATTCCTAACTTCTTCTTCATGTTCAGGTTTTATTTTAATAAATGGATCTAAAAAATAAATTATTTTTATAAAATTCATGGTTGTGTATTGATAAATTGATAAATAATATTGAAACAAAACTATTGTATTAATAATTTTCAGAATAAATGTTGAATTCCAACGACCAAATTATTTTTTCCTTTGTTGATTTGAAGTAGTTAAAATAAATAGTTTGAAGTTAAAATGAATAGTTAAAATAATATTATTATTATATTAATAATATTATTATGTAAAAATATATTTTATTTTATCTACAGTTAACATTTGAAAGTCATTTCACGATACCAATGAATCAATATGATTTATTTAATCAATATTATAACAAAAAAATGAACTTGCCATCTAGTTTATATTGAGTATCAGTTTCATCTGCATCAAAAAATTAAAAATATTGATTTTATTAAACTCATGCCTTTATTTCAGTGTATTTAATACATAGTAGGTACAGAAGATTATATCTATGTCGAACATTATTGTCTTGAACTTTCATTATTTATGATATCATATAAAAATTGTAATTACAATTTTGACAAACTTCATAAAATTGCTTAGTTTCAAGATCTATTAGTCTCATCATTCCTGTAAAAATACAATTCCAAGTTTTAAAATGATATAATATGGAATATTTTTCTTATGTAAATCAAAGACAGTTTACAAAGTATGAAGAGTGCTCTGATATACAAAAAAAATTTGTTTGTTTGCTATATGTTGTTTGGTAACAAGGTTTCTGTTAATAATTAACTACCTAACTTATACATTTACAATTATATTGCTATGGATTCTAAATTGGAAAACTGCAGTTTTACTAAAACTAATGATTCTATAATGAACAGCAAATTCATATAATAAAAACCACAAAGCACAATTTGTTTTAATTGAAATATTTTTGTATTTTTAACTTACTAACTGTCGTCCCAAAGATTAAGTTTATAGCCATTATCAATATAAAAGTAAACAGTAATACTTTATGCATTGAGAAAATGAAAATCATTTTTAAATGTGAATTATAATCTTAATAATGTAGTTTAGAAATGAATACAAACTATATTGTTATCGGTAATTTTCATTTGACTTTTATATTTTATCGTAGAAATACGTACAGACGAATTATGATGGAGTTACCACTGAAATATCTGCTTTTATAAACACATGATCAAATAATAAAATGCGAATACCATATGCGTTTAAAACTTGTGAAGTAAATTTATTTACGAAATTGTCTTCGTTCAAGTGTTAAACCATTTGCTTGGCGTGAAATAAAAGATTCTTTTACCAGGAACATTTCCTCCTTAAAACCATAAAATAATTAATTAATGAAGATATTTCATGTATTCATCTTTATTTGTTAGTTATCTTGTCCGTGACAATTTTGATATTTAACAAATGTACTTTAGATTATTCTTTATTAGTCAAATTTTATGAGATAAATTTAAAATGTTATGATCTCAATTTTGATGGTAGCAATGCCGTACAGTACTCACTTTGAAAAATCCACAGTTAGATTCTAAGTGAAAGTTAAAAATAAAATAAAAATAGTCCTTTTTTTTCTATAATTTGTATACAATTGATAAATATATATATTATAACAATCATATTTTCTTTCACAAAAATGGTGTGTATTAGAGTTGTTCGAACAAAATTACTAATTATATTTTTCAGAATATTTATCTATTATTTCGAATTTTTTTTTAAGTATTGCAAACTGTCAGATATATCAACAGTTTTCTGTATTCAATCTCGAAAATTTAAATCAATATTACAAATTTATTTATTTTGTTATAATTTAACTGATTCGATTATAAATTTTAAGCTTAAAAAATCCAATGGTATTTTACTTCAAAAAACATGTACAAAATACAGTTATTTGAACAAATGCCGTAATATTAATCTTTAGAATATTTTTCTATTAATCTCAAATAAATATCAATATACATAGTTCAAACGATAATTTATCTAGTAAATAATTTTGCTATATATCAAATAACTCTAATTTTCATATTAGTGAATTTACATTTCATAGATTTTTTACTTTAACTTTCAATATAATAAACTTGTATTTGATATTTTATTAAATGATAAAGTATCTTTTGTTTCAACATGTACAATTTTATTTTGTTAAATGCGATCAACAAGTCAATAACATGATTTTAAATTATATTTTTATCAACCAAAGTACAAAAGAGCAAAACAAAGATGTAACATTTTATCAACATTTATAAATCATTATGATATATTATGTATTATATATCCTCAGTCAATAGTTTTATTATTTATTAATATTAATAATTTTGAATGAAAAACTATGATGGACAAATGTAAATATAACCTTGCATTCCAACGTATTAACTCACATAACAATAATAAAAATGCTTGTTAACTGTTTGAGATTTGTTATTCACACGTCAGTATCTATACTAAGTGATTTTTACTTGATGTTGGTAAATTTGTCTATAAAGATCTACAGATCTTTGTAGCATTTATTAAGTTTTTAAGGAATAAATAAATGTTAAAGACAGATGTCCAGCTTAAATGACAGACGTTGTAATACTTGACAAATTTTTTAAATCATTACTCACGTGTCAGTTATCCATAGAATAAAGAAAAATGACAAATATATTTTTATAATCATAAATGAAATCTTTATTGATATTATAAGCATCTATATATGTTTTAATTTTTATTATACATTGAATACAACATTTATACATCATATTTTAGAAGAATCCAATAGTAGTTTATTTTAATAAATTATTTTCTTATAAGTACAATCAAATACTACATACAATTATTTCTTAAAATACGATTTGAATGTGATACGTTTTAACAAAAAAAAAATAAAAATACATTGAGATTTTACTATGAAGATTATTAAGACACCAATACATCTGAGAAAAAGAAATAATTTTGAGTTTGATTAATACTGAATAACTATAACCGAATGAATCCAAAAATTTCTTAAAAAAATACCAACTTTACGAAAAACTATTGTAAAAAGAACTTACAGCAAACTTGTTTATACAAAAATCAATTTATTTTATATAGTATACATTTAATACTTTTATGGATTAATTGAAGTATAATATTTTATATACTATATAGTAACTGAGATTAATTTACCCAATACCTGATATGTATTCAAGGAATTTAAAATTTCACATGCAATAATCATAAAACATTTTTATATGTGTAGATAATATATATATATATATATTTGATTATTCCATACTCAAGTTAAAATAATAACATTAACCATCATCATATAAATACAACATAATTTCTTTTAAAGTATTTTGACATTGACAAACCAGAATAATGAAAAAATAATAATACAATAAATGAACAGGTATATTTGAATATAGTTTTTGAATTCACGGCTTGCTCTAAATAGGAAACCTCTATGGTAAACAATGTATTCTAGATTTATATTTTTACTTGACGTTGATAAAATCAAACTTGAAATTATTTAATTATTTAATTTATGTAGGTACCTAGTAGATGTAGGTACCTACTCAGATCATTTACAAAAAATAACCTTTGTGGTATATTAATTATATATATAATTGTCGTTTTTATGTTATATTGTAGAGAAGTATTGTTATCGACTAATGTATGAGAAACATAATGCGATTAGGTACATAAATATTATAGATTGAATGCATGTTAAACATTTTCAGTTTTGACTGTTGTCTCGGTTGTAAGTGAAGGGTCTGAAACATATAAGTAAATAAACATACATAAACCTGGCCTATTCAGCACCGATTAGTTGAATAACTTTTTGAATTAAATTTGACTCACCGAGATACATTAACTTGAGAAGTAAAGTCGAAAATATGTAAGGTATGTCAGGAAATTCTGAAAAATACATGAAAAATGGTCCTGAGTACATAACATATACTAGCTAAATAAATGCTGAAAATCATGTGTTTTACATGGCATATGGTAGCTATGTAAATACTAAAATTTAGGTTTCTTTTCTCTGAACATTTTTTATATTCGTAAATCTGTTTTAAAAGTTTCATGTGCAATCATTTTTTGGTAAATAATGAGATATGGATAATATCCAAAGGATAAAGTACTTTAGACATATCATTTATATAATCTTGTCAATAACTTGATATTAAATCAACAAAATTTTTGCACCTATTATTGAGTTCTAATAAACTATATCACTTACCGTCGGGATTTTCTGAAATCATTAAACAATAATACAAAATAAATATACTTTTTTTTTTTTTTTTATCAAATCGTTGTTAACAGTTCTTTATCTCACATAATATATACGTGTATTTTTTATAGTTGAAACGTTTAAAAAAATTCTTTTTCCATACAATTTGAACAATGTATCAAACTAATTGTCCGATATTTTTTACATTTAATTACGTGTTTCGGTCAATGTGTTTTTTAAATTTAGGCATGTGTGTCGGTCAATTTCCATTTAATGCGTATTAGTTACTTTTGAGGAATTATCATATTTGTGCTTGGATTTATAGTATTTTAAAACAACTCACTAATAGTTTGATTAAAATGTTTTTCAATCTGGTCTTTGGTCATCGGATATTTATCTGAAATGAAACATGGTATCGTTAAACTGATTTTCTTAAAAAAAAAATAAATATTTTTAAGTTGTATAAACTAAAAGTAGGTTTACTAAACATTGCTATTGTGATGAACAATAAAACATAAACTTAATATATTCAACAAATTACTTCGTTTGTAACATTTCATCGCATATACGTTATATGGTTCGTTGTCTATCGGATTATCTGAAAAAACAACCAAGATTGTTATGGTAAATAATAATATAGTTATGAACCTAGCCACCTAGGTAACTTACAGTCTCTCAACGTTTGTAGCCACGCACTTGCATCTGAACCTAAAAATATAGTTTTAAATTTTAAATTTTTAGTGAATGTTATATTATAATTGTAAAAAAATGTAAATACTTACGTTTTAGATATACTGCAAACGTTTATTATGTAAATGTTAAAAATATATAAATTAAATTATCATTTTGAATCCAGTTATTATTGTGAAAATAAATAATTAATTTTTTTTCAATTAACTTATTTGGTATTAGTAATCTTAGGGACAGAAATGCATTACTTAGACTAGGTATATTTCAAAATAATTTAAAAACAATTCAGCACCGCTGAACGGTCTCTGAGTGTCCAATACACTGTGCATTCAGTGTGTATTAATAAAAATAAAAATAACATTAAAACCTTAAAATTTTATATCACTAATAATATAACCTACGACAATATATTTATTCATAATGTAAATAAAACTGTGCAGGCACTTACATGCTCTATCGTCTGTATAATATATTTTAAAATACATTATAAACTTTATTTATTTAAATAATATAATTGATTTGGTTTGATAAATTTCTATTCTATCTGTTCTTGAAATTTTAATTCATTAATATCAATATTCATACAACTTTAGCGTGTGGTAAATTTTAGTTTTAATTTTTGTTGTAATTTTTTTAATAATAATTCAAAAATAATTGTTTTTTTTTATTATTAATGTTACTATCTTTGTCTAATTCTCTTCAATATTAAATATAATACATAAAATAGGTATTCCTAAAATTAAAAATACACTTCTTGTGTGATTTTCAACATGAATAAAAAATGTATCATCTGATTTAATTTATCAACTCTGGTTATCGATCAAAATCAATGTGCAACCAATTACATTACAAATGTTGGTCCTGGGAATTATAGTTAAATGCACTTATAAAAAAAAAACAATTTAGCTAGTAAACATAATATTTCTTACCGCTTTGTAAACCTGGATTAATTAGAAATGATTCAATTTTATTATTATTAATATTCTACAAAGACAAATGTTTAATACTAAATTCACAAGTAAGACCTGTTTAAATTATCTTAACTAGATTTTGGAGTTAAAAACATTTATGAGAAGTCATGAGATCTAATAACTTTTGGAGAAATACAAAAACCACTAACTGAAATCCCTTAATATTTAATACAACTATAGAACAAAGTGTAGTAATTAGCAACTTATGCTATTTTAAAAAATATTTTGAAGAATTTTAAACGTTTTTGGAAATTATTGTGCATAAAATACAATAAACTTGGGGGATGTACCTAGCTTATATGAACCTTTTGAATAACAATTTCATTTCAATCTACTTCAGGATATTTTTTTTAAAGGTCCGGGAAATGAATGAATAATGTGCAATATTCCATTAATTTTGGTACATAATTAAATAACACAAAACTATATACTCATACGTTACCTTTGATTTTGTCTATTAAGTAATAAACATATAAATATATATATTATATATTGTAATATAATTTTAATTTTTCAAAAAATTAAGTAAATTCTGTTTCAATAAGGATTAATAGAAAGAATCACATAAGGAATACTATTTGTCGTTGTACTTTTCTGTCATTTGATATTCTCAATACATTATTAATATATATTAATTTTATTTATGTATTTTTGATGTTTATGAAAATACATTATTATCTAAAGTTTGCTACAATCATGGTTGTATTGGACATTTGCAATTTTATTGGATATTATGCAACTAGGCGTTTTAAGGAATAATGAATAATTCTGAAATTTCATATGAATCACTTAACATTTAAAACAATTTCACATGAATTTTAACAGCATTTTCATGTAATTTAGTAAAATAAACGTTGGTACGAATCTTAATATGTTTGAGAACAATTTATTATTAAAGGTCAAGTGATGGAACACAGAAACGTTAGATCTTTTAATTTGTTCATGCGGTATATTGACAATCTATTGAGACTACAGTCATAAACCAATATGCGTCAGACGAAATAACATAGTTTTACATTTGCCGGCATCGAGGTATTAGGGCCCTACAACATAACATCAGTATGATATTTGTGAGGAATTTTTCGGTGTGCAAATCAATCCTATGCTTAGAAGTTGGAATATTAAATGTTTGGAAATTTCAAATATTATTATCTCTAGAACACACTTGTGTTGACGCCGTCAATTGATTTAAAATATTCGAGAGATGGCGGGTTTTTAACATATGTAACGTTTCTATAGTGTCACTGGAATTTCTTAATTATTATGTTCTTTGTTTTGTCGTTCAGTGTGGCAACACTGTAACAGTGGTCGTCGACAACGGCATCGGCCGTTATTATTTTCATTGCCGGTGACTGTTCCCTTTCCAGTCCAGGGCACTCATTGCCATTACGCGGCAGCCATTTTTAGTCGTAGTTTTTTTTTTTGTTCTCGTCTCATCGTTCGTGCTGAAGACGTGAAAATTATTCGTTTGTGGCCGTGGCTTGGTGGTCGCACGCACGTGGGGCTTTGTAATCTGTGTATACTTTTATCATATTCAATTGATAAATTATAACTGTACATTCCCCGGTGCGGTCGCGTTGGGATGAAATCCGCCACCGAACACAGTCACTTTCTGTGAGTATTGATCAACCATATTTTTGTTGTAAGCGTATGTGTCAAGGGCACGATCCTGGCCGCCATAGACTTTTATGTTGTAGCGCAGCCATGGGCTAATCATTTATTGTTTATCATACACTGCATTCGGGCCGCCGTATTTATTATTATTAATATTATTATTCATATTATTTAATTAATTATTGCCAACACTGAGGTTCTATGGCAGAACTAATTATTATTATTATTATTACAATATTTTTAGGAATTAAGGATTAAGTGGAAAGAAGGTCGTGGCACCATTTTCAATTTAACCTGTGGGGGAGGGGGGGGAGGATCTGGGAATAGGTAGAATTAAATTTTTGTGAGGGTATTTGGATAATTTTTTAAATTAGTATTACCTATAGCATTGATTAAGTATACTTAATCAATGCCTATAGCTTCTTGGCTATTTCTAAAGTAATCTTATTAAAACATATAGTTGCGTAAAATAAAATATAATAGGTACCAAGAAATATACTTACCCATTATTTCCACTGATTGTATTTATTTAAATTAAATTAAATGAATATTAATTATTTTTTATGTGTAGTATAAAGAATCAAGATAATCTTAGTAGGTATTATATGCTCATGATAGTTGGTAAGAACTTTGTAAAGTATTAATCATAGTATATTTTAGTTTATAACTGTGATTTATTTAACTTTCTAAGTAGGATAGTAAATGTTTACATTCTTACTTTTAGATTTCTCTGCGTAAAACATTTTGTAAATAATATTAGTTTAAACCTATGATATCATAATTTTGTAAAAAGAGTAGTGAACAGGGACAGAGAGGGCATGGTGACATAAGAGACCATCACGTTATATGAGTTGATCTTACTCCCAAAGTGCGCCAATAAATGTTTCACATAAAAAAAACTTCCTAACTATTATTATTTTATGTTTAGTAAATATAAGCATCTGGATGGGTATAAAAATGATAGTTAATTAACAAAAACAAGTATAATTCATATAATTAATTTTCGATAAATACAAAACGTACTAGATTTCAATACCAAAGCAGAGTGTGCGGAGATCAGTCTATCGTCGACAATGTTTCAGAAAACTTCTTATTTTTAAATATATCAGTTATTATTTTTTCTCCTGATATTCAATAATGTTGTTAATAATAAAATTGCTTTTATTTATTTCGTCAACGATAAATCAAACTTTTAATGGTAACTTGATTTTTTTTATTTTAATTGTGTTTTTGATTTTTGTTCCAGGTACTTTATTTTATGAGCCAATAAGACAATACATTGCAGCATTCACTATGAACAAAGAACCTCAGGAGCCCACCCACCGGGAGGCTGTAAGTAGTACCGAATACTGATTATAAAAATACTAAAAATATATTTAGTTTTTAATGTTTCAAATATTATTATATCTTTTAAGTTTTACTTACGAATGAACATCAATACTATTTGATAATATAAAAATTTTAAAATAAATAATTTATTTTACTTTCTCATCAGAATACATATTAAACAAATACTTTATTACATTTTTCATATAATTTGATGTTAGTATTCGATATTTTTCTAAATATGAGTGGGTTACATTGTAAGTAGGTACTTATATCAAATGCAAATTAGCTATTTTTTTTTAAGAAGAAATGTGAAACTGAACAGCAATTATTATAGATTTAAAAAAATTAATGTGACTCGCATATTTTTCATTATATGTGTGATACAAATGTCAAGTATAATATTCATTATTATGAAACACGTATATATATTTTTTTAATTGAAAATGATTCGCAAAAATTTTTTATAAACAATCATAATATTGGTTACTGTGGTTACAGAATAGGTATACATATAAAGAATGTTCAATTTTTAAAAATATTTGTGGTGGGCGACCCCCTTAACACCTAGGGGTTTTAAAAATAGTTAATGTCCTATTCTCATGTAAATTTCATGAAAATCTGTCGAGCCATTTCAGAGTAGTATGGTGACTAACATTGTGACACGAGAATTTTATATATAAGATTAATATAATCATTGAATATGGATACACTTTTACTGAGTTTCTAAACAATTTGAGATAATAATTAAAAATTCTAATTATTTTGAAAAACTCTAATGTTTCCTAAATTAATATGAATTAGTGATTACACTTATGCATATTTATTGTAAGATAAAAATTTTATTAACAATATGTACTTACGTTGCAAATCGTCTGTAACACATTGAATTATAGTTAAATTAACATAAAACTACATTAAACAACAAAATGTTAACAGTAGGTTAAACTGAATGATTTTAAAACAAGGTTCAAATTATGTAGTACATATTCTCAGTTCATAGATATTATTGTTTTATATATAATATATATATTATTTATTTGATATAAATTATTCTTATTTTAACTTTAAAAATTAAGAATATTTTCAAACATGAGTCAAGTACACAAATTACATATTTTCTCTGGCATCTCCTTTCAATCGAGATCAGCTATCTATTAATTTACTTTTGTTATTTAAATGGGGAAGATATACTATTTTTATTTTGAAAAATTACTTTATTAATTCAGATACTTTACAAGAATTTCAATAATTAGTATATAATAAACTAGACAGTCAATTCTTAATTTTTTTTTTTTTAATTAAATAGATACTTACACTTTATAACATGTTAGTTTTATTTATGGTTATCAATGTTGAAAATAGAGTACTCTATTTTAAAATTCTACGTAGAATTTTGGACACGATAAATAATTTTAAATAATTAGAAACTATAATAATGACTAACAAATAATAAACCTACTTTCTTCATCAAATATTTCTAAAAAAAAATAAATATTTTAGCATTAATATGTAAATGGGTTTTTGGTCTAGATACAACATTTTTCGTAATGAATTTTTGTACTATTCTATAAATTCACTATAATTGAAATTATATACAATACCATTCTATTCTATTCATACATTTTTTCTTAACTTAAAGTCAATTATTACAATAAATTAGTAAGTAATTAAGTATTTATTTCACTTACTATTAACAGCTTTTTCGACTGTACAATAACATATTACATATTATTAAATTTGTTTGGTATTTTATAAATTAATATACTATTCAATACCAATTGTGTAACATTTGATATTGTTTAATACCCTATTTACTAATATAAGATATACTATTTATTCCCTTTGTGTATTCTCATAGTTTATTTTAAGTTAGTCTACAAGACACTTTTAAAGAATATAATAGGTATTATTATACCTATGGTATAAATATGTATAGATATGGAATATTTATCAAACCTGATAAAAAATTTTTGTTAATTTTTACGATTTACATAAGCATATTTTTACCCATCATCTTTATTCACAAGAAAAGTTTATGAATGCACAATACATTTCAGATTTATATTAGTAATATAATATTACCTATCTCATTACCACTTGATTGTTGAATTAAAATAGTATATTAAATATTAATGAAATTTTATAGTTATGCTTTTAATATTAAAAATTATCAAAAATAAGGATATGGTTGAATATACATATATATCATTTATTACCAGATTAATACTTAGAGAATTAGATAGTATTTACTTACCATAATCTTTTTCTTTTTCTAGATTTTGATAAAGTATTAATTAATTTTAAACTACTCTACTAAAACTTAGTAAATTATTATTATACATGAAACCTCTTGTATTTATTAACATAGAATGATTAACAGCAATATTAATAGTTATCCACTTACCAGATTCAGAATTAACTTTTACTCTTTCTTTTACATAAGCTGTTCAATATTTTAAAAAAAAAAAACATTAGAAATTAGTTGATATAATAACTAAAATAGTAACATTTACCAGGTCTAAAAAAAAAAACTACTAAAACTCGAATTTAAAAATGTTAAAAACCTTTTTTCTTAAAAATGAACTATATCTTAGGTATCTTTCGGTTCTTGGAAAAAGAGAGACTAGAATAAGTCTTAAATAGCAAGGATCATATTTGAGCACATTCAAAAATGTGTAAAAATTCATCAACCAATTAAACTTTTATATGATTATTGATGAATTTATTTAGTAATCAATAAGTTTTTATAAGATTTACTTGGAACTAAAAAAGTAAAAGATCACTAATGAAAATTAAATATAAATGATGATTCAGGAATTGTCACTATTATTGTTACTTTATAATATCTTATCTTACCTTAGTAGGTATAGATACTATCAAATGTGTAGTTATTGTGTAAGTTATAATAATATAATCATGGGCACAATTTGAATTTTTTTGAAATGAAACTGAATACAACCTTATTTAAGAATTTAATATATCACATGTTGATATTGAATAAATAGACAGAACTTACTTCTAAATGGTTCTGTTTGATAAAATAAGAAATATAATTAATACATTTATATGTTTTACTATGCTAAAGTTTAGGGCTTATGAAATTTGAATTTATTTTAATGTTATTTAAATGCATTATAAAATGTTACTTACCATTCTGTGGTTGACCTATACACATATAACACATGTTAAAACATTAACTCAAACATAGTTGTCACATAATCCTAGTAGTTTATACATTTTTACAAAAAAAAAAACAATTATAAGAATATTTATCTGTGATGTATTTAACATATAAGTACATATTAGGTACTTACTATTATATATTTGCTCTAATAAAAATCAATCATAATACAGTATATAGTATGCAACTAGTTTATCAAGTAATTTTAGTAGATTTTAAATTCAAATTTATATGCAAAGCCTTTTATCTTATTAAAGATAAAATGTAATGCCTATTAAATTATTTAGCTATAACTATTAAGCTCGGAAATCAATTACATTTTGTATATTTTTATTGATAAATCTCTTTATTTGTCATTAGTGGTTTTTTTCAATCTTTACAAGGACCACGCATAAAAAAAAAATGTTAATTTCTTTACAAATAATTTAATTTAAACTTATTGAAATAAAAAGTGTAAATAAAATTGTATACGTACTTTCTATTGTACCTGTGTATTTTGTTATAAATCAAAAGATTATTAACAATGTATCGAAATATGAAAATTAATATTGAGTAATGAAATATGTTCTTAAAGAAATGTTCTATATAGTTCCCATACAGACTTTTTAAGTTGGAGAGTAAAATAGCACCAATAGTTAATTAATATTATGTAATTTAAAAGAAAATGTTATTTGAGGAAGAATGAATACTAATTAAAAAAAATATATACATTATAGTTCTTCATTTTATTTTGTATTTAGTAAAATATAAATTTGATGTTGTAGAAATTTTGACATGATGACTTTTGATATTTGATTACAGTGTAATTTTGGCTGACCGCAAGGAATAGCTTTGGATTTTAGAAAAGAGAAAATCTATGAAATTAAGTTTGGTGTAATATCAATATTAATATGAGGATATGGGTGTCATACATGGACCTAATTATATCAGGTAAAAAAACAAGTTGAATATCTTATAAATTTAGACTAGGTAAAAATTGTCTCTTAAATCACCACATATAAGTGGAAAAATATAGAAGCTAGGTTAAGATAAATTTACGTTAACTGGAAACAAAAAACATTATAATTAAATAACTAAGTATGATAAAAAAAATGAAAAATTGTATTAAACTATTAAATTGTATAAATACTATGAATAAAATAAATAGGTCTGGCCTAGAGTATAAAGAGTGCAAATATTTGCACTCTTTTTTATAATACTCCAGGACCTATTTATTTTATTTTTATTTATATGGTTTATATATTTAATAGCTTCAATACATTATTTTATGAGTACCACTAAACATTATTTATGTTCATTTATTTTGTTTATATTTTTTATATTATAATTTAATTATTAAAAGATTCGAAGTAATAAAAAAATTATCTTATTATTAAATTTATTTATTTTGACTATTTATATATAATTATTATTGAAAATATACATACCAACTACTCGCTCTATATGTGAAAGAAAAAAAATTCTTTTATTTTGTATCATATTGCGCATATTTAGCGTAAAGTTCAAATTTATCTGTTATTTATATTCTATACTACTATACTATACAATAGTCAAATAATATCTCTTAAAGCTCTTATTACTTTAAAAATACAAATGTAAAATATAATATATGAGGAACAATGGTATTCGCTATTGTATTAAATTATATTGATTCTTCGAATCATCATAATTTAATTTATGTTACTCAAACCTAATGAAATATTTTGGTATTTTATAAAAATATTCAGATTTTAATAAGATATCAAATTTAAAAATGGATAAATGAAAAAAGATCAATTTGAAACTAAACTAAAAGGTTAAACATTTCGGATTACGTAATATTTTTTTCGGGCATAGGTATATATTATTATTTATAAGATCTCAATCTACAATGTTTATGTTCAATAATACAATAGTACTATTTAAAAAATTGAAAAAATTACTTACGGATAAACAAAACTAATTATAACAAACAAAACATTATAGGAAAGTAGTTAAAATATTGTATGTACATTTAGTCATCCTTATAAATATGTTCTATATTAAAGTGTGTATCAGAGTGCGTTTATTTTTAAAATAAAAATATAAAATCTTGACCAACAGACAAAAGTTATTCTGCACTCGTCTTACTATGACTCAAACCATAATCTA
The DNA here is from genome assembly GCA_948098885.1 of Drepanosiphum platanoidis. NCBI lineage: Eukaryota > Metazoa > Arthropoda > Insecta > Hemiptera > Aphididae > Drepanosiphum > Drepanosiphum platanoidis. The sequence continues at coordinate 10,177,981 of OX402539.1, forward strand.
ATAAATTAACCAAACTTAAAAATATTAATCAGTCTTAATTATTGACCTTCATTTTAAAAATGGTGAGTTGATTGTTGTAATTAAATGTATTTAAAATAATACACTACTACCACCTCATATTATTTAATTCTTATTGTTCAAATAAGATTATATACTATACCTCTATTGCATTTTATTGTTTGTGTCAAATTAAATTATTATTCTTTTTAAATTTTCCAAAAATTATTTTTTCGGTTTGTAAGGATAACACAAAATTCAACTTCTAATCTTAAAAGTACCTTTTGATGAAATACGATATTTCATGATCAAACAAGTTGAAAATATTAAAAAATTACTTACGGAGCACCCTTTCTATTAATTTTGTTCATTTTAGAAACGATAAAAATATTAACGATAAAATTGTATTTGAAATATTTCATTATATTCTTAAGTTTTAAATGATGACAAAAAGCATACACTAAAAAAAGGTAATGCAGACTTCATAATAGTACAATAATACCGTAAAATGGTTCCAATTCATTGTAGAAAAATTAAAATGTACTTACGACTGTTAATCTTGTCATCTATAATATAATAAATAAATAAATAAAACGGACAATTTTGAAAATATCCAATTATAAAAATAACTATATATTTCATGTTTTAATCACAAGTCAAGGTAAATCTCGGGCAATTTAATAAAATTATATGACAACTAGTATAGATACTCACTTTTATCTCCTGATGAGAATTCCTGGCCTGTTAAAATTCAATGGAATTCATGCCGAAGTATCAAAATAAAAGTTAATTTACTAGATCATGGTCATAGCGATTTGAAGTACCACAAAGTATTTCAGCTGAATGACTTTGTATTGAATACATTTCTTAGGACTTATAGGCTACTGAAGTACACACTTTGTAAAATTCTCAAATATCTATTTTAAATTTTTGGTGTATGCTTCCAATTACCAATTACAATTACAAACTACTTTTTTTTTGTAATGACAACACCTATTTGAGCATCAGATTCAGATTGGCCTATTTTTAAAGTAATTTTGACCCATAGCCTATTTGGGCATATTGCCCTTACCTTGAAATTGATTGATTTACAATTATTTCAAATTTAAAAATTGGGTTAATTCAATTTTTCATAAAACTAGTAGGGACTAGAAATGGATTGATGATTTTTAATTCAATAAGAGACATTTCTCATTTGAAAATAATTAATTTTTTTTTCTATTAAAAAAATGTGATAGTCATATTATAGAGTAATATATATTATTCAAAAATATTTCTCTTCTCATTTCATAAATATAAATCCCAATTTATAAAAAAAACTATTCAATACAGAGATTACAAAATTGATAAAACTATTAAAAACTTTGCAACTAAATTTTTTGTTGAGATAAAATCACAATAAATTTTGGATTAAGAACTATAGTTGTGATAAAATTTCACAAACTACTCACTTCAGTAGAAAGACATTCAGCTGAGATATTTAATGGTACTTAAAATAGTAATCACTCAGCATATTGCCTTAAATAAAAAAAGTTATTTATATTGTCATTGTTTATTATTCTTACCCTTTAAATTAACTGTAATGTGCAGGAAAAAGAAACTATTATTAAAATTGGCTCATATATTCAATTTATATCTAATAGAAATTCAGTTATATACAATATTTAAATAAACTAGGTAAACACACGTTTGTCTATTTTGCTTATCTTCTTAAATTTAAATGAATGTATAAAATTATGACTTATGAACATAATATTCAGAAATACAATGCATTAGGAAAATTATTTGAGTATTGAATATGGTTAGACTAGAAAAAGGTTAAAAAGTTATTCAGCATAAAACCAACTTACTAAATACTTCGACTAAGTCAATCAATGTAACATACACATAGATAAGATACATATAGACAAGTTAATACATTATAGATATATGACATGAGATGGGATATTTTAATTTCACTTACATTGCGAAACAACTGCATAAATTAAGTAAAGTTAATTTGTGTTATGTGATTTTGTTTTTTCTGACAAATTATACTTACTATTGTTGTATACTATTTTCAAGAAAACAAAAAAACTAATTTAACCCTCAATGCCGAAAAATATCCTCAGTTCTATTTCTATTTGGTAGTTATTCATTCATTAATCATTATTAGAAAATAAACTGCAGTATAAATACAATCCTAAAAAATTTTATTTGTTGGGCAAGTCTTATATTGGTTATACTATATTTTAATATAGTTATAATTATATAAGTTATAAGCGAGTAAAAATCTTAAATAAAGTACTCACTAATATATTTAATTCTCTCCCAATACGTTGACTTAGTTTCATCGACATTTGGTAGTACTAAAGAATAAAAACTATTGTTTAATTACAGTTTCATTGAATTTTCCACTTGTTAGTGTTAAACACTACATTATTTTTAAATTCAATGCATGTTACATGATGATTACATGTTTTACCTATGGCATAAAAAATTTGTACTTACATTTAAACACTAAAATTAAAAAATTTAAAAATTTAATTATTATTTTAGTACCCAATTCGTTATAGATTCATCCAAAAAATTGTATTACGAAAAAAAAAAGAAAATTATAAAACAATATTTCACGTGCTCATGCTAAGAAAATGTGTGACCATCCCACCCATATGTAATAAACTTACCTTGTACATTTATTGAGTTGGTATTGTCTGATTCTAATTCCTCTGAAATAAAATAATGTCCACAACAGGATTTAAGCTTGTTTGATTATTCTTTGTTTAAAAATTATAAAACACAATTGAGTCTTTAGTCAAAGAAAAATGTTGATGAACTATAAAAATGTTATTTGCAGATATTCAAGACAAAAATGGAGGTATAATATTATATAATTTTGATTCATTGTCAACTGTTACCAATGAAAAACACTCAATACCAAGATCAAATGATAACATCCTTACACTCAATACAATCATTATCTTAAGTAACCAGGTAAGTAAAAGTAAACTCACCTCTTATTTCTACAAAAATTAAATTAAAATTAAATGAAGTTTATATTATTATTATTCAACATTCTATTTTTAATCTATCCACAGGTGATATGAACCCATATCGATTTACACACATGGAAAATGTACAGAAGATAGTAAGAGTTTAAAACAAACAAAAATATACTGATCACAAAAACACTAAACGAGGCGCCAAACACAAGGATTTTTTTGAAGTCATCATTTATTGCATGTAAGAAACAAAAAACTTATTTATTGGAGTAATCATCCACCTTAAGTTTTGTTATTTTGTAAAATATGGTAAATTATGGATTATAATATTTCAAGTCTTATAGATTAATTAGATTATTGGATAGTCTTATTTGCACATCTTACATGGAATTATGATAAGAATAAAAACAGATAGGAAAATATTATAATTATAATATTTGTTAATTATTTCATAAACTAATAGTGCTTTCAAAAGTAAATTACATTATTAATAGATTTAAATTGTTGAATATAGTTCTTACAAATATAAACAATGACATTTATTTTAAAAAAAAACAATGGACTATAATATTCAAACAAGCAAAATCTGAAAAACTACTCACTATTAAAGTCTTCATCTGAGTAAAAATATTTCAAAATATGATCTCATTAATTATACAATAATAAATACATTTATATACTAATATTAGATCAAATTATTATCCAATTTCAATGACCATGTTTGTTATATAAGTTAGGATTCTGATCGAAGTGATCAATGTATATTTATTTAATTGCAATTTGTTATTTTTTTTCGTATTCAATCGTAAGTGTAGTAAAACTGCGCATAAAGCTTAAGTGAATAATATCCTACATGAAATAATTAAACAAAAACTTACTATTTATCATTTTATCCTCATCTTCCGCTGGTAATAATTCGTCCTTAGGTTCTTAAAATACAATTAATTTAATGTATTAATATTATTTGATAAAATAAATTAATTAAAATGATAATAATGATAGATTTTAACTCAGGAGTCCTGTTCAGGAAAGATATTTTAGACAGTTTAAACACCCGACAAAATTTCTTTAGGTTTACATTAATCAATTACAATTTTTCAGAATTATTTAGAACATAAAACATTTATTATTTACCTGTATGTATATAATTACAACTCTATAAGTTTAATAACTTATCTAAAAACATAGAATAACTTACGATCTGCATTTTCTTTATCGGCTAAAACAATTAACAATTTGAATAAAGTTAATGGCTGCTGAGAATATGAGAGTTTATTTTGTTGGCTATTTCTTAAAACATTGTGTTGTTGCTTGCATTTTTTTTTCATATGTAAAATTTGGGTTTATTGAGTTTTCATTATGTTTATAACTAGTGTCAAGTGTTCATGAGTAATGTTAGTACTTTATTCATCATAGCATCTAATATACTCGTACTCAATTATTTGAAATATTCACCTTTAACGATAACAACTGCAATATTTCCATCTTTATCTAGCAATTGTACCTTGTCTGTAAAATACAAAAAAAAATCAGGTTTAATGAATAAAACTACTGACTTATTATATGGATAAGATACGTAACTTACATTTCTTTATAGTTTAATTTTGATAGAAAATATTTTAAGGACGCAAGGAAAATCAACTGAGTCACGGAAACCAAAGGAAATATGATATTTTATTAGGAAATATCAATTATGTTTGGTTTCATGAAAATAGTAATTAACACATTTTTATTGACTTACCAGCTGTTCCACCTATTTTTAAAAATACAAAAAAGAAAACGAAAAGCATTTGATGAATTATTTATTGTAACATAAAGCCTAGCTAGACATGAGAATATTATTATTTTAAATTAAGGATTTAACGATTATTTATAAAATATTGTCTTATTCATGTTTGAATAGTCACCTTCTTCTGTAGTATAAAGCTTATTGCCATCTTTATCGGTCAGATCTAGTTGTTCTGTATAATACAAACGATCAATATCAATATTTTGATGTGATAATATTTATTTCATTTACTTGTTCCTGTTATTAATTTTTAAAAATTATAATTAGAAAATGTATAAAGTGTATAATAATATTATAATCTCTATTACTTTTTTTTTTATAGTGAGCCCTAGTATGTTGACTTCACAAGTAAAGCGATCAAGATGTGAAATGCGAAAATAATAAGGTAAGTTAACGTTTCTAAAATAAATCTTTATAGTATTTTTTCGAATTGGTAATATATTTGTCATATTGATAACTCAACTATATTTTATCTTATTGCTGCAAAGAGATAATATTAATTTATATCGTAATAGATATTTCTAATAATTTTATTAGAAATTTATAATTACTTACTATTTTTTACTTCTTCGACTTCATCTAAATTTAAAATATGGTAATCAATTATTAGACAATTAAGTATTGTTTCTATTATTATATAAATAAATCTTGATGTTCATGATTACAATTTTTATTAGATATATTATTTACCAATGTTTTCGAGATCATAATAATTATTAAAATTAAAAAAGAGTTACCTGTGATTATAGTATCAGGGTATTTAACACCATCTTTATTTTTTAAACTCAATAGTTCTGTAAAAAAAAAGAAAAGAAAGGTTTATTGATACAATTATATTATGTTAATTAGAGCTTTTATAACATTTTACTTACTGAATGAAGTTGCATTTGTAAAATTAATTGTTAAAACTATTAATGATGTTGTAAGTAAAACCCTAAATGTTGAAGATATTAAAACCATTTTTGTATCTACTTATTCTCACAGATTCAATGCAAGAGACTTTGAAATCAATAGGTACAATACGTTTTTCTGAAGTTATAAATTTTGTTTTATATCTGTTGTCGCCTACTTTTGTCACATTGCAAATAATTTATGATGCTCAACAGGTATTACCAATTTTGTTGGAACAGTCGAACAAACAATAAAAAAGCGATATTTCTTCTACTTTGAATGCGAAGCTGAAAACATAGCAATACTTCTTAAAAATATGCCGTGTAATACTAAGCTTTATATTATAGGTAGGTACCTACGCACAAAATAGTTAACATGATTTATATCTTTAATTTATGATTTTATATAGGTACCAACTGTAATATTGAAAGTTTAAACGTCTACAAAGCTGCATTTTAACATACCAGTCCAATTTTTAATGCATATTTACTGGATGTTGATAAGTTTTTTTCAATTAAAATGGCTAATATAACATTTTACTATAAGATATTGATGTAAGTATTTGGAAATCCCAATTTGTAATGATTATAAGTTTCTAACAAAATTTATCTCAAGTATTTTTATTTTGTTTTATTGAATTATCGATTATTTTTAGTAAATTATTAACTATAAAATAAAATTGGTATTTTAATTACCGAAATACCCTTTTTTAGAAATTTGTGTATTATGTATTAATTTTCTAACTCTTTCGGTGAGTACATTTGTTACTCTCCAGATATGAAATTTACCAATTCATGAAATAGGTCAGTGAGTTGCCCAGTTCATAGAAGGTGCTAAAGATTTCTATTAAATAGTTCGTTTCATGAATTTAACAATACTTGTATGTACAAATATTTTCAATATTGATAAAATATGTTGAAACGTAATTGTTGATAAATTATCATAAATCTTTGAAATATTGACACAGATGTACTTGCATAAAAAATGTACGTTTACGTACATTAATAAGTCAATATTATATATATTGATTTATTTCTCGTATTTTATATTCATATTATGTTAACTTTTCTAGTCATTTTTGATAATTTTTGTGCACTTGTTAAGTACAACAGGTAATAATAACTAATAGCAGCAATTTCAAGACAAGATTTTGAAATCAATAATATACCTAATGATAAATGTTACTTCATGTTGCTCATTAGTCATTATTAATAAAATCTGTTTTGTCAAATAATGTTAAGTATTGGGTCATATATCTTAGATTATCTGTGGCTAGTTCATGAAATAAATACATTTTTTTTTTTAATCCAGTTTATGAAATGAGCAACTATTTACCACCCATTCTAGGAATTGAGCAACACACTTGGTTATTTCATGGAATGGGCAAAAATTGTAAAATAAAAATCTCTGGGCTATTTCAAATCACTGATGATTAATAGTGATAGCAAGAGTCATAGAGTAACACGAGTTTATTTCATTAAGGCCACCTGTTGTGGGAATATGGAAGTGAAACCAATTTGAGTAATTACAAATTACTACTCGGACCCAACTCGTGTTCGATTAAATTTATTGAGACCTAACTCGTGTTTGTTTTGCTAGCTCTCGCCAATGCGTATTAACCATTTGTTCTGAATACTTGTTAGACCATCACTTAAATATGGTACATAGTATGTGCTACACACATTTGATTTAGATAAATGTGTGATTGTTTTTGAAATTGATAGATATAAGCATTTAAAAAGAAAAGGAGTGAACTTGATTATTAGGATTTCTTGAGACATCTTGTTTAATAAATAACAAGTAGATATATTCATAAACTAAATAGTAATTTATTGCATAGATTAAGTATACAGTATATTTAATCTATGTTTATTGGTACATAATCAACTTTTCGTAATATTATTTTTGTACAATTTTATCTATAAGTAGTTCATTAACCATACATTTATCATAACTATTGGTTGTGTAAAGTTTGATTTAGTTTGGCATTTAATCTGTTTTTTTAGTGCTCGTATATTATTATTTAATACAATTTCTAATGTAAAAACAATCTATATTTTCATTAATTAATTTTTCAGGGCATTGTGGTTGGACGCAATTTTTCCATTATGCATTTGTGACTATTTAGCCCACAATTAAAGAATTATATGGTTCTATAGCAGTATGTTTAATATTGAAATTGGATCATGATGAATTCTTTTAAGTTTTTCTTCTTCAAAGCTAGAAAATAGCTACTACTTTTCTGAATATAACAAAATATCAGGTGAGTTTACTGCATGCTTTAAAATATTTATATTAACTTGTTCAATTTTCAATAAGTTATCTTGAATACTTGTATTTTATTTCAATTTGTAAAACACCAATAATTTAATTAAAATGCATGTAGTCCTAACTAATACCCACACACTATGTGAATGAAGGCAAACATATTTTAAAGAATACAAACTTGTTTATAAATAGATCAATTTATGGTATATTTTATATTTATACATTTATAGATTAATTGAAGTAAATGTATATTAACTGATTGTTTTACTGAATACCTGAATGAGCTCAAGGAATTTAAAATTTCATATACAATATTAATTAATTATTATAACATAGATAAATATATATTTTTTGGTATGGTGAAAGCATTTGATGATTTAAAATTAAAATAATAACAGTAAACATTATCTTATAACGCAGCATTACTTTCTTGTAAGTTATTTTGACATTGATAAAACAGAATAATAATACAACAAATTAATTAAGTTGAGTATAATTTATGAATTCATGATTTATTGCTACTTATCTAAATAGGAAACCTTTATGGTTAACAATTTTAACTAATAATAGTAAATATGTATCTATGAATAACTACTCTTCTAGAATTATATTGTTAATTGACGTTCATGAAACAAACAAAATTATTTAACTTTAAATTATGTACCTAGTAGGTATATACCTACTCAGATCATACACATAAAATAATTTTTTTGGTATATTAACTCTGCATATCATTATTATTTTTATGTTATTAATTGTAAAGAAGTATTTATATTAATTCATGTATGAGAAACATAATAATATGATTACATGTTATTTTAAATAATTAAATGAATTAAAAATGCCTTTAGTTATCATTTGATTGTTGTTGGAGTTGAACATGAAGGGTCTGAAATGTTGAATTTACATATAATTGTATATATAAATCTGGCCTAGCCGGCACTGGTTTGCAAAATAACTTTCTGATTAAAATTTGACTCACCAAAATACATAAACTTTAAGAGTAAAGTTGAAATCATCATAGGTACTTCAGGAAATTCTGAAAATTGTGGATTTTACATGGCATATGTTATCTATGTAAATACTAAAATTTAGGTTTGTTTTCTCTGAACATTTTTTATACTCTTAAATCTGTTTTAAAAGTTTCATGTGCAATCATTTTTTGGTAAATAATGAGATATGGATAATATCCAAAGGATAAAGTACTTTAGACATATCATTTATATAATCTTGTCAATAACTTGATATTAAATCAACAAAATTTTTGCACCTATTATTGAGTTCTAATAAACTATATCACTTACCGTCGGGATTTTCTGAAATCATTAAACAATAATACAAAATAAATATACTTTTTTTTTTTTTTATCAAATCGTTGTTAACAGTTCTTTATCTCACATAATATATACGTGTATTTTTTATAATTGAAACGTTTAAAAAAATTCTTTTTCCATACAATTTGAACAATGTATCAAACTAATTGTCCGATATTTTTACATTTAATTACGTGTTTCGGTCAATGTGTTTTTTAAATTTAGACATGTGTGTCGGTCAATATCCATTTAATGCGTATTAGTTACTTTTGAGGAATTATCATATTTGTGCTTGGATTTATAGTATTATAAAACAACTCACTAATAGTTTGATTAAAATGTTTCTCAACCTGGTCTTTGGTCATCGGATATTTATCTGAAATGAAACGTGCTATCGTGAAACTGATTTTCTTAAAAAATATTTTATCATTAAAAACCATATTATTAAATTGTATAAACTAAAAGTAGGTTTATTAAACATTGCTATTGTTCATCATATTGACTATCATAAAATAAAAATGATTTCTATAGTTTATTTTATATATTTTTAGGTTCATATGCTTGATAAAACCTATTTTTTATGATGAATATTGATTTGAGAAAAAGTAAAACGAAAAGTAATAACAAAAATTTAATATATTAAACAAATTACTTCGTTTGTAACATTTCGTCGCATATACGTTATATGGTTCATCTTCTATCGGATTATCTGAAAAGACAACCAAGATTGTTATGGTAAATAATAATATAGTTATGAACCTAGCCACCTAGGTAACTTACAGTCTCTCAATGTTCGTAGCCACGCATTTTCATCCAAACCTAAAAATATATGTTTTAAATTTTTAATTTTTTAGTCAATACTATATTATAGTTGTAAAAAAATGTATCTACTTACGTTTTGCTGCATTTATTATGTAATTATTAAATATATATAAATTAAATTATCACTATGAATCTATATGTGATGGATAGGCGCAGTGTGTCATGTGTGTAAGATCGAGTTAAGCCCAGGGGTTAATGCGAAAACAATTCCCGGGGAGTATTTTTATTGGTATATCGTAAATGGTATACATAATTTGAATGAAATTTTATTAAAATAACATTGTCTGAAATGGAGAAAATTTTAAATTTGTATTGGGGGATTGAATGTTATAACAGGTGGTGTTGTAAGGTTAAAAACTATGAAAGTAGGTAATCATGTTTTTAACATGCAAGAATTAAGACTCATCAAAGGATTGAATGTTATAACAGGTTTTTGTTTTTATTTTTAAATAAGTGGTGCGATATATTTAAATAGTCAAGACGGTCGGTATGATTGAAGGAGCCAACCATTGTTATTATTTCTTAGTGAAAAATGCACTGAAGATTACTAGTGTATACATAATGCATATGTTTTGTTATGTTTTTAAAACAAAAAATGTGTTGTATAGTTTATATATAATTTCTTTAAAGAGTGACGTAATTGAATTGTATAGAATTTTATACTCATATGTTACCTCTGACTTTATCTGTATGAAGAAATAAACATATGAATTACAATATTAAATTAATAATTAAATTCTATTTCAATAGTTAAGGATATATAGAAAGAACATAAACAGTAATGTTTGTTTTACTTTTCAGTCATTTGATACTCTTAGTGTTAGTCTATATATTATTCTTTTGGTAGAATGTACAATATCTATCCATATTTAAATATTATTTATGCATTTCTGATGTTTGTGGAAACACATTATCATTAAGAGTTTGCAACAATCACAGTTTTATTGAGAATATTATGCAAGGCGTTTTAAGGAGTAAAAAAAAATTCTAAAATTTTAAATGAATTACTAAACATTAAACATAATTTTATATGCTTTTTTCAGAATTTTCAAGCAATACAGTAAAAGAAATGTTGGTGATTTATATATATAGTCCAAATGACTTAATATGTTGGAGAACAATGTTATTATTGATCAAGTGATGGAACACATAGAAACACTAGATTTTTTACATTGTGCATGCGGTAAATTGACAACCCATATATTTTAAAACGATGGATTTGAAGTCATAACTTTTACAGGTAACATTTTTATATTAATTTATATTGCTCGATTTCATAACATAACACTAAATCTATTTAATATTATCCTCTCTTTAGCAAGCATTTTAAGGTATAATTCATTAAAAATAGTTAGGTGTCTAAAACTTTTTAAAAAAAACCCCATTTTAATATTACGATTTATTAAAGGAGTAAACTAACTCTGTAGATTGTACTCTGTATAGGAAATTCTATTGAATAATACACTTATTACTCCTACTTTTTTCACAAATATTTTTTTATTTTTACTTACGAAGGAATGTCATTACTATTTTAAAATATAAAAATTTTAAAATTATTAATATGTTTTACTTTATCAACAAAACACATAATATTAGTGTTTATAACAGATAATAGTATTTGAAGAAAAATTGTTTTAAAAATATTAAAAATTATATAAACTTTTTTTCTTTAAATTTTCATTGCTTGTAATAATACAAAATAATTAATACAATAACATTATCAAAGTTAGTTTGAGAGCCTATTATATTAGATATTTAAATTTATATTTTAATTAAAGCAGAATTAGACCCAAATTTTAATAAGATAATTTTAATATGAAACATATAAACATATAAACTTGTATTAAAGAATTAAATTAAAAGTATACCCAAATGTTAAAAATAAAAACTGCATAATAATTTAACAAACGTTAAACAATTTTTTCAAAATCGAAATTCTACTCAAATTATGTTTCTGAAATTAATATTAATTATACTTATCCACAATTGTTATAAGATAAAAATCAAACTATATACATTATAGGTACTTACGCTGTTCATGGTCTGTATCATATTAAACCATATTTAAATTATTATCAGTTTAAAAATTATCAAAATTTTATTAATCTTTAATTAAAAAACTGTGATTATATAAATAAAATTAACCGTACCCACCTTCTATTTCGTATAACATTTCTAAAAACAAAAAAAAAAAAAATGTTTTAGCATTAATATGTACATGGGTTTTTGGTCTAGGCACAACATTTTTCGTAATGAATTTTTGTACTATTCTCTTAAATTTTTTCCAAACTAAAAGTCAATTATTACAATCAATTAGTAAGTTATTAAGTATTTATCTCACTTACTATCAATATCTGTTTCGACTGTACAAAAACATATTATATAGTATAGTATAAAATATTATGAAATTAGTTTGATATTTTATAAATTAATATACTAGTCAATACCAATTTTGTAAAATTTGATATTGTTCAATACACTATTTACTAATATAAGATATTATTTATTCCAGTAGTTTATTTTAAATTATTCTTTTGGACACTTAAATTATTTAATAGGTTTTAATGTATCCTGTATGACATAGTATTTTTACCCCCCCCCCCCCTGCGAACAAGGTTCACTAGAAAATTTTTATGAAATCACTCTAAATTTCAAATGTATATTGCCACTAGATTGTTATATGAATTAAAATATTTATCACCAAATTAGTACTTAGAAAATTGAATATATCTTAAGTAAAAATTAAAATAATGTAAAAATGGATGGTTTTTACTTACTGAATTTCTTAAGTTTTGCTAGATTTTGATACAGAATTAATTGATTTTAAACAACAATATTTTTAGCGAAAAAGATGTGAGCAATCAGGATCAGATTGAAAAGAAATTACTTACAGGGTTGGCTAATTTTACCGGCCCAATCTCCTAGAAATTTTTATATCATAAAACATTTCCCTTTTTTTTTTATAATTTATTCTCATAAGTCCTATTTATTCATCTATTCCTATTTTTATGAGTAAATAACAATATTTATTTTACCTACCATTATTTTAAATATAAACACTACTTTTAAATTAAACATTAATACACTATTATAATTACAAATTACTACATGACTACACGAGTAGAAATAAAATATTAATTTTTTTATTATTATTATTATTATTATTATAAGAATTTATGTGCGACTGTTGAATTGCCAGGCTTAGCCAGTGTGTAGTTTTTTTTTGTGTTTTTTCAGAATTGAGAGTGACATTGTTATGTGCAATACAGTTTTTCTGCCTAGTTAGCATGGGCGCCAAGTTTTCCAAATTCCAAGGGATACTCAAAATCAGTAGATGACTTTTTTGGATACTAATACCGGAATTTCAAGCATGTCAAAGTATAATTTTGAAATGAGTTTATATCAAAACCTCAAACATAATAATATAATATTGTGGTAATAATATTACATATCAATGTATTGTAATTTTTTATTTCATAGGGTTTTCACTAGACGCAAACTATTTTGCCTATTTGACTTTTCAGGGCTCAAGGTACGTATCGAGGTCACTCGCTGTCATTTTCACTCTCCTGCCATTTTGCCGAAGTATCGTGGCAAAAAATTCACCCCAACGAGAATAATGTCAATAGCCAACAACTATCCATAACCAGCTAGGTCTACCTAATACTTTTATTTTTAATATTTGATTTGACGCTCGAAAATTTAATGTATTTATAGTATATCATTGTCATAATCACGTAAGATGTTATTTATATTTTACAGATTCTCAACCTTAAAAGTATGTTTCCTGAGTCAACATTTAACTAAACAACTACTTGTATACCAACAATCACCAGCGGTGTTAAAGCGCGCTATAGCAGTCTTTTTTAGGACAACGAACACAAAACTAAGACTTTACTTTATACACGTTTTTAATGGGAAGAGGAATAAAATTAAATGCTAGCTAAACTAGATTAATGACCTAGTAGGGCAGGATTATTATCAAAAATGGAAAAAACGAAAAGTCCGATACAATTATAATCTATGGTCACAATGGATCTGTCATTGTTTTTGTAAGTGTTTCAGAAATATTTCTCTGTTTAATGGCGATCGCAATTTAATGACAATTATTCAAATTTTAGGTGTTTCAGCAATTTTTGAAACTCTTACAAAAAAAATTTGATCTTATAATATATTATTATTATACTTGAAACTTCTTGTATTTATTAACATTTAATAATTATTATGCACTTACCGGAATTAACATCAATTTTTATTCTAGTATTTAAATAATCTATTTAATCAAAAAATTTTAGAATTTATAATATAATAACTATACAAATAATAATGATAAAAAAAGTTATAAAATAATGCTTTTCAAGTACTCGTTTACAGATTAAAAATTTTAATTTGCATTTTTTTCATTTTGTTATGTTTTTTAAGGCAATAATATATAGTTGTTTTCAAATTAAGTCAATATCCATATTAAGGCATTTAAACCTATTAGCTGAGCCACATACTCCAACACAATACAATAATTACATGCATTTTCATCTTTTCGAAAATAATAATAAATTATTTCTTCATTTACAAATAAAATAACGAAAATACCACAATCATAAATAATCATGGGGGGGGGGAGGCAGTCTCTCTTTCTCGCCCGTCTCCCAGTTTACGTCCATAATTATGACTGTAGAAAATAAATCAAATTGAAACTGAACACAAACTTATTTAAGAATTTAATATAACACATGTTGATATTTAATAAATAAACAGAACTTACTCCTTAATAGTTCTGTTTGATAAAATAAGAAATATAATTAATACATTTATATGTTTTACTATGCTAAAGTTTATGGCTTATGAAATTTGATTTTATTTTAATGTTATTTAAATGCATTATAAAATTTTACTTACCCATCTGTGGTTGATCTATACACATATAATACATGTTTAAACATTTATTCAAACATAGTTGTCACATAATCCTAGTAGCTTATACATTTTTACAACAAAATAATTATAAGAATATTTATCTGTGATGTATTAAATTGACATATTAGTACATATTAGGTACTTACTATTATATATTTTCTCTAATAACAATCAATCATAATACAGTATAGTATGCAACTAGTTTATCAAGTAATTTTAGTAGATTTTCAATTCAAATTTATATGCAAGGCCTTTTATCTTATTAAAGATAAAATGTAATGCCTAATAAATTATTTAGCTATAACTATTAAGCTCCGAAATCAATTACATTTTGTATATTTTCATTGATAAATCTCTTTATTTGTCATTAGTGGTTTTTTTCAATCTTTACAAGGACCACGCATAAAAAAAAATGTTAATTTCTTTACAAATAATTTAATTTAAACTTATTGAAATAAAAAGTGTAAATAAAATTGTATACATACTTTCTATTCTACCTGTGTATTTTGTTATAAATCAAAAGATTATTAACAATGTATCGAAATATGAAAATTTATATTGAGTAATGAAATATACTCTTGATGAAATGTTTTATATAGTTCCATACAGACTTTTTGAGTTACTTTTTGAGTTGGAGAGTAAAATAGCGCCAATAGTTAATTAATATTATGTAATATAAAAGAAAATGTTATGTGTGGAAGAATGAAGACTTAATTAAAGAAAATATATGCATTATAGTTCTTCATTTTATTTTGTATATAATAAAATATAAATTTGATGTTGTAGAAATTTTAACATGATGACTTTTGATATTTGATTACAGTGTAATTTTGGCTGACCGCAAGGAATAGCTTTGGATTTTAGAAAAGAAGAAATCTATGAAATTCAGTTTGGTGTAATATCAATATTAATATGGTGTTGTACATGGACCTAATTATTTCAAGTAAAAAAAAAAATTAAATATATCTTTTACTAATTTTCTTAATATTAATTATTACATATAAATAAATAAGCAAAAGCTATTTTAGGAAAAATAAATATTTAACTTGAAAGGTGAAACATAATATAATACATATAATTTTTAAAGTAGGTAACAAAGATTTTTAGTATGACATATTATATTGATTAAAAAAATTTTATCTGTCTTTTTCTAAAGAATAAGCATTTTTTTCCTTTGCTGAAAATGATATTATATTATAAGAGGAACAATATAATGTTATCGATAAAACTTTAAAATTAATGCAATCAACATTTTTCTTTAGAGGTTGAGCAAAATTGTATGTAATTTTTATTGTAGATAAACAGTATTATAGTTAAAATAAAATGTTCAAACAATAATCATTTTTTTCAATTTTGAGCCAAAGAGTTTCTTATTTAATTTGGCATTATAAGAATTATTATTTATTAAAAATATACATACCAACTACATATACTATGTATAAAAAAAAAAATTTTACATTAAATTTATTATTTAATATGCATTTGACACTTTAAAGTTAAAATTTATCTATTATTTGTAAACTTTAAGTACCTTATCTAACATTTTTGTTTTTATTACATAAAAATAAATATGCTAAATAGAATATAAAAGAAACTATAATATCTACGTTTACTTTCAATTAAGCTCAAAGTTTATTGATTTGTGAAAATTTGATTTACAAACCTGATGTAACAATTTGGAGATTTCGTAAAAATATTCATTTTTTTATTAGAAAATCAGTAAAAAAATTTAATTTCCAAATTAATTTAAACATTTCTAATTTTTCATTATATGTGATATTTTGTTCAATTTCACACAATATTATCTATTAGATATCTATAGTAAATCATTTATTTTCAATAATATTCTGGTATTGTTTGAAAAGTTAAGAAAATTACTTACCGATGTACAAAACTAATTATAATAAACAGTACATTATAGGAAATTAGTTAAAATATTGTATGTACATTATGTCATTCTTATAAATATGTACCTGCCACGTTATATTGTGTGACAGAGTGCATTAATTTTTAAAATTAAAACAAAATCTTTTACATAATATTATACCATCCAATATTTTAATTTTAATTATCAAAAATATTTATATACAATAACTACATTTGTTTGTGTAAGTGTATTGGTGTAATTTTTTTGTTGAGACATTTGATAACTTAATTAAATGGGTAATAGAAAACTTCTCGAAATTAACTTTAAAAGTTTTCACTATTCCAGGCTGACTAATATTTTTCTCGTTTTCACTTTTTTCTATCCAAAAATCATAATACTTGAAACATTACTTTTAAATATAAGATGTTTTGATACATTTGATATTAGGAAAATATAACGAAATCTGGTTTATTAATGATAAATTTGTTTTCTTCCAAGAATTATAAATTTATATGATTAATTCAACATATTTTTCCCTAATCGGACGGTTTTTAATTTTTATCTAAAAATTTAAAAATTTTCTTTTTTACTTTCCCTAGTATATATTTTGGTTTGCCAGGAGTAGCCAAATTTTATCTTGTGTTCGTTAAAGTATATCTTATGATGAATTACTCACAATATTTCGTGATCACACTAGTTTGAAAAATTTGATATAACAATATTCAAAATATACTTACGAAGTAATCTCTCTATGTTTCATTCATTTTAGAAACAATAAAAATATTATTGATAATATTTAATTATAAATATTACATTATTATATTCCCGGGTGTTAAATGATTACAAAACCACACACTAGCAAACGGTTTGCAGAAGATCTAATTGTACAATAATATCGTTAAATTATTCCAATTACCTAATTTTTTGTAGAAATAAATTACAATTTGTATCATCTATATGGGACTATTTTTAATACGTTAAATATACCAATAAAAATTATTATTATTATTTTATATATATATATATATATATATATACATATATATATATATATACATCGATTAATTAATTTTATTATTTAAAGATACATCCATATGTAATTATAATTATCAATAACTAAATATTGCCCATAAATGCTTATTGTTGTTACATATTATTTTACTTCTTATACCCAGTATGTCGTTATAGATGATACAGACTGTATATTTCTTTGTTTAAACAGTATATTTTAATAAAAATAAGATATACTTACGAGTGCTTATCTTGGCAACTGCATTTTAAAATAATCGTAAAAAAAAACCAGTATATTTTTGAACATATTCAATAAGAGAAAAATGCTGTATATATTAATCATTGATCTATAAGTATAAACTTTAATGAAATATTACAACAAAGTGATAAATAGTATAAATACTCACTTGTATTTTTTGATACATACTCCTCACCTGTTGAATTACAATGGAATTCATACGGAATAAATCAAAATAATAATTTATTTACTTGGTGATCACTGATCACAATTTCAGATATCACTAAATATTTCAGGTGAATGACTTTATGCTGAATAAATTCCTGTCTTAAAGTTCATATTTTGTAAATTATTGAAATATTTAACATTTTTGGTGTACATGTGCACAAAACAAAATGCATTTTTATTTTTATAGCGACACCTATTTTTTTAGTATCAGATCCCAATTCGACTAATTTTTTTAAAGTAATTTTGATCCATAACCATAGTCCTAAACCTAGAATTGACTGATTTATAGCTATGTATAGTTAAAAAATAATTCAATTGACTAAATTTTTCAAAAACCTTTACCTCTATATTTTATACAAACAGGCCAATCCGAATTTATAACTAACGTAAGGTATTGTTAACCATTTAAACAAATACAAGTCGAATTGAGCACTCCGAAAATGATAAAAATTTTTAAAATTTCACTCCAGTACTAAGTCATTCAGTTGAGATATTTAATGGTACTTAAAATAGTAATCACTCAGCATATTGCCTTAGGGTCTAAGGCTTAGACAAAAAAGTTATTTAAATTGCCATTGTTCATTCTTACCCTTTAACTTTACTATAATGTGTAGGAATAAGACAACACTTTTATTCATTTTAAACTCATAAAATTGGCTCATATTTTTAATTTATCTCTAATAGAAATTTCAGTTATATACAATATTTAAATAAAATAGATAAACACGCTTTTGTCTATTTTGCTTATTTTCTTAAATTTAAATGAATGTATTAAAATTATGACTTATGAACATAATATTCAGAAATACAATGCATTAGGAAAATTATCGAACAATTTATATTATAATATATTCTAATAACATTTAGATAAGTATTGAATATGGTTAAACTAGAAAAAGATTACAAAGTTATTCTGCATAAAACCAACTTACTAAATACTTGGACTAAGTCAATCAAGGTAACATACATTATAGATAAGTTAATACATTATAGATATAGTTTAGATATATGACAAAAGATGGGATATTTTATTTTCACTTACATTGCGAAACAACTGCATAAATTAAGTATAGTTAATTTGTGTTCTGTACATAAGATTTTATTTTTTTCTGACAAATTTTACTTACCATTGTTGTATACTATTTTCAAGAAAACAAACAAATTAATTTAACCCTCAATGTCAGTTTCTATTTCTATTTGGTAGTTATTCATTCATTAATCATTATTAGAAAATAAACTGCAGCATAAATACAATTCTATAACAATTTTATTTGTTGAGCAAGTCTTATATTGGTTATCCTATATTTTTAAAAACTTATAATTATATAAGTTTATACGCGAGTAAAAATCTTAAATAAAGTACTCACTAATATATTTAATTCTCTCCCAATACTTTAACTTAGTTTCATCGACATTTGGTAGTACTAAAGAATAAAAACTATTGTTTAATTACAGGTTCATTGAATTTTCCACTTGTTAGTGTTAAACACTACATTATTTTTAAATTCAATGCATGTTACATGATGATTACATGTTTTACCTATGGCATAAAAAATTTGTACTTACATTTAAACACTAAAATTAAAAAATTTAAAAATTTAATTATTATTTTAGTACCCAATTCGTTATAGATTCATCCAAAAAATTGCATTACGAAAAAAGAAAATTATAAAACAATATTTCACGTGCTCATGCTAAGAAAATGTGTGACCATCCCACCCATATGTAATAAACTTACCTTGTACATTTATTGAGTTGGTATTGTCTGATTCTAATTCCTCTGAAATAAAATAATGTCCACAACAGGATTTAAGCTTGTTTGATTATTCTTTGTTTAAAAATTATAAAACACAATTGAGTCTTTAGTCAAAGAAAAATGTTGATGAACTATAAAAATGTTATTTGCAGATATTCAAGACAAAAATGGAGGTATAATATTATATAATTTTGATTCATTGTCAACTGTTACCAATGAAAAACACTCAATACCAAGATCAAATGATAACATCCTTACACTTAATACAATCATTATCTTAAGTAACCAGGTAAGTAAAAGTAAACTCACCTCTTATTTCTACAAAAATTAAATTAAAATTAAATGAAGTTTATATTATTATTATTCAACATTCTATTTTTAATCTATCCACAGGTGATATGAATCCATATCGATTTACACACATGGAAAATGTACAGAAGATAGTAAGAGTTTAAAACAAATAAAAATATACTGATCACAAAAACACTAAACGAGACGGCAAACACAAGGATTTTTTTGAAGTCATCGTTTATTGCATGTAAGAAACAAAAAACTTATTTATTGGAGTAATCATCCACCTTAAGTTTTGTTATTTTGTAAAATATGGTAAATTATGGATTATAATATTTCAAGTCTTATAGATTAATTAGATTATTGGATAGTCTTATTTGCACATCTTACATGGAATTATGATAAGAATAAAAACAGATAGGAAAATATTATAATTATAATATTTGTTAATTATTTCATAAACTAATAGTGCTTTCAAAAGTAAATTACATTATTAATAGATTTAAATTGTTGAATATAGTTCTTACAAATATAAACAATGACATTTATTTTAAATAAACAATGGACTATAATATTCAAACAAGCAAAATCTGAAAAACTACTCACTATTAAAGTCTTCATCTGAGTAAAAATATTTCAAAATATGATCTCATTAATTATACAATAATAAATACATTTATATACTAATATTAGATCAAATTATTATCCAATTTCAATGACTATGTTTGTTATATAAGTTAGGATTCTGATCGAAGTGATCAATGTATATTATATTTAATTGCAATTTGTTATTTTTTTCGTATTCAAACGTAAGTGTAGTAAAACTGCGCATAAAGCTTAAGTGAATAATATCCTACATGAAATAATTAAACAAAAACTTACTATTTATCATTTTATCCTCATCTTCCGCTGGTAATAATTCGTCCTTAGGTTCTTAAAATACAATTAATTTAATGTATTAATATTATTTGATATAATAAATTAATTAAAATGATAATAATGATAGATTTTAACTCAGGAGTCCTGTTCAGGAAAGATATTTTAGACAGTTTAAACACCCGACAAAATTTCTTTAGGTTAACATTAATCGATTACAATTTTACAGAATTATTTAGAACATAAAACATTTATGATTTACCTGCATGTATATAATTACAACTCTATAAGTTTAATAACTTATCTAAAATATAGAATAACTTACGATCTGCATTTTCTTTATCGGCTAAAACAATTAACAATTTGAATAAAGTTAATGGCTGCTGAGAATATGAGAGTTTATTTTGTTGGCTATTTCTTAAAGCATTGTGTTATTGCTTGCATTTTTTTTTCATATGTAAAATTTGGGTTTATTGAGTTTTCATTATGTTTATAACTAGTGTCAAGTGTTCATGAGTAATGTTAGTACTTTATTCATCATAGCATCTAATATACTCGTACTTAATTATTTGAAATATTCACCTTTAACGATAACAACTGCAATATTTCCATCTTTATCTAGCAATTGTACCTTGTCTGTAAAATACAAAAAAAAATCAGGTTTAATGAATAAAACTACTGACTTATTATATGGATAAGATACGTAACTTACATTTCTTTATAGTTTAATTTTGATAGAAAATATTTTAAAGACACAAGGAAAAGACAACTGAGTCACGGAAACCAAAGGAAATATGATATTTTATTAGGAAATATCAATTATGTTTGGTTTCATGAAAATAGTAATTAACACATTTTTATTGACTTACCAGCTGTTCCACCTATTTTAAAAAATACAAAAAAGAAAACAAAAAGCATTTGCTGAATTATTTATTGTAACATAAAGCCTAGCTAGACATGAGAATATTATTATTTTAAATTAAGGATTTAACGATTATTTATAAAATATTGTCTTATTCATGTTTGAATAGTCACCTTCTTCTGTAGTATAAAGCTTATTGCCATCTTTATCGGTCAGATCTAGTTGTTCTGTATAATACAAACGATCAATATCAATATTTTGATGTGATAATATTTATTTCATTTACTTGTTCCTGTTATTAATTTTTAAAAATTATAATTAGAAAATGTATAAAGTGTATAATAATATTATAATCTCTATTACTTTTTTTTTTATAGTGAGCCTAGTATGTTGACTTCACAAGTAAAGCGATCAAGATGTGAAATGCGAAAATAATAAGGTAAGTTAACGTTTCTAAATAAATCTTTATAGTATTTTTTCGAATTGGTAATATATTCGTCATATTAATAACTCAACTATATTTTATCTTATTGCTGAAAAGAGATAATATTAATTTATATCGTAATAGATATGTCCAATAACTTTATTAGAAATTTATAATTACTTACTATTTTTTACTTCTTCGACTTTATCTAAATTTAAAACATGGTAATCAATTATTAGACAACAGTAGGGAGGGAGTTTGTAGTTTGTTTGTTTCCTTCTGTGAGGTAGACTGTTTATACATAGTATCTAATTTATATCCAATAAACATCAAATTATCTAATCACTGGAATAAATAAAGTTTGAACCCGTAGTTTTCAGTAATTTTTTTTTTCATCTATTACATCTATACTAGCCTGAGATTAATTCCATAACCATAAAAAGAAAAACATCAAATTATATTTTAAAATTTTGTTATATTTTTGAGGGCATATATATTTTTTCTTTGAAATTCCTTTTTTTTTATTAAATTAAATCTGCAGCCTTACATTATATTGTCATATTTTTAATAATTTTTTTTTTTCTTCTCAATTTACCAAAGAATTAATTGGTTTCTATTATTATTAAATGGAACCTTGATGTTCATGATTACAATTTTTTTTTAGATATATTATTTACCATGGTTTTCACGATCATAATAATTATTAAAATAAAAACCGGGTTACCTGTGATTATAGTATCAGGGTATGTAACGCCATCTTTATTTTTTAAACTCAATAGTTCTGTAAAAAACAAAACAAAAATAAATGACAGGACATCTTAAGTCGCGCGTTCTTTTTTTAAGCATTCAATGTAATATTAGTAGGTAGGTAGGTACATCCCGTAGTTATCATAATTTTTTATAAACAAATAAAGATAAAGGGACTTAAATTTATTTTGATTTGTCTTAGTTATTAAAATTTTGTATGTAAATGTTTATACAAACGTTCAACACTGGTGTCATAACTATAAGTGAACAATAATGTCTAAAACACTTTCAGATTTTAGAAAATATACTATTGAAATTACTATCTATAGTAACATAAATTTCATCAGTAACACCTTATCTCTGTTCAACATTTGATAACCAATAATAAAAAAATCTGAAAGACTTAAAATTTAACGTTAAAACATAATATAATATAATATTTCAAAATACAAAAATAAACTTATTGATACAATAAAGAATATTGTTAGTTGCATTATGATAATAGGATATTATGTAAATTAATGATTTTAAAAACAT
Organism: Drepanosiphum platanoidis; assembly: GCA_948098885.1. Taxonomy (NCBI): domain Eukaryota; kingdom Metazoa; phylum Arthropoda; class Insecta; order Hemiptera; family Aphididae; genus Drepanosiphum; species Drepanosiphum platanoidis. The sequence continues at coordinate 10,201,793 of OX402539.1, forward strand.
TCAACTTACTATATGTAATAGCATTTGTGAAATGAATTGTTAAAATTAATATTGAGGTAGTGAGTAAAACCGTACGGGTTGATGAAATTAAAATCATTTCTGTATTTTTTCTTTAAGACCAACGCAAAAGACTGAAGTTAATACGATGCGTTTTTCTGAATTTATACCTATTATCGCCTACCTTTATCGCATTGCAAATAATTTAAGATGCATAACAGTTTTTAAGAACAAATGTATTTGACAGATTATTTAAATACCAATTTTTTTGGAACAGTTGAACAAATAATAAAATAGCAATTTTGTTTGCGCTTTGAACACAAAGCATAGGAGATAAGCAATACTTCTTGAAACAATTCTGTTAATTATTAAACTTTATTTCATAGGTACCTACGCACGAAATAGTTGATATGATTTATATCTATAATTTAATAAAGGTACCAACAGCAGTATTGCAAGTTCAAAAGTCTTTAAAGCTGTAGTTTAACATACCAGTCCATTTTTTTAAATGCATATTTACCGGGTGTTAATAAATTGTTTTCAAATAAAATATGGTTAAGTTCATATTTTACTATGAGGTATTGACGTAGGTACTTGAAAATTTTAATTTGAAATTAACTATTTACATTGATGATACGCTTCAAACAAAATTTATATAAAGTACGACCATATTTTTCTATTGAATTGTCTAATATTTTCAGTAAAATATTAATTATAAAATAAAAAAGTGTTATATTCACGAATCAAATGAGATAAAAATTTAAAAAAAATTAATTAATTAAATTTAAAAAAATTGGATTCTGCCTGGTCACTGGTGATTGGTACTATTTCATTGGTCTTTTAAATTTGAAAACAACGTACTATTACTGTCGAAATAATGATTCCTAGTGAAAGAGGTGTCGACTACAAACACTTTTATGGAATTTCACCTTATTTCTATCAATTAAAAGATTATAAAATGACATTTTGCTGATGTATTTCCGATATTTTTGCATTGAAGTAAGGCCGACTTGTGAGGAGGAACTTTATGTTAAATTTTCAAAATTTTTGATCATAACGTTATAGATTCTCAACACATTAACGTATTAAAAATTATTTTCCAAACCAATTAATACTTTTTAAATTCAGGAATAGATTTAAATAAGACATCGATAAATGATAATTGTCTATCTGCTACTCCGAAATCAATATAAAATATTTATTACTTCAACGCGGGTGGATGGTGCAAGTTTTATTTTCTATCATAAAACTTGACTCCACTCCAGTGTTGAACATTAATCTAAACGTACTGATAGAATAAATTATTCTGTTATTCGTCATGGATTTTATGTAATATCTGTGAATATGATTATTTTCCCGTTAAGAGGTAATTGTTTTGAACTCGATATTTTACTTGTTCAATAAAGTAGACACTATTTAATATATATTATACGTTTTGATAAAAAAAAAAAATTCAAAATCAGACGTTTAGAGTTATTTGCTTAAAAAACTTCTGTAAAATAAATAACTTTGTTTAAACAATTGGATTAAAACTTTTATTCTTTGTTGGTTGGTTCGTATTTGTATAGATGCATCGCGTGCAAGTACTTAAGTATTAAAACATACATTAATCACGAATCGGTGTTTAGGAGAATTAAAAAAAAAAAAAAAAATTGAGATACTAAATTCGGATGAGTTACAGGTGACGGGTGAAGAATTATACCGATGAATTGGTTTTTCTAACTTGAAATCGTACCACGGCCTCGAAAAAACTATTATAAGAGAAAAAAAAGGACAAGTGAATCGGCCTCTGTTTCTTTCGGCGCCGTTGATTTTTAAGAGTTACAAAACATTTTTACAGTAGGTAACTCGTGGATTTATTAACAATTATTTAATTTATATTTAAACGACTCCGGTCTATATTTTTGAGGTCGCACTTGCGATCCTTTGCAATCCCCAGTTCATGCCACTGATTCCTCTTTCTATGAATAATTATTGGCGATTTATTTTTAGAATAACAGCAAAATAAGTAGTTAATATATAGTTGAGTCGAAATACGCGGTCTCTTATGAAAACTCAATTTTCTAATACTTATGAAATATTTTTGTGATTTTTTTTTTTTATATACACTCAAAAACTACTTATTTAGAACCTCATTTTATATTTTCAAATAAATTACCGTCGTATGTCATCGAAATTAGTTGTAATTAGTTATCTACAAGTTATATGACATATTAATTATTTGTTTTTCTTCTTTTAGTTTATATAATAAATATGTACATATATTTCGTTAAGAAAACAAATCATGCATAATAATAAATATTTTTTTTTTCTCTAGGCATCTGAAGAAAATTGTATGCGACGCTGGTGTAGTGGTATTTTCCGCCTTGTTATACGGCGGCTTTGGATTTTCGGGATACTGTCGTGCCATCTACGGCTTGAACAACAGCGGGCCACTCCTCTGAATAACATCGTTTAAGACGCAAACCGTACCGACTCATTTACATTGCATACACTAGATGGCGCTGTATTAAATGATATGAAGGGTATTCATTTTAAAATAAAAATTTGTTTCGATTTTAAATAATTATGAAATTTTATTAAAATCCCTTTTGAAATGTGGAATTCATCCGCATATCAGCTACCCGTCTTTTGTACGCCACCCGAGTGTTGTGTCTCATTTCCTTTTTTACTCGAAATTGCTATCTCTCGTATCCTTATCCTCCACATTTTCCAGGATTTGTGGAGCGAACCACTATTGTTAGTCTCGCCTGTGTATAGTATCGCTGCTTTATTTATAAATTAGTTTGGTGGCACAGCGATTTTCTCTCATAATTAATTAAATTAACTCAAAGCTAAGTGACACTAATGGGTGGCTCCTTAATCATGCCATCCCGAGTGTTTATATTTCTGAACTCGCATAATTTACCGATCGTCCTTTAACTGTGTAGATTGTATATTATTATCTTTAGAAATAAAAATAAATTTAAAAAAAAGTCTCTCCATTTTCGAACTCATATAATTATTAGTAAGTGTATTAATAATCGATATTCGTATGACTATTGTTTTAAAAGTCAATATTTATGAACACAAATTAACCATAACATTCGTGTTGTGTTTTATTTTTTTAATATGTCTGCTGCCTTAATTTTTCATTAGACAGATAAGTGAATGACAAATATTAATTATTAAAAATGTGAATTGCAACAGCTGTTGTCCAGGTTTCAAAATGTAAACAGGAAATTCGACTGCAAGTCAATTGGTTCAAGTTCTTCGGGTTAAAAGGTTGATTTAGATGACTGTCAATCCAAATTCCGTAAAAAAAATGACTACAGAATTCATTCAAAAAAAAATTTATATTTCTAAGACGAATAGACGACCATTTCGATGCGAGGACATACATATATATGAACGTTAAAATGGTGACTGTAAAATTATTTTTCAAAATCTATACTACAGAAATAAAACTTAATTAGAGAGGTACATTATTATTTTTGAGATATATTATCTAAAACAATTCCGCACAGTATCTTATAATTTAAAAAAAATTTTCAATAGTATTTTATGTTTTTTTTTCAAGTCTAATTGTCAAATACGAAGTCTATTTGTCCTGTTCGATAACTGTTAATACTCAAAAGAATAAAAGAACACAAGAAAGAATTCCTAAAACAAGCTTCTTAAAAAATGACTACAACAAGTATCGTTTCAGTGCGTTATTAAAATATCGTCGTGTTCCTTTTGCAAAAGAGTTCCACTGTGGTTTAGTAATTTTATTTCAGGGTTGTCGCCGTCACACGCGTCATTATATTATTAACATACCATTATAATACGTATTTATGAACAAATACGTGTTTAAATTTACACAAAAAGTAGGTAAACCTATTTTTAAGTATAACACAAAATTATACAGTAGGTACAACATTGGCAAAAAGTCCGCGGTGAAATAGTTAAAATTATAATAACTATAATTTGTTCACAGCAGTAGTTGACGTGGAATTTTCTATGGATCTTTAAGACTCCAATACAAGCCGACATTATCGCTAAAGGTTATTTCATCGTACTCAAGTCGTTATACATTAGTGTGGTATATCCTCGTGAATAAAAACAGGTGAGATACAATATAGGTCTACAGGTGACGGGTGATCGATACTTGTTAATATTTTTCTTTTTATTTTGAAACCATTGTACCGTGGCCCTCGAGAGAAAAAAACGATTCTGAGTGAAAGAGGCGGAACCATCTAGATACAAGACACCCCGCTAAAAAATAAAAACGGGTCATTATTTATAAACACGAAGTAAATATAACATTCGTGTTGGGTAATTTATTTAACGTGCCCGTCGCCTTAATATTGCATAATAAGACCAGGCGAGTGATAATTATTTATTATTAAAAATGTACGATTATAACAACCGCAACAGCTGGGAACCGGGCCCGAAACGTTTACCGAAAAACACTGCAGGTCAATCGGTGTACGTTCTTCGGGCTGAAATGTTCATCTAGACGATTGCGAATCCGAGTTCAGAAAAAGACCGAAAACTACGATTAAAAAATGGCTGCAGAATTAGTCCCAAAAACTATTTACCCGAGGAAGTTTTATCAAACACTGTTAACGTTAGCTTTTGGAATAAAAACTGGTTGTAAATATGATAACATTTTACGTTTCTCATTGTATGTCTACATTGTAGACTGGTTCATAATGGTAAGTACCTACAATTAATTTTATTTTCACTATGAAAGTGGTATAATATGTTTTTCTAAAGTTTGCAATCATTCCTTTTTCAATTAAAATTGTCCGGAAAAAACGAATCCTTATCTCAATATTAAAATGTATTATTGTATCATTTGTATTACATAATTATATTCTATACATGATCACATATCTTTATAATAATATTATCATATGCTAATTTAATCTCAACTTTCACTATTTGTTACATAAATGAGAATAGAAACAAAAAAAATCATTACAATTGTACCTCAAACAAGGACAGTTGTGACAGAGTTAAGGACGAAATAAACGCTTTTAATTTTTTCAATTTTGATCAGTTTATTTTATTCTCTGTAGCTATTACAAACTAATAATTATATGAATTAAATTAAAACACATTTACCCATTAAGTTGGCTTTTGTTTGACTATAAACACATGTTTACATTTTTCGTATTCGTTTTCAGGTGATCTTCACTCCGAGCTGGGTTGTTTATGAAGAAAAAGATACGGCGGACTTATCTTTTATTTTGGAACTGATTCAGTACATATTAGTGGGAGTGTTTAACGTGATGACTTGTACGATGTTTTTGATCAAAAGTGACGTAATCGTTAAGACTTTCAACCATTTGCAAAACGATTTCATTCAATGGTCGGAAAAAAAAGGAACAGATCCGAACAAATCTTATAATGCTAATTTAAAAACGGTTCGATCTACAACAGTGCTTATTGCATCTATATTTAGTTCTATCACGTTGGGACCTTTTTTCGGAGCTATAAACGACTTGGGGAAATTGCCAATAGACACCCGATCGCATTTCGTGTTCTTTTGGCCTAAGGTGAGTGACTCAAAGTATACCTTTTTTTGTGTACTCGTATTAATCAAAACGCACCCAGGCACGACATTAAATTTATCCTAATGGTATTGCAATTTTAAATTTATCCCATTTTTAATCACTAAAATCAGAAAGGTGAGATAACGGTGCCGGAGACCGATGTGTTTCTGGATTTTTTTTTAATAATAAATTTGAATATTCATTTTTCTTTAGAACATTGTTACTGGAATTATTAAATTTATGTTAATTTTTCTCGTAAAATAATAATAACTTTAGACAATTCGCATTTCAATTAAACGCATCCACGTAAATTGCTGAGTATTAGAATTATCTTAATTATTTGTACCTATACGTACGACTGTTATAATCATCTTTTATAATACTGCTCTAAAATAAATCACCTTAAATAATAATTAACAACTATACATGTCACGACGATCAACTTATATAAAACACATTGTATACTTCTTGTTATTTTTAGGTAATCAAAATTGAGACATTCGTTACTTACGTGATTGTTTTCACTTTGCAAATCGCACTTAGCGTATTTTTGTACGCTACGAATATCTCGTTAAATTTCGCATGTATGGTGTTTCTGTCTGAAATTCTTAACCAGTTTGAAATGTTACTAGAAGAAATCGAAGACGCTTTTAACTACAGAATGGAAGAACGACATTTTCAACATCGTTTTATCGATTGTATCCGTCACCATCAATCAATCATTAAGTGAGTGTTATTACTAGGGTTCGGATTTTATAGCACCAACAATTCTAAAATATGCGCTATAACATTTTGACCAAAAAAACCGTAAAATATGCTCTATAAATATGCCCTTAAAAACATCAAAAATATAAAACGCGTTGCAGTGTGAATGTTCCGCCGCCGTGGCCGCGTGGCCGCCGTGATGGGACGACGACGACGTGGCCGCGCGCTACGGACAGAACTCTGGATACCGCGGTCGCGGTCGTCCATCCGGAGGTCGTTTGAAAAAACGACCGTTAAAAAAACAAATCGCTTTCCATGAATTCGTGAATAATTCTCATTGGCCGTTCGTTTTTTTAACCGTTTCGGGGGACGCTGGGATTACCCTTCCGCAGTTGTTTCAGTCTTTGTCGGTTCGCGAGTATGTGGTGGGCTCCTCCGAACGGGTCCGTGTTTCGAGAATTTTATGTCGACCGCCATTGTCTCGTTTCTCGGTTTCAAAATTTCGTTTCGCGGCGATGGTAATAGTAATATTATCGACGAATAATCGCACGTCTCACGGCGGTCGCGTGGGTAGAACCAAATTATTTGTCGCTTAATTTACTACCGTACCATCGACGTTCGGTGTTCACCGTATTTTTCCAATCGTATCGCCGCCGTCGCGTCCGGTACGCGCGATCCATTACGCGAGTGTAATGGCCGTCGCCTTCGGATTTTCAACGATTCCGTCGAGGCTCGGACGACGTCTAATCCAACCAGGTAAAGGTTTCGAGTGTGCGTTTTTTGACGTCGTTTCGTATCGTATTCGCCGTCGCCCGGCACGACGATTTTTGGTTTTTTTTTTTTCGTGTTTTGCGAGTTACGACTTCGGAAGCTCGGATGGTAAAAACATAACACTATTCTAAGTCAATAACGTTTCGATTTGTGCGTACATACGATGTGTAAATAAAATTTAACATTTCTTTGCGACGATTCGCGATCGCTCAAAACGGGCCGGCCACAATGGGTGCATTACATTCGTTCATTATTGTATTGCGATGCCGTCATAAACAAACCTTTATCCGAGGTAAAGTTTATTATTTTAGTAATAATATGATTCGTTTGTATATTATTTATTATTCTGATTGTGTCGAACAGCGACTTATTTATGTATCGGTCGTGCCAACGAGGCAACATATTATTATTATTTAAGTACATGATTATTGAAATTATTAGTATATTACACTGAATAATTACTATTCTTTTTATCTATTATTATACTAATTACTTGTATACATTGTATTTTAGTTGAATGGTGCTCCACAATAACTCGTTCGAAACTCCCATTATTTTGTTTTAGATTCATAGACGATTTTAAGTCATATTTCAAGTGGATAGTATTATTCGAACTAGTCTTGATGCAAGGAGTATTCACTACTCTTATTTACAGTCTGACAAGAGTATTTTACCTTTATTAAAATCTAATCTTTTATAATGAAATGGATTTAATATAAAACATTTATTTTGTACAGATAGACTCTCCACTGGGTTATAAGGTGAAAGTTATCGGTTCGTTTGGATTCAACGTGATACCGTTCATTTTCCGCTGTCATATTGGTGAAGTCATACTGAGCTTGGTAAGTGTACATTTTTAGAATTTCATTAACATAGAAAATACAGCGTCGACGGGACGTTTTGTTCAATTTTGACCTTTTTTACTCGTATAAGCAAAAAATAATTAAAATATTTTTCCCCAAACAATTCTCAATAATTTTTACATTAGTTTAATGGTGCTGGAACAAAATGTATCTTTTAAAAGAATATTTTAAATACACTGATAATTAGGTATTGCAAAACAACACTTTAAAAGTTTTAATAATTAGTCTACGATTTCATGATTTTTTTTTAAACGCGTAAAACTATTGAATTCGACGAGATCTTCAGAAAAATACGAAAACAAAGAGTGAACATTTTGAAAAAAGAAGCAATTAGATTCACAAGCAAACAACATTTCCCTCACCTCGTGTACAAGAAGATACCATCACCTTGATACCCATATGGCTATATGCCCATATGGCTATACCTTAAAGTTTTTAGAAAATCAGTCTTCAAACTATGATTGAGAAAACAAAACGCCTATTATAAAATGCCAAGCGTATGAATAATATACACTTTAACACATCAAGTCAAACTTAAAAAAACTTTACGAGGTTTTTTCGTTATCATTTTTATAGCACAAACGTTTGGCTGAACACATCTACGAAATGCAATGGTATGACATGCCGAGTAAAAACAAGCAGCTAATCGTGGTCATGTTCCAACGTACTCAAAGAGATCTGTCGCTAAACTCCGCTGTGTTTTCCAGTGAAATGGCGTCCAGGCAATTGCTTTCCAAAGTCATCAAACAAGTGTATACGTTTTTAAATGTATTGTTAAAAGCGTCTTGAACACGTTATCGATACGTCGACGTTCGTATAAAACATAGAACAATTACCACGCAATAAAATATTTATCACAAATATGGTTTATTAATATCATGATAGATTATTTTCAAACAACTATATTGATTGTTTTACTTTATTTTTTTCCTTGTGACGTCATCTCACCGAACAAGATGTTCAGAATTCGGTTTTGAATAGAAATGATTTTTTGTACGTTTCGAGCAAATATTATCATTAATGTTCAGTTCAAATCGACAAAAATGTAAGATAAAATATAAAATACTGCATTCGTACAAGTCTACAAATTAAAATAAAAAACAACAAAAAATTGAATATGTTACTAGAAAATCAATATCGATGTAAAATAGTTAAATGCGATTTCCAACGAGACATAATATAGTTTTTTTTTTAATTGTTTATAAACTAAAGAAACGCGTCAACGTTTTAATAAATCAAAACCATATTTTTATAATATATTACTTTATCTCTAAATTCGATCTGATAACCATAATATAATTATCAAATCTTCGGAAATAAACATAAATGGATCAATACGAAAATCAAATCCAATGCGAACGAGATAATTCGATTGACGCTTGCGAAGAGACGCGAGCGAACGGTTTGAATTGTCAACAAACGAATACCGCCGCGGTGGCCGATGACGAGTACCCCGTGCAGTTGTCTAAATGCTGTAAATTGCCGCCGGTCCCTACGTTACAAGAACCACCTTGTGAAAGAACAAAATACTGCACGCAAAATATTTGCAACCAAGTAAATGGCGATTGTGACGATGCCGACTTGACCGAGTACGGTAGAGAATACACATCGCAAATCGGAACCATGGTGAGTGAACGCGCACGTGTTCCGTGTACTTTTTCGTACTTTTTTATTTGTATGTTTACCTAAGGCGATAGGGAAATATTTAAATTATAGTATTACATTTGTGAAATAGTCCTGTCACCACACCCCGTGTAGTATAATAATTATTAATCAATAGTAGGTAATAATATAAGTAATTTAATTTAGATATTTAGGTTTTAATATGTCAATTATAGATACTTTAAATTACCACCTAGAGGTAATACTATTCCCCTTGAAATTTGCTGCCCGGGGCAATTGCCCCCTTTCGACCCGCCCCCTGAATACGCTACCGCCTCTACTCTGCTCCAAACGAGTATGATTTTACAAATTCTAAATGGAAATAAATGCCTTATCGAGTGAATCAGGACAATTTATCGTTTCCGTGATTTTTTTTTCTTATGCTTTAAATATTTGGACCGTGTGACAGATGAAATAATTGTTTTATAACTAAAATAATACACTGCTATAAGATTATATACATGTATTATTACGTCTCCGAGTCGAAGACTGTTAGCACGTGTGTTAGTTATTGCGTTAAATATTTTGTTTTTGTCTTCAGATTTTTAACTGCATTTGTGTGAAATTCAATGGGCTACAAGATTCGTGCAAACATCCCGGGTGCTGTCCCAGAGTAGGCTGTCGGGATAAACCGTTTCCGACTTGTCCGCCGGCACTGAAATGGAAACAAGAATTTAACAGAAACAAAAAGCAAACCGACGAATGTCACGACTATGAATAAAATATTACAACGCGCTTTTACTACATACGCAATAACCGAATAAGTATTTTCTCTTGCCTATTATTATTAGCTCGATCAACTTATGACACCACCGTTTGAAAACGGTTTGAACGTAAAAGGATTAATTTTAAAAAAATCGGACCCCCCCCCCCCGAAACGTGTGTCCAATTTACGGCCTTGTTAGTACATAATATATATGATACGAATTCACCCCCTCCTGAAATGAGTTTCAGACCCGCTTCTAACTCCCGGGCATATTATATTAGACTTTTAACACATATAGGAATTCTTGTCCTTTTCCGCGAATCGTCATTTTTACCGTCGGTTTATTATTAAGCCCCCCCTCCCCCGGGGGGTACCCGAGGGCTCGTAGAACGCGTAGATAAAATATGACGTGTTGTTCAGCCCGGCACGATATAATAAAAATAAACGCGTATTATGTTTTGTAATGTCTATATACGATGATGTCAAATCAAATGCGTCCATTACACATTGCCGTGGCTATTCGTACACCCAGGTGGGTAGTACACGTTATTATCGTCGGCGGTGTGTGCGGTCGGAATAAATATATATATATATATATATATATATTTATTTTAATTTTTTTTTTTTTTTCGGGGAAATGGGACAAAAGAAGAAAAAAAAACATCGAATACCGTCGAGTCAACAGTTATAAATCCATAAACGATCCGACAAAATCGGGCGACCTGTCATTGGCATATTTGTTCGTCCGCCAAAACGTTCAGCATATTTTTACATATTATTGTCAACAGCGACGAGAAGCCGGACAAAAAAAAAATTATAATAAAACTAGAATTTTTTGACCATTTGCCGGGTCGTCCGATCACAATATATTATTGTTATGGTATCTAGCGCGTTCACAGATTGTGGTGTGGCTGACGTCGAGGACTCGCGGCGAAGGGGGTGTCCGAAAAATGACCCTTTTTGTCACGTTCACAACCCTTTGCGATATTTCCGAACGTATAATATATACGTAATATGTATACATATAAATAACGATAATAAAAATGAAAAACCACACGCGGGGTGTCGCGTCAACTATTTATATAAATCGGTTGTCATCGACAGCGAGGCGGTTTTTAGGGAAAAAAACAATATATATATACAAGATATACGCTTTATATTATAATAATACTTCCGACAACCATATAAAATGTAAATACATATACATATATCTATATATATCCTGTTCTATTTTACGCGCATGTAAATCATCTAATATTGTCAGATTATAATTTTTTTACAAAAATACCTAAAGGAACCGCTATAATTATTAAAGGAAGTTCGTTTTTACCGAATGGTCCGAAAAAAAATCCAAATTCAAAACTCTCTTTTGTATATTTCTTGACTTTTTTCATTTATAAATACTAGTATTTTTAATCAATGTTGGTATATTATATGCTACGCTCTATATATTATATTATACATATTTATACTACCTTTACGATGGAAATATCTTTGTAGACATAATTTTTTTTTTCAGCGCAGTTTTATATTGGAGGGGTCGCGGCAGTAACAACAGCGCGTGATAAAATGATAACGCGTGTAGTGCGCGTGCTGCTCGTAATCAGTGTAATGCGCGGTCTTTAAACGCGCATAACTTCCAAACCGAGTGCTTGCAAGTGGGACGAAATGTGTTTACGAAATGTTCACGATCGACGCGAAGAGGATACCGACATATCGATTGGAAAAAAAATCTAAGACTCGAAAAGGTAAAATAAAAGTATATACATTTCTAAAATACAAAACAAAAAAATCATAGTCGTATAACGTAAATAATATATCGTATTGTCTCGACTTGAATATTATTCCAAGTGCATTTAATTCGGTGGACGAGTGTTATACACACTAGGGAAACTCGTAGAGGAGCGCATACCGCGACAGCATTGCCGCCCCTAAACACCGTCTCTTGACCGCCGCCACTCGACTACGCCGTCCCTCAAACGGCACGTTACCACGCGGAAAATCGGGCAACTGTCCCGGGGGAGCTTGGCGTTTTCATCCCGATCTTTCGACGCGTCGTACGATTATAATTCATACATAATTCGTTGGAAAATATATATCGATAAAATTAATATAATTTCGACGATAGGATTTTGAAACGAAATCGAATAGTTTAGAGTTGGAATATTAATTAACTACACGTTCGCGGAAACGCGTAAATTTAAACGACGTGCAATCGCGGTCTGTAAATGTTTTAAGATTGTCCCGGGGGGGGGGGGGGGGCAGCGAAACCTCATCACGGCGGCGTATCGATAGTGATAATAATATCGTCGTACCGTGTGACAAAAAACGTTCGAAGAAATAGAATATACGTATTGCCATCACGTACGGCGGAGTAGACGTGTCGCGGCGGGCCACCCTGTAGCTATCCACCTCTCATAACACGTCCGCTCTGGCGCGCACCGGGCAACCGATGGGTGGAGTTTGGCCGGGTAAACGCGGTCGGCGATTCGACGTGCCCCCCCGACTAACCCCCCCTACGCGTATATATATACCTATGTGTATATATATATATAAAGTGTGCGTGTGTACATAGTATATATTATATACGGTCACCTGAAATATTATTATTTAGTGCGCGGCGCGTGTTATTGTTCTGCCGTGAAAATACAACAAACGCGAATATTCTATTATATTACGGATATCGCGTATATATATATATATGTGTGTGTGTATATACGTACGTATATAATAATATAATAGTAATACAATAATAATAATATAGTATATAAATAATGTGTGCGAGGCGGGTAGAACGCGCGGCGTGCGCGTGCCGGCGCGCGGCGGGCGGGACTATGCGCGTTGGGTGGAGCGCCGGCCAGCCAGCGATCGCGGGGCGCGGCGGCGGCGGCGCTGCGCAAAGCGATAGAGTCGGAGAGGGGGAACGGAGGCCGCCCGCGACAGTCGTCCGTCCCGTCGTCGTCGTCATCGTCGTCGTCGTCGCGTCGTCCTTTCGCCCGCGCCCGGCAGTTACGATGAGTTTGCCCAGCGGTGTGGACATGACCGCTGCTCTCATGTCGCAGCATCCCGCGGTACTCGGAGGCCTGTCGCCCGCGTTCTTCTTGCAGCGCGCGTCCGAGCGCTATCAGCGCACGCCCAAGTGCGCCAGGTGCAGGAACCACGGCGTCGTGTCCGCCCTCAAGGTCAGTACTCTATTAGTCCTGTTAAATAATATACTTTTTTTTTGTTTCTCGTAATATTAATCGCGGTTTTCGTATATGTAGTTATAGTATTGTTTGAATAATATTACCGTATACCAATCATCATAATATGCAAACGCGCGGAAATTCGTCTCTTAAAATATTATATTACTTTTTTTTGCTCGTTTAAACACCACCTCCATTCTCTCCGTCGCGAAAGGTCTTTTCTGCGAGTTTACCTACTGTTTTTCTTCCTATTATCGTGGTGATCCGAGCTCTATTTTCGAGCGTTCTATCCACGTGACCTATATATATATATAGATTTCGATTTAATTTTCCATACTCTTATATATTTGTTCGATTTTTTTCCATCGCAACACACGTTATTACATTATTGTTCTTGAGCATTTAACGCGTGTTCGAAACTTTTCTATGACTACACGAGTATTTAGTGTTCCTACTCAAAGTTTACGGATTTTTGTATGCTCAACAGTGTCTATATATTATCTAATACCTACCCACTTGACAGTTGAAACCAAAATTATAGTTTAACATTAAATGTTTATAAAAAGTATTAAGTTTGAATTACTTACTTCTCCGTTGATTTTTATTCATGTACCATTTTGATTAAAATTCAAACACGCTTGTATCATTTTATAGTGCATGCATATTTTTCATTTTATTTTTTTTCTTGAACATAAACATCCGCTTTCTAATTGTTACTACTTTTGGTGGTACCGATATCTAGAAAACGTGCTTAAATAATAAACGAATTCGTCGGTCTTTTTAAATATATTATATAACATAATGAAACTTTTATAATCATGTTATTATACTTACATATAAAATGCGTTTCTGTGACAAAGTCTCGAGGAAGTACGAATCATAATATATTATAGAAACTGGATTTTTTATTTAATCAATGATTTTATTAAATCCATCTTGCTCGGTCGTTAATTGCACCATAATTGTTCTCGTTTAATCTAAACTCTAGAATTCTAAATCCGCCGACCACCACAGGGATAACTCCCTTAAAATGTCTTTTCATTTTGCGGGCAAAATAAATTTAAGATTTCGTAGAAAGTTTTTACGTTTTAAAAATATGTTTACTATTATAATGTAGAACGTTTTTGTCGTGATTAGATCACCGCGTTCAGGTGCTCGTCACGTGTCTCGTTACTATAATAAATTTATATTTCCAAGTTTAATCACATACACGTGGTAAACAACTTTAAATTTATTTCAAAACAAGAGCCGAATTTTACAGGAGAGCTATTTGAAATTTTCTAATCTGTTAAAATACTACGTTTCGATTTGCGTTAAAATCTGATTTTATCAGAATTATTTCGACTTCTTTTGTCTTCCATATCGATCAATTAACAGCTCCGAGTGCCTATTTATTGCTTATTATTATTATTTTTGCGCGCGTTTATACATTTTTAACCTGATTTTCTTGGTGTGAATTTTAAAAAAAAAACTCGTTATCTAAACGCGCGTTAAATCGACGTAGGCGCAGTAACCACCGTTACTATGTGAGATAATAATTTAAAAATATTGATTTTCGATCGCGTTTTCATCAAAACGTCTATATTATATGTATACCCGTATGATTATAATATATATCTCATCGACGATATTCGAGGTACACCGAGGCACTTTCTTTTATGATTAGATACATATTTTATAGGCGTGGCTGACGACAGACGGTTAATTTATTTGATTTGTTTAAAACGTTACGTATAATCATACCTGCGCGCGAAATTAATATTACTGCAGATTTATACGTGCACTCTTATTCTCCGCGCTATAATCCCATTCCCTAATGGAATATATTCTATGTAGTCACGACACGAATATATTAATAATTCGCAAGTGACACAAGCTTTCGTATGAATAAATTTTCGTGTTTGGCTGTACAGAAGGGGTCACAAAATGAGACTGCAATAATAATACGGTAGCTATTTTTCAAGTGTCTCGTTTTCGCATGTTAATGTGTATAATAGGTACTACCGTCGTAAACGTTTCGATAGTAAAATACGTGATGTCATTACCTACTACTCGTTGTAATAACATTGATGATAAAACGACCGACGATTCCAAAGCAATACTATTGCAAAATAATTAATGTTTACCTTTTAAGCGACACGCCCAAATATGACGCGTTGAATTTGTTAAAATAAACAATTAAAACGAGTGGAACAATACTTACTCGTCTCGACTATACTTTTAATTCTAACCTTTCAATTCGGTATCGCAATATTCGAATACGAATTGAATTTAAAAAAAAAATAAATAACGCGCGTGTATTTAAATTCTCGCGATGAACTCGCGTCGATTGTTGTTTCGATTGATATTTTTTATTGTTACGTACGACGGCGTCGACGAAAATGAATCTAATAATGAATGCGCGTGTTATTTTTTCAGGGACACAAACGCTACTGCCGCTGGAGAGATTGCGCGTGTGCGAAATGCACTTTGATAGCGGAAAGACAGAGAGTGATGGCGGCGCAAGTGGCTCTGCGGCGGCAACAAGCTCAAGAGGAAAACGAGGCCAGGGAGCTCGGTTTGATATATCCGCCGCCGTCGTCGTCCTCTTCGGCCGCCGCCAGGTCGAGTCCAGGTAAATCATTTCGATCGCTATACCCTGCTGATAATAATTTGACCTAGACCTAGATATTATTAC
Organism: Drepanosiphum platanoidis; assembly: GCA_948098885.1. NCBI lineage: Eukaryota > Metazoa > Arthropoda > Insecta > Hemiptera > Aphididae > Drepanosiphum > Drepanosiphum platanoidis. The sequence continues at coordinate 10,217,881 of OX402539.1, forward strand.
GGTACATAATAATAGTCGGCCGTAATAATATATCTTTTAATATAAATATATATATAAACGAAACGCTTGTAATGCGCGCGTTCTGTGAAATCGAATTTCAACACTGTCGTCGGGGCCGATCGAACACCGAGTCGATTAAATATTTATTCGAAAAAAACATTCCTACTCTCCCGATATTATATGTAAATATACTACGCTATACTAACTGCTGCATTAAAATATTGTAATCGTTTGAGGAGCGACTTTATATATATATGCGGGGTAATAACTTATAATATGTTACCGACCGATACGAGTCGTCGCCGAATATCGAGGGGGTGACGCGGAAACAACCCCTGTTTATGACTGTGCAGCTTCGCGATATATATATATATATTCAAGGGCGTACACACGCCGCACACATAATAACCACACACTAGTGTAACATTATCCGAATTCCTCTTTTATTGCCGCAGAATTCTTCTTGACCTCAATTGCTTGCATTATTATATTAAGTATATACGATTTCGAACCTCGCCACCCCTAATCGTCTTCATTGTTTGAAGCGTGTATACGATATAGGTATATATATATAATATAGGCATATATATATATACACGAGTATATATTATATACCTACCGTTTTAATAATACGCGCCGGAGAAGGGTGTTTCTTATTAAGAGCCGCCTGTACGCGTTTCACAATGGTGGCTAAGAGGTTATTATAAAACAACGCATACACGCGCAACTTAAACAAAACTACCAATTAACCTCTCTTTACCCTCCTTAACTCACTTTAAACTTTTTGTTAAACAGATAACATTGTACGAATGTTCCAAAGACGCGCGCGCGGTTTTACACAATGTTATCTTACGGGCGGGTTTGGAACGCGCTCGAGCGGTCATCCGCGGGGGCGGAATAAGGATTCGCAAAAAGTCGTGGTGGTGGCTCCGTGTAATTGCTTTTATACAGACTCAAATTTCGGCTGATATTTCACGATAAAACAATATCATTTGAAATCCACTTGGTCACATTATTTACCCACACACACACCACAGTATAATTCTTCGCCGAGATATAGAACGTTGTTCTGTTTCTCCTCTGTTGTGTGTATAATATTATTATTATTATTATATATAGTGGTATAAAAATATTAAAATAAACGAATAAAAAACGTAAATTTAAACAAAAGACGGGGGAGTTTCATATGTATATATATATATATATTCTTTATTCGAGGGGTTGAACGTACAAAGGGTGGCGTTATGTTGTTTTTTTTTTTTTTAATACAAAAAGAGCAGTTATTTAGGGTTAAAAATCGCAGTTTAATAGGAGCGAGTGCATACGACTACTATACTATACCTACCTTGCCGCCGCGCGCTATCTCTTTAAAATCGATGATGAAATTATTGCTAAGAATGCACTTGAAAGCGGCGCGCGTGATAGTTATATACGCGCGTTGCAATTAAAACGAAATAATAATAAAACCCAATAAGAGTGGTGCGCGAACGGAAAGTTTAACGAAACAAAATCCGCGATAGTTTTGTAATTAAATTCTGTTTCTATTGGCGACTATTATATTATTATTACTATATCGTAAAGTTTCAATTGACATACTTGGCCGCGCGTGTAAAGTTTTTCTTTATTATTTTCGTCGTATTTATTATTATAATACGTCCGAGAATGTTGATAGAGTTTGTATTTATACACGTCGCGATAGTAGAAAAACGAGAGCGCATAATAATACGTATAATAATATTATATACAATTCTGTTATAATTGAATGCGCTCTAGACTGCAGTTTTTCTCCCCTCCGTCGTTTTTTCTTTTTTTTTAGTTAGTTCGAGAACACCGCTGGTTCTATTAAACGAGAAACCGTTTAAAAAAAAAAAAAAAAGTAATAATTTTTACCAGGGCGGTACGCGCGCGTACACCACGCGAATTCGTTAAACGCAAAGTTCGGTACGACGGGAATAATCGTGGGGGTGGGGGCAAAGTCTCGACCGCACAAAAGTTGGATAATTGGTGATTATGGTTATTATTATTATAAGTACAATATACACATAACGTTATTATTGTTGTTGCGGCGGGCGCGCGTAGTATTATAGTGGTTGTTGCGCGTAAACAACTGGCGTAAGTCAAGTGTCCCCGCGGACGACGACGCCTGCTGCCAGCGCGCCAAACGTGAGCCGCCGTTGTGTTGTATTTATAAAAAAAAAAAAAAAAAATTACATAATAATGTACTGTATTGCGGTATAATTTGCCATACACGCATAATGTAATACACGAGTATGTTTATTATTATTATTGCGGTTACACTGGAAACAACGATTTAACAGGCAGGTATATATATTTTAAACGTTTCAATAATAACCAAACGAAATCCCGGGTGATTTTATAATACAGATTATTATTATTATTATTATTATTATTATTGTAGTACTCGACCCCCTCCGTCGCACACTTGTGCCCCCCCCCCCTCTCTCTCTCTGATCCCGGCGTCGGTGGCGAAGGGGTTGTCGGGCTTAAGAGCGATCGCCATACTAGACATATTATTTCCGCCCCCGTCTGCGCGTTTAAGCTCTCTCCGCTCCCCCTCCCCCGCTCCCACTCGCTCGTCAATTTGTTATTTTTTCAGCCGTAAAAAAATAATTGCCGCATTTTATAGCTTACACTCGAATATCTTCGTCGAACGTTATTAAACATTTCACCCGCACAATAAGCCGCGCGAAACGTTACGTATTATTATTATTTATTTTTTCAAATATACATAATGATATTTATTATATATAGTTTTTTAATTTTTTTTTCACTACCGTGTTCTCGTCAATGATGTTTTTTATACGCGTAATAATAATACATCACATATTATATTATAGCGACCAACGAGTCCCCCCCGCGTGGTTATTGATTCGTGAATTATTATTTTTTATTCATCCGCTGGTTTATCGACTGTTCTGCTGACATTATTTGTGTACACTTGTTTTTCAGAGTGTATATAATAATAGTATATAAAGGTGATCGATTATATCGCGTTGCGCGCGAGTTTATTCGTTAGTAAAATATCGTTAACGAATATACATAATAAATACGTACATACACTTCAACTCTCCGGCGAGAATAAATAAATTATCGCGCGAGCGTCTTTAAACCGCGCCGTATTATGTACGAGCCATTTCATCGCTGCGCCGGTGATATACGCGTATTATTTATATATGGTGTTCAAATTTCAAACTTCACACATTATTATAATATTATAATATACACATTCACGCCCTTCTTTTTCCGTTTGATTTACGCTGTTTTCTTCGCCGTGTGTGCGCGTGCGACTAACGACCGTTTAACGTCGTAAAGCAAACACCTCGATTGTGTAGGAGGTCCTGAGGATCGTCGACAACGGTGATAAATTACGAATTTATCAATTCCTTAGGCGTACGTTTTCGTTTGAAATTGCATCTTCGACGATTAAATGCGTGTGTGTAGAAATTAAATTGTCACCGAAAGTCTAGGTCTCTGTATAAAGGGGATGCGCGTATTAGATCTCGGGGGTGCCGATTTTCGGGGAGAGCTAAAACACCACCCCCCTTGTAAACTCTCTTGTTGCGTCAACGAGGACATGTTTTAATCCGTCCGACGGTTTCAGACGAGAAGAGGGCGCGACTCAGTTCGGAAGAATCCATCACTGCGAAACACGATCAGACGATCGGCACACAAGATCAGAACACGCGCAGCCGCTCGTCCAGCGTGTCGCCAAACGCCCCCACTCAAGTGACGTCCACACAGTTCGCCGCCAAGTTTAACAGTCCCACGAGATCGGAGGTAAGTCTGTCGAATCGCTATTATTAATTATTTTATACTTGTCGGTCGACGATAGTTTACACGTTGAAATATTATCGCGAAACGGCTCGATTAAATCGTTGTGGTTATGAGTTTTTAGGGGAGGGGCAGATTTTAAATCCACTGGTGGGCCCACAATTCTCGATACATTTTTCGAGAAATTCTAATTTGAAAACAATTCTATTTTACCCCTGTCGCTCACGCTTTTAGCACGCTCCTCTGTTCGAATACTCTCGTATTTCAACAGTTTTCATGCACATGTTATTTCGTTTTTAAAATATTCATTCGAGTACCGAAATATATTAATATACTCGTATATGTAAATAACAACAAATTTTGGATAATTTTATAAATTAACGCACTCGTACGTGCAGTATACGAGTTGTAGTTATTAATACGGAGTGGTTAAGACTTGAGAGGCGATCCACTTATCGTTTCCCCTCCACATAACCGCCACTGCGCGGTCGGGGAGTGTTATGCGTTTCAATATTTGTATGCGCGGAATGACAACGATGTTTCGGGCTCTTGGAGGGGAAAGGTAAACGTTCTCTTTGTCTGGCTGCAGTCAGAGTATATTATGTATAATATTATACATAAATGTTATTCGGAAAAACGCCAAAAACAAAGCCAAAGATAGACCTTTTTCGTCCAGTTTGGAATCAAAAAAGATCGAACGCCGAGCCCCGCTTGAGCATACGTATGTGGCGTTCTGTGATAAGTGTTGTAGCGGTCCACATTTTCGTTTCAATAAACGTTCGCCAACGCGTTTCGCAACCGATTTGCGAATTCAGTCTCTCCCGCCGAGTTTTCTTAACTTAACTAAGCGAAAACTATACCTTTTTTTCCCCCTATTCAAATTAATTTAACAATTTTGTATACTGATGGTCGCGCGAACGTATCCGTGTATCGTTTCAGGCGGAGAGCAACGAGAGCAGCAACGAAGCGGCTCCGGAAAATCTGTCGCTGCCCAAACGGAGAGAGTCGAGCTCGCCCACCGAACCCGACCGTTCGCGCTTGCCGTCCAACTATCCGAATTTCTCCAGCTTCCTCGAGACCAGCGCCGCCGCGGCCGCTGCCGCCGGCGCCGGCGGCGTCAATTCCGTCGGGCGTTCGGCCGCGGACGTGCTCAGGCGCGTGTTCCCGTACAAGAGACGCGTGGACATCGAGGCCGTGTTGCAGAGGTGCAACGGCGACGTCTTGCACGCGATCGAGCTCATGGTGAGTACGGCGCGTCGTTATTACGTGTTTTGTCCGCTTTTGTTTTCCGTTTCGAAACTATAAAATGAATCCGTTGAAATACAATAATCGTCGTGACGTAATTATGGGCCGACAGTAGCTTTGCCCTCAAAAATCAAGTCGTCCGTCTCGTTTTCCAACACTCGAATATAAGTACAATAAAATAATAATTCATTTTTTCTATTGCGTTTTATCCGTTCGATGCCAGAAGTAGTTAATTTTACTTTTTTCTCGCGACTTAAGGATACGTTTTATAATCAAATAATTTACGCCGCCCGCTCCTTATTGGCACTCGATCGAATCTACTCGAGCGGCGCGTAGCAATAAACAGGAGTCGACTGAAACTTTTTATGACGACGATTAAAATCGTGATAGACACATCGCCCACGTATAATATCATTCGAGTATATAATATATAACGTCTCGGCCGGGATTTGCGTTCGCCGCCGCCGGCTCGAAAATTATTATTATTATTCGAGCTGTGGTCGGGTTTTCGAGTAGTCTCGTCGCTCGAACCCTCTAATACGCGGTTACCCGTAGTATTCCTGCGTCATATTATAATATATTATATTGTCCATTTGCGCGCGCGCGCGCTCGTACCTATGGGGTTTTTTTTTCTCCCCCCCCCCGACGCCGTGTTGTATACGCCACACGATTATAATGATGATGTTCAAAACGTGTTTAGGGACGATCCCTTCGGACGCGCGGCCATATTGTTGGGTTCCTATAACTGCAAGCTAATAATGCGCACACGATTATACCATGTTTTGTTACGTCATTGACATGAATGCACTTCAGCTGCAGTTGTGTACGCCGCGCGCGCGTGCATTAACCACAGTTATCCGAAGATCTAATTCCGAAAGCGCGGGAATCGTAGTGCGGATTGCTCCGTTATATAGGTACTACGTGATCGCGTCCAGCGGCAATGCTCGATAACTTACCATTGTGCGGGGAATTCGAGTTCTTTCGGAAATACAACTTTTTTATTATTATTATTATTATTCGGTTCACTTTCGGCCAGAAGAACCGCTTCAAATCGGCCCCGCAAATCTAGTATTCATAACGTATTTTCACAATTCATACGCGCGCACACTTGTCGGCCGTTATTTTTCAAATCGACGCGAACTTACACCGCCGACGATAGTAGTAGTTGTATTGACGGCGAATTTTTTTTGTTTTTTCTAAATTATCGAAATCCTATCGATTCGATAAATCGAATGACCGAACATCACTAAATTGGATTTTTCTTCCCTCGCGTGTTTGCAGTTCGGACACTTTGACCATAGATTTTTCGACCGAATACCGTTACAGATGTGCGCGTCCGATCAGCTGCCCGGCATGACTCACCCGTCGCTCATGGACTCGCACTCGGCGTTCTCGCCCATGTCCGCGGCCGCGGCGACCGTGTGCACGGCCGCGGCCGCCATGACGTCGTTCCATCACCAGCAGCAGCAGCAGCAGCAGCAGCAGCAACAGCAACAGCAACAGCAGCAGCAACAACAGCACCAGCACCAGCAGGTCCCGCGCTTCCTCACCGCTCCCATTCACCACTACCTGCAACCGCAACTGCACCACCTCACCACCGTGCACCCGCACGCCATGTCGTACCAGTCGCACCACGCGAACCCGGCCGCGACGTCGCCGCGGTCACCGTCGCCCGGCTCCGACAAGACCTCGTTCTCCGATTGAAGGCGCCCAGCCGCCGCAGTCCTCGCCCGACGGGCGCGCGTGTAAGTCTTCGCTTTTCGTTCACCGGGGGGGCCCGCGAAAATGTTCTCGAAAAAACAATCCCCCCCCGGGAGGTTAGTATTGTTTTTTTTTTTAATTCGTTTTGAATACGTATAGCATATACGCGCGCTCGAATAACGGGAAAATATATTATTAGTGTTATTTGTCGACGCTCGCGAGAGAAGCTTCTCGAACGAAACCGCGTCCCCGCCGCGGAGAATCTATAGATTTTCGGAATCCTTTTCACGGCGAACGTGTTTAATTATTTAAAATCGAACCGCGTGTATCGACCGTAGTGTGTTTTCTCCGAAAAACTTTTTATTATTTAACCGCTTTTGTAAGATACGTTTTTACGGGAGAAGACCATAATTATTATAATATTATGTGTACTCTTTGTGTATAGTCACGATGTGTTATTATTATAATATTATTGTGTGTGTAAATTATGCCTGCGTAAGAATTTTCCCTTTTTTTTTTTTTTCTACGAATAATCGTTTTTAGGATTTAAGTATTTATATAATATATATAAAACCTACTATATAAACGCCGCCATATAACAGTTTGTTGCCGAAAAATAAGAATATTTAAAACTAAAAAAAACCAAGAAAAATCCTCCAACAACGCGCGTCGTCGAAACACGTCCGTAACGTTCGCTCGAGGCCGCCATTTCGGGCGGAGGCTGCTGTAGGTCGGCACCCCCGGTTTTCTGGACGCGTTTTATTTTTTGCCCGCGGGCCGTGTACCGGTGGTTGATGTTTTTTATAAGACGGGGGGGAGAAAAGTAACAGTTTTGATTCGTCAAATCGAGTAAAACGTGTGGGGAGTGAGTAAGAGGTCGGAGGAAAAATTGCCCCGTTTGAACGTGTCGTAAGTGTTCCTAATCGAAAATTCAAATGCCCTCGCGCGTCCGTCTTTTATATAACTCTCGGCGAATCGATTTAAATTTCGGAAAAAAACGCGCGCGCGCGCTATTATCGTCCACCGGTTTTCAGAAGTTTTGAAAATTTACCAACGACCCTCCGAAATTTTCGTCTTTCAAACCCGACGAAATCTCTTTTACTCTTCTTTAGACCGAATATAAATCGAACTATTAGTTGTATAAAATACGATATTTCGCCGCCGCCGCCGCCGCCGCTACGTATTTGTTCGCGTGTACATATTATTATAAATATAATACGTTAATTGTAAATAAAAATAATTTCAATATCGACGCGCGTATTTGTAAAATATCATATTAACATAACGTAAATATTATCGTAATATAGATTATAATATAAATTTAATATTATCTCAAACGCCTGTATATTATAATAATTATCCGTGTTCGGAATTTAGCCGTAGCACTTGTATACGTATTATTATTATTATTATTATAGGACTCTACTTTCTACGTTATTTTTTCATTTCATTATTATTATTATATATATATATATTTTTTTTTTTTTTTTCATTTAACGAAACAAACGTTTGCTTATATTGTGTTAAAAATTTAAAAAATAAAACGTAGTAGTATCAACAACTGTACGATAATAATTATAATATTATTGATGTTTTTTTCCTCGTCCGTTTGAAATCCGATTCCTCGAGATTTCGCTGCAGGCAATGTAACACTGCCCGGTCGAAATCGATGTGTTTTTTGTTTTCGTTCGCCCCCCTCCCCCGAAATAATAATATGTGTCGCGCGCATACGTGTAATCGTACACCGCGCGACGTGTTTCGAGTGTGTCGCCGATCGCGCGTCGAATGTGAAAATAATAAACACTCGAAACATTTTATATGATTGTGAACAGCAGCAGCAGCAGCCAGCCAGCAGCAGAGAATGAAACAGAATTTTTTTTCGCCGAACGTTACCCGACGCCGCCGCGCTTCGAAACTCCATACAAAAAAGCAATATTATTTCGAAAACGGGTGTTTGTCGGACGACAAGGTTTTGTTGGTTTTTTTCCTCTACATTTCAACACTGTGCGATCGTTTTGTTCGAGACCGGAATTCCGTCGAGCTGCGTTGTTTTGTAAGTGTTTTCAAAATCGTAGACACCACTTACACGTTCCCGTCGATCAGCGAGTACGCCGCCGAGGCGCGCAAAATTCAGGTAAATTTCGTCGCCGGAATTTCAATTCTACCAATTATTATTATATACTTATACGTGTAATATTTTCTGAAAATTACGAATCGAGTCGATGAGTTAGTTCGTTACCCATATAGAGTGTGTTTTTTTTTCGTTTTAGCCATCTGAATCGATGTGCAAACTGCCAAGATGATTCGAAATACGCGATAGAACTTAATTTTTGCAACACGATTGGCAAAACCTTTCCGCGAAAATAAAAAAAAAAACATTTCTCTCAAATCCAATCGCACTCGAACTCGAGTGTCGGACGATATTACGCAGAAGGTAAGTCTCGACCGACGTAGGAAATTTACAAAGTTCGACTGTATAAAAAATAATTTACCGTTTCTTTGTGGTTAATATTTCGAAAACGTTTTTTATTGACGTCGCGTGATTAGAACGATTTTCTTTTGTTTTGTTTTTTTGAGGCAAACAATATTTCTCAAAAGCGATTTATACGTCCGAATAAAGTTAGAACAAATGAGCCGGTGTCACGCTTGAATTTTCAGAGTGAACAATCGAATGTTTCGATTAGAAATACAGACTAATACGTCCTTCGCTCGGAATCGTTTGCAGATACGTTTAGGTAAGTAATGATAATCAAATTATTAAAAATATATTATCGCGTACGTTTGTTTTGCTCGTGAAATTACATCTCACGTTGGGTATTTATTTTTCGTTGTCGCAAACACACGCGTTCAACGCTATTAATTATTATTATCAGACGTACATCTCGTGACAACGGAATATTATGATGTGATTTCCATTCGATTAGGATTAGTATTGTTATGGAATTTCGATTTTTTTTTATAAAAATCTAAATTACGTTTTAGTAACTACAAGTAATGACTAACTAAGTATACAAGTAGTAACTACAAGTAATATTTGCCTTTTTTTGGTTTTTAATTTTTCTCATATCTTACACTTTCCACAAAATAGTACAATATGTACTTGGTGGTTTGAAAATTCAAATCTGCTTAAATAACAAACATTCTCTATAATATACTATTGTAATAATCGAAATATGGAAAAAAACAAAAGGGATTTTATTTTAAAAACAAAAAAACCTGTATTTCGATAAAATAAAATGTAAAAAGTGCATTTTAATACAAAAAAAACAATATCACTCGGTTTAAATTAATCTATTACAATCGATTCGGATTTATAACTTTTTCAACCCTGTTTAGAACGCGCGATAAAAAATTACAGTTACACTAGAATACGATCTTTAGGGCATTGTCTAAATTTTATAAAAACTACTCGTTTTTTTACAATATTTTCAATTCTATTTCGAATATTTTCACTCTGGACGAAAAAAAGCCGCATCTAGATAAATTTGAAAAATACAGGACCCGAATTCACTCTGTTGTTAAAATTTAAATTACAAAAAAATTTCTAACGCGCGTTCGCGTGATTTCAAAACAACAACTACTTATCTTTTACAATATTTTTCAAGTTCCAATTCTATTTCGAATAGTTACATATTTTACTCGGACGATAGAAGCCTCTACCTTTATCTAGATAAATTTGAAAATAAAAATACAGGATATCAACTCGAATTTACTCTGATGTCGAAATTAAAATTTCAAAAACATTTGATCGTTTAACGTTTACCAACTACTATACCTACAATAATTCCGAGCCTTATCGAAATAATACATTATAAATTCGATCGAATAGTAAAAACGAAAAATAGTCTTTCGCAAAACGCCGCTCGTCGCGACGATTTCCAACGCGTGATTTCGGTCGGGCTCGCGCCGTTCACACCATTTATATATATACAGTGAAACCTCTGAATAGCGGACACTCTCGGTCGCCGACATTTTGTCCGCTATTTAGAGGAAAACATTTTTTTTTAATAAATAAATAAATTCAATAATTTTATTTTATATTATTTTTACATTAATTAAATACACCTTGAAAAAATAAAAACTAACGTTTCTGAAAAAAAAAATCTGTTACTTTAGTTTGTTTACTAATTGCAGGCGTAGTTATTTCGTATTTTCTAATTCAATTTTCATAATATACAGTATAATAACGTACACATAAGATAACTAATTAATAATCGAGGTTTTTATTCAGGTATTCCAAAACAATATTCTTAATTAAAGATATAAAATTAATAATGTCAATGTGATAAAAGTGTCCGTTATTTAGAGTGTCCTCCTGTATTTAGAGGTTTTCCTATACATAAATAGTGAAAATGTCCCCGTCCCCGGATTCGGTCCGCTATTTGGAGGTGTCCTTTTAAGGGAGGTTTCGCTGTATATAAGTGCCGCGGGTTTATACATTATGTGCGCGAGGGAAAGCAAAAGGGGCGCCCGACTTAACGGCAAAGGCGAAAAGGGATAGTGACGGGCGGTGTGGAAAAACCGGAGGTGTTATCCATCCGGCCAAATTAATAAGGTTTCTGTACCTCGCGGCGTCGTCCTGGGATGTTCCAATTACACCACAGCAGACTTGTCAAAGAGTATCCACAGGCCCTGCCCACCGGGGCAAATAGACGTGTCATCCGCAGCGGAATATCAATTTTCTGGGTACATGCGATTCAATTTAAATCTGATTAACTCGCGGCCTCCGTGAAAATACATTTTGAAAATACGCGCTACGATATTATTATTATTATTATTATTATTATTATTATATCGGTGACGAGGCAACTTCTCTTATTTTTTTTTTATTTTTTTTTTTTTTATTCCTCCCCGAGCGCGATCGCCATTGTTCGCGGCGTCGTTTTCAATTTCCCGCGACGCCTCTTTTGTCAACATTATACAATCTCGCACCAATGATGAAATATATAAGCGAACATTGCCTTTATTATTGTGAAAAATATATATAATAATATTTTTTTTCACCGCCTGTGCGCGCGAGTTGATGAAAAAATTAAAAAAAAAATAAATTAATAAAAATTAATGCGTCAAATCGAAAATATCGAAAAGAACGCGATGATATTTCTCGAGGTTTCGTTTAAAAGAGCGTCGTCGTCGGATTGCCGACGAGGAGATATACCGCTCGGAGATTGATTGTCGGTGATTATTGCGCGGATCTTTTTGATTTCAAACCGTCGTCGATTTGGATAACCGGATCGACCTTTTAGAAAAATCCGAATCTTTCGAAATCCGTACCCTTCTTCATTACTATGAGAAAAATTCGAAAACGTTTGCCGGCGAGAAACGACTGCCCCCCCCCCCCCCCCCGAGTGGAGAATAGCACTCGTTCTCGTGGAAATTCATCGTCGTCGACCGTGGTTTTTGACTAGAAGTGGTGTGCAGCGATGCCAAACTATAAAAAATTGTACCGAAAACAACGGAGACGTTTCAATCGCGGAAGACCCCACGCCGACGCGACGGCGGACATTTCAATTTCAAGAAATTGAAAACTTTGAAAACGATTTTCGAAACGGCAAACGAACAATATCATTACGACACGTCTAAAACGAATTCTTTTCGCGATATCAATAGTGCGTTGTAAACAAAGTAATTATTATTACATATTTTCTAATATCGAGTGAATATTTTCTCGATCGTCACGAGCAATATCCAACACGTTACGTTTTTATAGTCTAGTCCGATCTATTGATCGTTTGTATTGCGCATGCGTATGGAAAAAAATGCGTTTTACATAATATATAATATTATCCACACGAATAAATGATATTTTTCAGACTCTGTCGGACGCGCACAATGGAGCGATGGCAATAATAATAATAAGCAGTATCACTCGACTAAAACAATATAGAGGTACCCATAATGGAGGATGCGTTAACTCCTATACACACGTCGACTACGACACTCGAACTGACGTCGCTGTCAATACAATATACTATTACATAATCCTACTTTTGTGTTTTAGTTCCGTCATTACGAAATTCCATTGTGCGGTGTTTGAAACTAACGTTGAAGCGCGTCGGGTTTGTTTTCGGAACGCGGGGTCCCGCGTACAACAACAATACGACGCGTCGCTCGTCGGCGAGAAACCGATTTCGGCGGCGAATATTATTACATAATATTGCGATCGCGGTAAACGGGCGCGACGAAATATTTATGTCGCCAAAACTATATAACGGATCAATCGAAACGAAGGTGTTTGCTCGTCGTCGATTTACGTGTGCAAACCGAGACAAACTCTAAACGATAATATAATAATAATATAATGTCGTTAGTTTAAAATTCGCCAAGATTAATATCGAATGAACCCGTCGTCGTCGGCGCTTGCCAAGTATGATTACGTATATGAATGGAATCGAAAACACGTATTGCGACGAGATTGAAAAACGAAAAACCACTTTAGAAATTTAAAATCAATAACACACACCGGTCGATTATCGTTTTTCGAACAATCGTGTAATATTTTCTGTCGGTAAAACAACGCCGGGCGTCGAGGACAAGCCCGCCGCCAGAGGGTAAACGCGGTGTTTTTAAACAAACGATGTATATAAATAATATGTTTAATGTTTGTATACGCGCATATATATATATATGTCTATGGTGTACATTATAATATGTAGTGCGCCAGAAACTTCAATAGCAGGGCACAATGGAGAAAAACAAGATTGGTCGAGACGATAAATCGGAATTTAATTAATCTTAGATTTGTATTCACAATAATGTTGTGTTATATTGTTTTGTTGTGTCGGTCGCGTGGCATGAGAAACGCAACTGCGGCGGACGTTAAGTCGCATTTAAATCTATCCTCTACTACTTGAAAAATTCCTATTCAAAATCAAATCACTCCGCGTGTGTCCTGTGTCACCGACATTCGCCGCGACCCTTCCGACGCGCGGCAACGGTCTCCAATTAAAACTAATTTTAACCCCTTTCGATCGGTTTTGTACATTATTATTATTATTATTATTATTACCACTACTACTATTATTATTATTATTATTATTATTATGGTAAACGGTTCTTACGTATATTTTGTGCGCAAGAAAGCGGCGTTGATTATACGACTATCGACAGTGGTGTTCCCATTGTGTCGTGATAATTGGTTTACGCGTTTCATATTATATTTATTCATTTCAACAATAATTAATCGCGTCACAACACTGGAGTTTTATTTTTTCTCTCTCTCTGTAAGTGATTGATAAAAATATACGAGAATAATTATTATTATTATAACTACGGTGAAACTTGGATCGATTGTTCCAAAACACAACCGTGAAAATCGTTTTTACGAATTACCCGCAGCTGCTGCTGGTCGTGTATCGTTTTTAAAACTATACATTATTGTCTTAATTATTATAATATGACTAATGTTTTTTTTTTTGTTCGTACTCTTATGGATAGGGGGAAAAAAACGACATCACTAAACACGTTATATTTATTTTTTAGTAAATCAAACGTCGTTGTTCAGACTTCAAAGGATAATAAACTGCGTTAGTAAAGTTTGTGAACTCAATTATTTTGCAACGATAACCGAAAAAAATTCTGCGTCGCGTTCTGACGACAAATCCAGTGGGGCATGGCCAGTTTTTTTTTTCCAAAAATTAAACGTAAGTTTTTTATTTTCATTGTTATACACTTTGATATTATATTTGCGCGCCAGGTATATTATATTACATAATATTGTACTATAGTATAATTAATTTACAATTTATATTTTTATTCGATTTATTCCAGTCGATTTGTCGAGAAGGCGATTCAAACGTTCGGGGGGGACGAGCGACATTTTCCGAACTTCTTTCCGGCACGACGACGGGTACGGTACGCGTTTGGAAAGTATGCCTATTTACAGGTATGCCCGTAATGATTACTACTAGTAAGTTACATTAGAAAAACATACGTGTGGATTTCACGGCGGACCGGCGAGTGTGACATCATAAACGATGTTGTGCGCGAGCAAACAGAGCGCGCGCGGCTACTTAAATATACCTGGACGCGCGACGCTCGCACACGAGAATATTATTATTGTGACGTGCGCGGCGGCGGCGCTGTTTGTCCTGCGCGTACACGCCTCGATAAACGTCCGGCTTTCCTCTTCTAAGAGACCACGGGAATAAATTAAAAATTATCGCGTTTTGTTTTTTTTTTTTTTTATATATATAGGAAAAAAACTGTTTGCTCGCCACTTGGTTACACTTGGTTACTCTGCACGCCGGACGGCGTTAATGGCTGCGCAAACACGCGCGGGCCGCGTTGTTTGTTCGGGTATTATTATTATTATTATTACATACGTACCTGCGTAGGTACCTACACACACGGTGTTTTAGAAAATGTGTTCGTTTTCGACGCGCGCGCATAGTAGCGAGATTTTTTTTTTTTTTCTACTCCGCAAACAAGCGTCGTCCTACCTGCCGCGGCGGAGATATCGATCGACAGATACGTGTGTACGAGCTACGGCGGCGGAACGGAAACTATTTATTTATTTCCACGTACGAGTACTTATCCGTGTGATGCCGTGCGCGTAGTTCGGTGTCATGCGTTCGAACGACTTCGACGGTCGTTTTACACGTTTGAAATCTATGTGTTTGTTATTATACACGGAAATTGTAATACAATCGCGCTGTCCAGGACTCGGATAAGTTATAAATGAAAACGTCGGTTTCCAGCACTTTGTCGCAATCGAAACGAAAGCATACTAAAAAGATATATAATCGCGGAAGGACATCTTGTCGAAGGACAAAACCCACGACCCAAATGAACAAAAAGGACCTAAGAGAATATTAATAACTACGCAATAATAGAGAACTGCGACAAACTAACTAACTTTATATGCGCGCAAATAAAATCGGTTTTACACGTTTATATTATACGATGACGTTCGGATCGCACGACCGTCTCCTCGTTTGATCGCGTTTCCCCGGGAACTCGTTAAAACGTCCAGCTTAGGAATCGTATTCATCCCGAGTGCGCGACGTCATCATACGTATAATGCGACCGACAAAATACGTCGCGGGACTAAAAAATAAAAAAAACCGACGTAGTACTACACGCATATAAATAAAAAAATATTAAAGTATCTCAATAGTGGCGCGCGCACGCGAACAATGCGATATAAAACTTGTTATTTTTTCAGAACGTTTTCTATATGGGGAACACAAAAGACTTTTCGTCGTCGTGGCGCGCGGTATTATACGGCGTGTATCTGCGGGTAGGTTCACCTCCTTATGTATGGTTAAACGTCTCAAACATAAACGTATCCGCATAATACATAATATATATATATGTATATGTATATACATCATAAAGAATTTCACAGAGGGCAAAAAAGAAATCTCCGGCACAATAAAAACGAACACACTTGAAATGTTATGGATCGCTTGCGAACGCCGCCGCCCGCGCATGTGTGTATGTGTCATCGCTAACAACCAAGATAGATCTTTTCGAGTTCTTCTTTTGCCTCCCTCATCCCAAATGTAATTGGAGAATGCACTACACATACGAGCGCGCGCGTCTGTTGAACGTGCAATAAACGTCGGCAGTCCTTTTGGCAACTATATAAAAAAAAAAAACGCGCGCGCGCCCGATATTAAACCTGCAGCGGCGTTCGTATACTCGAATCTCAGAAAACGCGCACGAAAGTAATAGAGTAGAGTGAGTCGACCGAGACGAGCGGCGGCCAAGAGTTACGTGTTTTTTTCGGAACTAATATTCTAACGGATTCCCCCGTTCGTTAATGATTTTCAATCGGATTCCGTTTGAGAAACGCTTTCGACGTCGCATAAACGTCTACACGCCGCGCTCGATTACCTCGACCAACGTTCGGCTCATATTTTCTTCGATTAATCTAATCCGACGAGTTGAAAACATTTGTGAACTCATTCAGCCTTGAGAATTAGCCCTATTCACATCTGATATTTTCATATCGTACACACACACACACGCGCGCGCGCGTTTAATAAACATATATATATATATTATGAGTGCGGGGAACCTATTATAATATGTACACAGTTATATCATTACGAGTAGGGAAAAAAAAAAAAAACAAACGAGCGGCGACAGATGATGAACAACCGACGAAGGTCATTGGGAAACAAGCAAAGTTTTAACCCTTTATAGACGATGGAAAAAAAAAAAAAAATGAAAATATAACGTAAAAAGGGTGCACACGCCGTGTGTGTGTACGTACACATATCAAATTATATCGCGCTGCGTATTGTGGGTTTCTAATGGTCAGATATTCATCGCCGAGTGAGAATGCACATACGTATATATGTATAAACGCACTACCGGCGCGGTTCGTTTCAATGCGTATATCTGGATGAATATTTAGGGAAAAAGAAAAAGAAAAAAATTACCTTTCTTCTGTTTTCACTAGACCATTGTTGTGGGCCACCTATAGAAATCGATTTACCCGGTGTCAGACAAATTATGACATGCACTAGTTGACTGGGTGAGAAAAATCGCCGCGATTAAATATTAGGGTTTGTGATTGTTTTTTAAATAACAATCGAAAATAATAACCTACGGCGAGCGAACAATAATTTATTATTTAATTATCACGCATAAAACACAATAATATTAATAATATAATATATAATAATACGCGCGCCTAGGTAAAATTTAATTTTATGTCGTCCGTGTTTGCAGGACGATCGCGCAGAGTTCGCGGCATTGTTATATTATATATTTTTTCGATCGTATTGCGAACCTACCCTTAGTTATTACTTAGTTAATGCCCTTAGTATACGAGGTGCCAGAGTGGGGCATTCGCGGGAAAGAGGGTGTCCGCCTAGTGCGGACGGACCCCCCTCACTCCCGTTGACATCCTGATGATGTCCTCTGCTTATTTTACACGCGATTTTGTAAACATATCATGTATAATAATACACTAAAACAATAATTCTTTAATTTGGAAAATAAGACTTTAGTCGATTCGCGACTGCTATTATAATAATAATTTAGACATTTTAAATAAGTTTTATTAATTTATGTCTCGGTCGACCTATAACATTGTTAATAGTAAGATTTTTTCAAACTGTTTTTTAGAAGAATTACGAAAATCGTCCCGACGAGCGGCTTCGAACGTTCGATTTTCGCGTGATTCGGATAAACTCGCGGTAGGCATCATGATAATTTCGTACCGAGACGACCACGTTATCATATTATTATGTATACACGTGTCGCGCGGTAGGTACGAGAACACGCGCGGACCACGTTAATAATCACAATAAATCGTCCGAGTTCAAAAGACCCCGGTGTCTGAAATCGCATTCGATTGCCGAACAATCGCCGTAGAAAAGGGGTTATATGCATTATCGTCGTTGATTTGCATGCACACACGCCGAACAGCTGCTCGCTCGTTATCCCTCACGTGCGCGTGCGTGTGTGTGTGTGTTGAATCCCAGTGACATCCGACTGGAAATGTTTCGTTCGTATTTTCATATTTATTTTTTTTTTTTATTTCGCCGTCTTTACAGGCCACCACCGCCGCCACAACGGGGGAGGCTCTCGAAAGAGCAATCACGCGTACGCACGCACGTTTTTTTTTTTTTGATACTCGGACAGAAACTTTATTATAACGAGCGCACTTGAACCCGGTGCGGTTGCACGCACGTCTCGTGCACATAATGTATATATATCGCTCTCTTCGGCGACGTACACGTAGCGAGTACATACTATACGTAATAATAACGGCGGCGCGTATTTATTCGTACTACATTTGTATACGTTTTTACGAACCGCCGCCGTCCCCGCCGCGCACAATAGGACACGTCAAATCGGCGGGCCCCGTCGCCCGCGCGCGATCGCGATCCCGACCGTAAAAACCGTTCGTTTTTAGACGAGACCTCAGAACGAGCGAGATACGGCGGCGAGGTACCTCGCCGGTTTCAAGAAAATCGAACGGATCAGTAATTAGTAGGCTATATAATTATTATTCTACTATTGGGCAATAATATGTTTAATTTATATTCTAATTTATGTTTACGTACGCACATTGTACGTCATTATTGTATTCTTTCTAAAACAAATTCGTGCTTATAGTATGTACACGTCATAGTAAAGTTTCAATCGATCGAGCAATGTTAATACCATAAGAAATACAAACGATATTTTAGTCTAGTAAGAGTAATTTTTTAGTAGAACAAATTGTTAAGTAGGAAAGATATTGCTATTAATTCTCAAGTGTTAACTCGTCTGTTCGTGTCCATACCGTTCGAATCGATCGGCGTATACGACATTACATAATGATGGCGTATGAATACATAATTACGTAACGATATAATAATAGTAATAACACTGTGTGTGTGTTTTCGTGCTCAAATGAAAGCCCAGTAGCTCGCGCCCCCCCGACCAATGAGGGCCGAGCTGCGCGCGCAACCCGCCCAATGCCGATCGAGGGGCGCGCGAAAGTTCGGCAGCTTATCAGTGCAGAGCGAGCAGTCGACCAGTCTATAGTGTCGACAGCTGTTCACGAGTGTTCTTCTCGGGTTTTGACGTTGCCGTTTTTTTATTATTCTCCGCGATAGTGTCGCGTCGCGTCGCGTCGATTGTTGTCGCGTTTCACGAGCCGATACGAACACCGAACATCGTCGGCAACTCCCTCCGGACACAGGCGCCGTAAGTAGTACAAATTATATTTATTTAATTTAGATGGATATAGTGGATTAGGTCATAGGCGGCGCCAATAGGGCGTAGCGACCGCGCTACCACGCCGTTTTTTTCCACGCGAAATCATATTTATGCCGCCCCGTTAAAAAAAACCAGTTATTGTTTTAGTAGGTACCCGCTATATTGTATAATATTTTTCTGTTTGCTGTCGTAACAAAATATCCTCGAACGTCTCCGTCGAGCCCGTTTTTATTTTCAAAAATATCTCTCGATTATCAATTCAATTAAATCGAAAACACGTACGCACGTACGTAAAATATGTTTCCCGCAGGACTCGAGTCCTCGCGAGCGTGTATTGCGGCTTTTCGGTCGACGTGTTTACACAATGCACAATATTCGAACGCCGCGCGCGTTGCGGGTAGGGGAAAAAAATTAACTTTTTTCTTTTTCCAAACGAATCGACGTTATAACACAACTAACGTTTGAGAGAGAGAGAGAGAGAGAAGGAGGGGGGGGGGTCGAGGGAACACGTCAAAGCCGAAACGCGAAAGAATATTATATAGTAATATATTATTATTTATTATACGCGCGCGCGCGCGTATTATAAGAACGAACGCCGTGAACCCATTGTGTGATGGTCATGTGTAAGCTCGATTCAATTTCACTCGGTACAGTGTTTTCTCAGAATTTCGTTAAACCGTTTCAAAGTATGCGGTGCGGTTCAACCGTAAAAGTTTTTATTTTTCACCCCCGAATCAAAGCGATCCGACGGCGGCGGTCCGCTCGCGGCAGCAATGCCACTCTATAAAAGTTACACGGAAACGTTCTCCGGCGAAAAGCGCCGGCACAATCGGAACGCGAAAAAAATTAATTATATTCGAGTGTACTAATATAATAATAATAAGTAGTAATAACGTGTACTCGCGCGCTGCGTTTGTATTCCGCGCGGCCCGGTGCGCGCGGCCGCAGTAAAGTGTAAAAACCCGTTTGATAATAATAATTCTTGCGAGAAATTAACACGGCCCGCGCGGAGAATGTAATAAATATAATGTTAACACATAATAATGTGTGTTATTGCTCGTAACTCGAGGCTGTCGCGCGGAATCGAAATCCGACGACAGAAAACATAAAATACATATAATATTATTATTATTATTATACGCTGCGGCCTGCCTACAGCGCGCGTCCCACCGATAAACATTATGTTTCTGATTTTTCTTTTTTCCCCCCGTCATACGTCGCCGAAAGACGTCGACGCGTCGCGATTATTTATTACGATTTATCTTCGCCCGGTGTAGGTAAAGTACCTGTAATTTAGTTGATCGAATGGTTAATATAAACAATCTATGTTGATGTGACACAGTGGCGTAGATAGAATTTTTTCCTGGGGTGGCTGGGTGTTTAAAAGAGTCAATTATTCATAATCACGGGTTCATTTAAATAAATTATTTTATTAATTTTAATTTGTATATATAATAATATCGTTAAGTTTATTTTAATGAAAATATCATTTTACTATAAATATGTACATGATAATTAAATATCATTAAAAAATAAATAAATATCTGGGGAATGTGGAACCCCCCCCCCCCGTAACTACGCCACTGGATGTACATTGAACCTGCGGGTTTATTTTAATAGAATTGATCAAAAACATAATATTTCGGGACAACGCGGTTTAATATCCGACGCCACCGTGGTGTGTACGGCTCGCGCAAACATAATCTCTATATATAAATACGATATACGGCAGGACGTGACGTCGCCTACAGTAGTGCCCCGCGGCACAGATAATATATATATGAAGGATAATTATATTATTGCGCGTTAGGTGTTTGAATCGTCGAGTGTATAATATTATCACGCGCGCGTGTGTGTGTGTGAATAATATTCCGTCCGACTTTTGGGTGACACGAGCAGACGACACAGGTCGCAAGGAATTGACCCCGCCGAGCCGCCGCCGTCGTCGTCGTCGTGTCTTGTACGTGTATATATATACGTATATTATGCCGCCGCACACCTTTACGCCGAAACTCGCCGAAACTCTACGTCCGATACGTGGCGTGCGTATCGTATGTGTGTGTATGTACACGGTGTTAAGTGGATGCATCCCTTCGGGGAAACGGGCGAGAGGATCGCGCGATATACATTATATATGCACGTCATCTATACACACATATATATAAACGATATAATACACACTCACACGTATATATATATATATTATTTGCGTGTGCGCGCGCGGGAACAAAGGCCAATAGGAAACCGTTTAGAGAGAGGAACACAGTTTAATATAATACAAAACACAATGCTGCGCGGCGGCGGCGGCGGCGCATTCAATAGAGTCGAACACACTATGCTCCTGGCAGCCACTGTTATGAATCACTCCATATATACAAAATTTATACCCCGGTCCTGGTTCACGGGCGGGTATTATATTATATATATATATAGTTTAATTCTAAAACAATCCGAGACAATGGCAGACCTAAAACTGGCTATATGTTCTTGGCACAATAGCCCTCCCTCGCCGCCGCAGCCCTGCTACCGTTTGTAATGTATATTTATATATATATATTATAACCACTAATGCCCAGGACCCGCTACATAACACTCCCACGATACACACACGAGCGCGCTCGCGCACAACCCCTTCGAGTTGAGTTTCTTTTCCTTTTATTATTTTTGTTATCCGTTAAATAATAATGAAAAAGAATGGGGAAAAAAATAATAAAAACGGCACAAAAAAACTGTATCGTTGTCAATAGTGAAAATGTCCCGCGGGCACACACTGCCGACTCTGAAAACAGGTGAATTATTTATACGCCGCGTATACATACCTTAATAATAATAACTCAAAGATATCGTAATCGTAATCAATTCATTTCGGTCGTAGGACATTTTATTATTATATTATGTTTGATTAAAATAATAATGATAAAAAAAAAAAAAAACTCTCTCGCACAAAAGAACCGTCGTCGGCGGTTGTCGTCTAGAAAACGACGTTTTTGTTCCGTGTGAATATTTTGTGGTGTACAATAACAATACCTACGAGAAAAGACTCGGAAGATTATTTATTTTATTTTTATAACTCGCCGTTTTTTTTTTTTTTTCGCCGTCTTTGACTTACTTTAAACTGCAAACTGAACAATGAGATCTTACGATGATCGTATCGAACCAATACATTTATTTTTATATAATATAATTGTTAGTCCGGCGGTAGTTGCCGACCGTTTAGTTGCCGACCGCTCGCCTTTGACCAAGTCTCGAGAATGATAGTATAATTTTATTCGACGTAGATTTCGAATGAAAAATTGAAAAAATAATTCGATTTTCTCGACGATCGGTATGTCGTAAACGTTCCACTTTTATTGTTTTCGGTCATTTTTCAATAGTTTTTCACGATTATTTGGAAGTTCAAAAAAAATATCACTTTTTGAATGTGTTTTGACCGACTGGTCAAAATTTTCTACCGGAAACCACCCATCGCGTTGACGATTGCGCGGACATAAAAAATGTTAAAAAATTTTAAAAAAAAAAACCCCACATCCTCATATCGTTTCACTCGGAATTTACGCGAGGAAGGACCTTCGCTCCCGTAAATCGCGCCGCCGTATGTTGTAATTTATATTTTTACCAAACTAAACGCGGAGGGGTTGTGTGTGTGGGGGGGGGCGCTGCCGCCGCCGCGTTGATATAACGTTGGGCGATAATCTTTCGCGAGATATGCGATTTTAAATAATTTCAAAAGCGCGCGGCCGCGTCTTAGACACGTCACCGCTGAATTATAATAATTTTAATTAAAACCCAGTGACAGGTTTTTGTTCATTAAAAACTGGCCAACACGGCGAAACTGCGGAATGAGACCGATATTAATTGGAAATAGATTGCAATAATCATTCCGCTCCGGGACCCCGGTATTATATATCCTCATTTTTGATCGCATTCCCCGGCCGTCATTAGAAGAAAACCCCCATTACGATTCTTGGTGCTTTTAAAACGTGTTTTTAATGATTCCTTTCTCTCGCGCACTAAAGTTTAACAATTTTTTTTCTCTCTCTCTCTCTCTCTCCTTTCCCCCGCGCCCGAGACCCGGACCGTGTCAGACACGTGATCCACTTCACTACCCCTTACCGCAGCCGCGGAACTTAACCTGCTGTACCTTATTTTAATTGTTTTCGTTTATAAGGGTGCGCCTCGAACCCTCGGAAACTGCGCGTGTAAACACACAGTCTTACCACGAAATTATCGACAGTAGACGATATACTCGTTATAAAGGATTATAATAATAATAATAATAGTGTATGTACGCGAGAGCGCACCTTTTTGTGTTAGACACCGCCGACTTACCCGTACATATATAATACGCGATACGTTTAGATTTTTTTTCGTCGTCGTCGTTAAAAGACGCGCGCGTGTTTATAATATTTTTCCGTCCATTCGAAGACGACGATCATCGTCGAACACAATTCGTTACACAAATGTTTTGCGAGCGAATAATATATATATCATCTCGAAATCACAAAAACTCCGACGCGTCATTACGCTTCGAAATTACTAAATCAATCTCCGGGTGAAATATCGCGGGGGAATGACTTGACTCGTCACCTTTTGTCAATGTAAACCAACGTGAATTACTTAACGATTTACGTCCCTTTTACGTCCACTCCGTTTGCTCAGTTAATAATAGATAATCGCGACGAGGTAATATTTGTATACATAATTTTGTTTTAGCGTGTCGATAGAACGCAAACGTTAAATGATTTTTTTTTTCATTCGAAAATTGATTTTATTACACGACTTTTTATTCCGATCTGATGAAAATTTAACGCGTTTAGTAGAAAAAAAAACACAAATATTCCACACCGATTTCAAATAACTTACAAGAACGTCGTAACGACGAATCGCACACATTTCGTCCTTCTTTTTTTTCTTTTTTCCAAAAGGTTTTCATTTGATTTTGCTCGCCTTGGATTTAATATTATGTACGTCGCGACGGGCCGCGAAAATTTCTCGAATACCTAATAATGTGTGGTCGACCGGAAATATTTATCGCCATCGCCCCCACGCGCGCGCGTGTGGTATAAACGTCGTCGTTAAAATATCGTTTGATATTATATTTTACAAAACTATCGAATCGTGTGCGATAAATATCTCGCGTTATTTTCTCAAAATTCGGCGCGTTCGGCGTAATCGTCGGTCGATTAAAACATTTAATCGCCAGCCATTTGCGTGACGTTCGTTTGTGTATACTCGTTGTTTTGACAAACGTGTAGTAACTTATAAAAACTGACGTGCCATCGAGAGTATAATATACACCTATTGTATGCGTTTTCAGCGTTTTCGAAAACGATCTCGAGAGTATACTACGCGAGTTGACGTAGTATATAAAAAAAAAACTCTGATGAATAAAGTTGTTGGTTTTTTTGTTGTTTTTCGTTCGATAAAAGTTCAACGTTGACCGTATACGTACGTATAGTTACACAAACAGGGCGTTCGATCGTGCGGAAACCCCTTGGCCCCGTAAAAAACGTTTACCAGCGAGCGCGCGCGCGCGCGCGAGAAGATCGTAAACAATTAAACTGTTGGACCGATGATATATACGTGTATAACTGTGCGTGGATCTCTCAGTGTACTCGTGTTTATATTATATTTATGTCAAAAGTCGTTGAATACCAGCTGTGCGATATTATAATATACTCGAACCAATAATGATTACAAAACGCGCGTTTGTATGATGTGCGCGGAGTGGATAGGTCTAAATATTTCTCTCCACTCTCGATCATCAAAACCACCTCTTAAAACGTCATAATAATATAATATAGTGTAATTCGAAAATAATAATTATATATATATATATATATATTTATTACGAAAAAATACTCGTTCGTCTGTTTGTAAACGCTGACGTTCCGTGGATTTTATGGACGAGTTACGAGTGTGCCATATTTTTATTGATTTTCATTATACGTATTATTCGATGTCTTTTGTATTGCCAAATATGAGAACATATTTTTACTGGTTTTTTTTTCTTTTTTTTTTTTCATCTAGTGCGTCCGAGGAATGCTATAATAACGGAATCAGAGGTTAACTCAAGACGCACATAACAGCTGATCCTGCCCGATTGAGTCAAATTCCGAGGAATGTTCAAGACTCAAACCCACGAGGTATATATAATATAATATAGTTCTTGTTCAAACGCGTGTATTCATTATGATTTTAGTACTTTACGACCTACAAATATTGAAATCCAAACGGCGGCGCTATAACTATATATTTTTAATCTTACGAAACGCTCGCAAATACATATATATATATATATATATATTTACACCGCACCTGTGAATTTTCAGAGTTTGAGAATAAAAGCGTCTATTCAAAACGGTTTTCGACGCGGATACTTCATATTTTTATGCGAACATTTTTCACAGAGTTTCCATCGTCGCGTCTGAGGCGGGAATTTCAATGCTCGGGGAAACGAGAAAAAAAGTTTTATTTTCAATACGAAGAAGAAGAAAAAACCGTACGTATTAATGACTAGAGTTTACTCATAGCGACGAGTCGCAATATTTTTAGAAAATACAAATAAAATAATGACACACGTCGTCGCGTACTCGATATTGTTTTCCCAACGCTCGTGCACAGTATAAACGCATCTAACTCGGGAGGGAAGCGATTAGTCTCCTCTGTAGTATAGAATTTTCATAAATTTACACGGTGTTGGCCAAACGTATCATATCATTAAGGTGTACCTGCAGGTCTTTATAAATACGCGATTTTATTTTACCGTTTCCGGGTTTCCTATGACTAAACTACATTTCAATCTTTGCTACCAGCAAATAATTGTTTCCATAACATTAGATGAAAACGTGCCACTTTATTTTTATTATGAAATAAACGTTCCCGACACTTGGTGATTATATATTATAATTATTTCAATTAGTATTGTTAAAAAAAATAAAAACACACGTAGGAATGCATCGATACCTCCGATTTCAAGATCTGACTTGTAAAATAGAAAAGCTAGTTTCATTTAAAATTTCGCCCCCTTTTCGTTTTTAAAAACTTCCCTCGTTCGGGAATTGGATTTTCAAAACGAAAATCGTATCCGACGACGATGACGTATTATACTGTCGCGTTCGTTGCAATGAGAATAACGTATATGCGACTTTTAGTTACGAATTTATGCGCGTTATAGGTGATTAATTAATTAATACACAGGTATATTATACGATGATTATAATATCATTTTCGTTTGACGTTTTTATGGACCGACTAAATGGGCGTTAACGCGCCCGCCCATTTCGGAGCATTGAATAATAATAATAAAAACGTAGTCGTTGGCTATTATTAAAACATTACCGTATTAAAAAAAAAAAAAAAAAAGAAAGAAAGACGTAGTATATGTATATATAATAATAATAATATCGCGTGTGTGTATAATATTATGTGAAATCCCGATGGGGTATCTTTGTGTCCGATTTGTGTTCGGATACAATGGGATAATTGATATGTTTGCTGCTGTGTTTCTGTGGTTTTTCGAGTTGGCAGTTATATTGTTTAAATTGAAGGAAAAAAAAGAGAAAAAAAAGAGCGCTGCCGGAAACGCCTACCGTATAATAATAAAAATTATTATTGTACCGTCAGAGACCATATTTTTGAATGGAACAAAAAGTACACGTTTTATTGTTTTGTTTTTTTTTTTCTCTCTTTTTTTTTTCCGTAAAATAAAATATCCGATTTACCACCGTGTATCGTCTTACCGCGGATTCGAATGCCCCGCGAAACAGTTCTATTTTAATCGATACGTCCGGTATACATATAATATACTATGCGTAGCGGTCGCGCTGTCCTTTTTCTCCGTCTCTCGACGCCCCCCCGTAGATTTTCCACCGCGATTGTCGCTATAATATTACGTTGCAAATAACGTTTTGTCTCCGTACGGCCGCAGATTGCGATCGTATCGACGACAGCATAATAATGTCATTAAAACGCGCGCGCGAGCGACGAACAACTGTCGTCGATTATACTCGTATGTGGTGGTGGGCGCGCGCATTTGGTCTGAAAATCGTATCGATTCCGTCGGTAACGCTGCCGCCGCCGCGGAACCTTTTGACTCTGCCGTTATTATGTCTCCGGTGTTCCTGTTGGTTTTTTTTTTTCTCCCCCCGAAAAATTCGATGGCGATCGAATTACCTTGCACTCTGCATTGCGCGCCAAACCCTCGTCGTCGCGTTGTGTTCGTTCACTCGTTTCAATCGAATTCGCAATATTATAATGTGTGCAGAGTATTACGCCCTATAACAACTTTACACGACTGCACGCGGTGCGATTTGGTAAATTGGTCTACGAAAATTTATACATTTCTCCGGGCTTTTCTCGATTTTTGGAAAAAACCGAATAGAGAATTTTCAAATCGACTCTCGAAAATCACGAATAGACAGCGTTTTCTATCGGAAACACTCGCCGGAGTAGAAAATAGAACCAATTCTTCGTGTCAAAAACTCGGTAAAACCTGACACATCTCTCGCTCAGAATTTCAAAATTTATAATGTCGACAAGTATGTTATTTTCACAGTATTTATTCGAATCGCAGATACATTTTGATTTGTCAGATTAAGTCATTTAAACGTACAAAGTTCCTATAGAGATAAACAGAATTTAAATTAACCGAGTCGACGAAAAAATATGTCTAAAATAACAATAAATCGATTATTTTATTATTTCATATTCTATGACAGTTTGTTCATTTAAATGCGATTCGACGTAAAATCAATGATCAAACCAACGCGCGTTTTAATCATCTCGCGCTATATCGAGTGTTTTGTTTCGAAAAAACTATACCGTAACGAAATCGATTCCGACATTGATTATAATATACTATACGACTCGAACCGACAGGTACCCGATTTCCAGTTTTTCGCGTACCGTTTTCGAATTTACGTCGAAATAAGCTGCTCCGGGCGTCGTCGTCCGACGGACGCAGGTTTGTGGTCTAAAACCCGAAACGAATTTGCGGCGAGCAGATTGGAATCCGAAATAAACATTTTCTGTATCGTTTATAGGCACAAACGTCTCGCGTTTAAACGTACGAGTATATATGTGTGTGTGTGTGTGTATTCGTATAGGCGAATATAGAGAAGCCGAAAAACAAATAAACTTGGCAAATTGAATTTGATTACCGCACCGGTGAACTCGAAAGACTGTGTACAAATGTCACCGGCAGAAGATAGCCGTCGCGAAACGTTTTCAAACACAGTTTATTTAATAATTGAAAACTTACTACAGTAGAAGGAACAAACCAAAGGGGGAAGAAGAAAAAAAAAAAATGTTGCGTCAAGTATTCACGTTGCCGTTATATTCATTCAATTGATGTTCAACAAAAGACCCAATTACGAAAACGGCCGGCCGGCCAGCCACCTTAAAAACGGTAAAAACACACACCGCACTCGGCTTTTAACGCGGTAACCCGTCAGCGACTATTACAGACGATATATTATATTGGTAACGCCGCCGAGGGGTGTGCGGCCTCGGGCGAATCGACGAGACGAGATCGTAATTAATCACACGACGAGCAGCCACCCTCGCGACGAGCAAGTGTTTTAAGCCAACGACAAAACGTCTCGTAATGGTCCGCAGTTTATCAAGACGAGTCGGATAAAAGTCCAATATTTCGCGAAGCCGCGGCCGTCGGAGTTTCAGACGTCGTCGTGTGTTTGTCGTGCCCTACGCCGAGTAAAACGCGAGTATTATCGTTCCGAATCGAATATTTGATAATATGAGTGCGTCGTCGGGTGCTTTTTTCGAAATATTCGACTTGGATACTTGGATAAAATCTAACCGAAGACCAGTGGTTGGGAAAAAGTCGTCGTGTTGGGCGTGCACGTTTATATAAAATGATATGATAATCAATTTTTTATGTATTTCGACGTTTTCGGATTTAAAAGGGAATATTTTTCATTTACTTTTACTATAATGTTCAAATAGTGTCCGACTCGAATTATTGCAATGGTTCGATTTTATTATTCCTAGGTTTTTCGTAAATTAACGCGTGCGAATTTCAAAAATTTGTTCTATTTTTTTCAACTTTGAATTGCTCTCATTCGTTGAAAACACAGTCGATTTCAATTTTTTTTTTATCGTCATTTTTTTAAAAAAATTTTTTATTTGAAAACCATTCTAAAAGAATGTCCATTGCTAATACGTTCTGTTAAAAAAAACTTCACTCGAACATTCGCGAACTACTGACCAAATTTCATACTCGAAGCTCCGGCGGTTCCGTCGATTTTTTCCAGTTTTACCCTTTTTACCTCCTTAGGGGTTGAATTTTGAAAAATCCTTCGCACATCTTGAGCATTAGATAAATCGCCGTTCCAAATTTCAAGTTCGTACTGTGCGAGTGAGTGGTAGTTGGGTTTCGTTTAAATAGATTATTTGGTCTTTTACGAGAACGTCGCAACGAATTATACCGCGGCTGAAAAATACATTTTACCTCGTATTATTCCGACCCGTCAATCATATGAAATAACATTGCTCTCGCTAACGGAACACTAATTTCTAAACCGCCTTTTTTTCTTTCTTTCTTGTTCATAAGCATTGATTTTGTGTAACGGATGATCGAATAACAATAACGAGAGTTCGATTTAAACGCTCTTATCGTCTTACCCCGGATCGACCGGAGAACGCGCGCCGCGCCGCGCGTACGTGTCCAAATAAAGATAATATTTCGCGTTGTTTTCGTAGCGGTAAAAAAAAACGAAATTCGATCTCGTTTTGAAAACAACAATAACTTGTTCCGTATCGATACCGGTGAGAATATACGTCGCGTTCGGACGGTCGCACGCCGAATATAAGTATATAAAACGCGATAAATATATTACGGAAATCGCGCGTAGGTTTATCCGAGAAATCGCCCGCGGCCCTGTTTCGACGAGTCTGCAGAGGAGGTGAAGGAGAGACCAAATCGGCCGAACAAACCGTGAGATCTTTTATTTATTATTACCAATAACGTAGAATAGTGGTCGTCGCCGTAATTTTTACAGATGAATCGGTTTTAAAAAAAAAAAAACCTCTAAAATACTTTCTCCGGGCAATAAATTCTCGGACCGTTTAGATATTTTTTTCGTTTTTCACACTCGCGTTGAAAACTAAATGAAAACCGACCGTCCGATTTCTAATAATTTCGCCGGGAATCGTATAAATCGTCCGACGATTTTACTCGCGAGTTATTTTCATAGTCAATAACTATTATACCGTCGTCGTCGTCGTCGGTCCCCTTATTTATGTGTTCGCAAACAATTATAACGCAATCGAATGACTTAACTTAAACGGCAGGATAATAAAAACCGATATACGACACTACAGTAACAGCGGATCCTTAAACGTATTGTGCTGGTGGAACACCGGGTGACAATAGAGTGGATTTAGAATTCCGGACGGACGGCTTAATAAAGCTCAACACATTATTATCTGTCTTGGTATACCTTTGACCCTCCGCGGAGTATCATTGTTCCGGGGTGGGTGTATTATATATATTAGCGATCGTGTAGGTGTTAAATTGAAATTAGTTATAATAGTAGAGAGTGGAGGCCGCCGCGAAAAGGGTGCCTTATATATTGGTCGAGGGTGACAAAGCGTAAATATCTCCTCTCCGGGTGTGTCGTCGTATTAATAATAATGATAATAATAATAATAATAATAATTTGGAACGGACGCCGCCGCCGCCGCCGCAGCAGGACACGAGACTTGGAGACAATGGAAGAAACAGCAGACTACCACTGCTATATACAGAGGGAGCTTTTGTCAAAAAGGGACAAAGTAGGTATTCTGTCCCTCTGCGCCGGGTCTCTCTTTCGCACTCTTTCTCCCTCTATCTCCCCCCCCCCCCGCGCCGTCGCTTCAACTCTTCGAACTTTATATAAAAGCTTTCGACAAAATTTATAATAATATATTTGCTGCGAAATTAATTCTCTCCGCGGCGGTGGAAAACAAGGACAATATAATAAGACTCAGAACGTGGGAGGCGAGGGGGGGGTGGGCGAGGGCAAATGTCTCCTTTTAAACGGGTGTATATAAATTAATTGAAAATTCTTCCCTGCCACGACGATTCTGATCTCTATTGAGACATTTAAATAACAATAGCCGTGCCCCGGTTGTCGTCGAGTCCTCGAATAACTTTACTGCTGCACCCTCACGCCGCGCCGCCAATATAAAATACGAATTCTATTCCTTATACAAAACGTTTCGCTTTCTCCCCTACTCCCTTTCTGCCTCTCTCTCTCTCTCTCTCTCATTCTTTCTCGCCCGTCCCTCTTACCCTTTCGCTATTGCTCCTCGCCAGAGCGCATCGGAAATCAACTCTTTTGCCCGCGCGCGCTCTCTCCAACCAGCCACAGCATCTGCCTACTGTTAAATGTACATGTATATAATATAATACCTACCCGCATTTAATGCGCTAGTGCGTTATTACTAGTTTAATGCCGCGTCTCTCTTGTCGTTCGGTATGATTTAAATTATTATTCTAGCGCTTGTAGGACGTAAATGCCAATCGTTTAGTTGGATTTTCACATCGGCCGGTATCGTTATAAAACTCTCATTTATTCGCGCCGACTCGTCATAATTCTGGAAACGCGTTTTCAAATCGATTTTCCGAAATCGAATTGAAATTAAACACACACTTATTATTATGACAGCGAAAATAGTACTCGTTTTCATTTCAGAGATATACTTTTTCTTCTAAATCGAGAGGCTATCATTTATGTATTTTTCGCGAGTTCGCAATAAATTTGTACGCAGTTTAAACGTCGTCGTGCGCCGTTATACGTATAATACATTATCATCTCGTTTTTGTTGCGTTTAAATTTCCGTTTGAAATTGCTGCGCCGGCAATAAAAACGTAGGTAGCGCGCCGCCGCCATACATTATTGCTGTGGCGCGAATATATTATTACGAAATATTAATATGTCATTTTATCGGTCTGTTCTGGAAGCAACGACGAGTTATAAGTGTAATAGAACGAATTTCTTGGAAATGTGTAAATTTGCATATATATTCGTACGCGGAGTATGTTTCAAATGCGAACTACTATTTTTTTATTTTTTTTTCATCGTGACGGGTTATAAAAAGCAGAGGGTCGGATATTTAAAGGGTTCGCCAGACAGTATCATTGCGGCGGTAATGGTCTGCGGGCAATAAAAAACACTCTTGGCGATATTGAATCAAATACCGCGGCGAATATCTCTCGCGGCGAGTCGTGTTTCGAGTTCGGGAAAAGTTTTACAGCGATTATTTCTTGGCAAAATATCAATTTTCCCCGAGTGAGAATTCGAGTTGAAAATGTTTCTAAACAACAACTTCGACTATAAAATAACTTAATCGAAAAATATTACCATTTATATTTGTATTATTTATACTCAAAGTTTTAACACCGAGTAGAAATAACGTTGGGGAAAAAAAAAAACGAACGCCTAAAGTGAAACGATACTCTGAGCTTTCGTAATATTTTACGAAAGTTTTAAAAATTAAATAACAAAAGAAAAACGACGATAATGATTATAGTTGTAAAAAGAAAAGAAAACACATTATTTACAGACGGCATTAAAATATTAAATTAAATTTCCATCGAGCAATCGAATGGTTTGAAAAACGCGTCTAGGTAATTACGACGGTTTCGCGAACAATTTATTCCAATAATAATTTATTTAAAGTGATATTCGTTTACTAATCAATCGAAACAGTCTTTTCAATCGACGTTTTCCATTCCCATACTTATTTTTCTTTAAAATTATCTCGCCCGGTTCTTGGACTTTGAAAAATTAGTGGTTTTTTTTTTAATTTTTTAACTTCTCATTTATTCATTATAAATCTAATAAACCCAGGGGATTTCTACTAATATTTTTGATATTAGAGACATAAGTTTTAAAATTACTCTCGGAACAACTATAAATATAGATCTGCACAATACGTGTGTCGCGTTGTCGTAGTCGAAACTCGAACGGGCCGAATATTTTAACGGTTTTTTTTTTTTTCATAAAGATATCATTAACATTAAAATACTGGTTCGCATTCTCCGACGGAAGTCTATAATACGGGCGTGCACTGTAATACATTGTATCGAGTGTGTTTGCTGTATAAATGACAGCGTCAACGCCGAGGGTAGCGAGTGTTTGCCGTATAGAAACGCCTAATTTTCACACCCTACACAAAACACGTCGTCGTCATCCGGTCCGACTGTTTTTCGTTACATTTCGCGAACACAACGACCACGGTGCACGGGCATACCCATTACTACCGTTGAACGAGCGCGTAAAAAAAAAATAAATACCTATTCATAAAAGAAAATCATATAATATACAAAACACGTTCGTCGTGCTGTTTGCACGCGTGTGAGTATATTAACACGTGTTTTATTAAATACGCGATCGTATGTAATGACGTTATTAGGAGTGTAAGAAACACGTTTTGAATGTCTTTCCGTTAATTTTCACAGTCGACTCGATTGAAAAAACGTGACGAGCTTTTAGTCGACTTGCGGCCCTCGAGCTCGTGAGCTCGAATTTTCTCGGCGAATAGTAAAAGTAAAATAGCGAAAAGTAAAATAAAATTGATAAAACGTCCGTCGTGTTATTCGTTTCGAGAGAGAGAGAGAGAGATATATAAAAACGTATTTTTCACCGTGTTTTTTGGCAACACGTCGCGTCAAACGCGGCTCGCCAAATTACACTCGGAAAGGGCTAAAAACACGACCGGGTCCGGAAAAAATAAAAATACCCTCCGCCGCCGCGTTATAATAGTTTGTTTACAACTGCAACGCGCGCGCGCGCGGGTCGTCGGTTGGGCGTTCTCTGTCCGAGAGAGGGTCGTCGGATCTCCCATAAAGTATATATATACGTACACGAGCCATGAAAAAAACACAAACAGTAACAACGCGAAATAAAATTTAAATAAAGAAAAAAAAATTCAAATATAACAATAAACGGCACTGCGCGCCGCGGTCGTATTGAAATATAATAACGCGTCTGCGCGTGATCACTGTCCTCTGCAGTAGATTTATATACCCGGCCATCTCGGATTAAAAAACCCATCGGAGGGGACTGTATTATACTGTATACATTTCGGAATTCCGCGCCGACGCCTCCGGGGGACGCGTTATAGTTGTTATTACTTATTACGTTATAATAAATACGATGTGTCTATTGTTGCTTGTTTTAATATATTGCGCGTGTACGTGCTAATGTCACGCGGACGGCGGTTTTAATAGCTTTCGTATAATAATGTGCGCGCACACATCGGCCGCAGGCTTAGGTTCTCGCACGCGACTCGCGAGAGACCAGAGCCGTCGTCGCGCGCGTGGTACGCGGAGACCCGCACGGGGCATATTATAATCCCTTCGCGTCG
Organism: Drepanosiphum platanoidis; assembly: GCA_948098885.1. Lineage (NCBI taxonomy): Eukaryota > Metazoa > Arthropoda > Insecta > Hemiptera > Aphididae > Drepanosiphum > Drepanosiphum platanoidis. The sequence continues at coordinate 10,252,660 of OX402539.1, forward strand.
ATATTGGACTGTTTATAAATCGATCTTTCGCAGTCGGTACGTATGGGTTCGGCGACGTTTTTCAAACTCTTGCGATTCGTTTTGTTCCGTCGACATTATTACGCCGGTGGACTCGATAGTCATTCGATTTCAGACATCTTCGTCTGAAATCGGCGATACGAAGACAAATCGAAGGACAATATAAAAATGTTTGTTTCGATTTAAATAATAACTCTCCTCTTCCGTGTATAAATACGTATATGAATTATGAGTATTAACCGTTAAATATTAATACAACTATTTAGTTTATTTATTTTCTGATTTTTATGTATATCGATGCGACATTTAAATTATACACTACCTGTCCGCCCGCCCGGCTTTGCCCCCGTGCACGGTATTTAACAGAAATATTTTTAAGATTTAATGCGAAACGTGGAATCTATTGGTTTTATTAAATATGATCTATGCTTATTGATTTTTATTTTTTCTGTTTGCAAATCTAATGAAAATTGTCTTTTAAGTTTTGCTAGATTTCAAACGTACATTTTTAAATTTATTATTTCAGTTTGTGCATTCAATATCACTGGATTCACACGTCCACCGCGTCAAGTGTCTCGCCTTCTGGACCCGGCACAAATAGAAGTCGACAACGTTTAATGTTTTTTAATTTATTGTTTTTTTTTTTAATGTGCCTCGTTGATGGCCATTGAAAAGCAACAAAGATTATTACTATTATTTAAATAACTATTATTATTGTTATAGTTATAGTTAATATTGGCACTTGTATTGCTATTATTATTATATTATTTTAACTATTGAAAAATTTGTAACAATTATGATTTTATTACTGTTCTTACTTTCACTGTTAAATAAATTACTATAATTTCAACTATTATTTTGACTATTGTTAATTACCCTTTTCAACCCTTTTGGGGTTGAATTTTGGAAAATCCTTTCTTCAGGGGTCTCTACTATAAAAAACGAAACTATTGACCAAATTTTATACTCTGAGGAAATTTTTTTCCAGTTTTACCCTTTTAAATCCCCTTAGGGGTTGGATTTTCGAGACGTACTGTAGCTCAAAACCTTCCCCGAGACTTGGCGAATCCATTGGTGAAAACCAATCTCAAATCCATCGAGTACTTATCGAGATATGAGCTTACAAACAAAAAAAAAAGGGCCATATTATTACTATTATTTATTATTACTATTACTTATTATTACTATTATTTTGATTATAAAACGTGGAAAAAGTGTCGAAAAATCGCGATTTTGTACCAGGAGTTCAGGAGGTGTTGTCGTTTTTGCCGAGTAATTGAGAGTAATAATAAATATTGGTTGCCGCTAGATAGCAGCACTTGAGCGGCGGAATCGTCGCGAAAAAAACCACGTCGCCTTCTGAACTCCTGGTACCAAATTCTCGATTTTTCGACTATTTTCCCCGTTTTACAGTCAAAATAATAGTAATAATAAGTAATAGTAATAATAAATAATAGTAATAATAAAGCCCTTTTTTCCTGTTTGTGAGCGCATATCTCGATAAGTACTCGGTGGATTTAAGATTAGTTTTCACCAAAGGATTCGCTAAGTCTCGGGGAAGGTTTTGAGCTACAGTACGTCTCGAAAATCCAACCCTAAGTGGGTTAAAAATGGTAAAAATGGAAAAAAAAGGCTTTATTATTACTATTATTTATTATTACTATTATTTTGACTGTAAAACGGGGAAAATAGTCGAAAAATCGAGAATTTGGTACCAGGAGTTCAGGAGGTGTTGTCGTTTTTTCGCGGTGTCTGACTATGTTAGTTAGGTTGCCTATCCAAAACTCCTGACACCGGTGGACGATTTTTCACCGACTGATTCGTCGGAAAATGAGTAAAAACCCCCGAATTTTCATATTTTGGTACTGGGAATTCCTTAGTTATCGTCCAAATGTCACTTTCCACTGTACTGCGCATAAGTTTTTTGAGTGATAGATGTCCTGTTGACGTTTTGGTCCCACGCGCAGATTTTTTTTTTGTATTATTTCTATTATTTATTATTACTATTACTTATTATTACTATTATTTTGAATGCAAAACGGGGAAATATGGTCGAAAAATCGCGATTTCGTACCAGGAATTCAGAAGATGTAGCGTCGTTTTTGCCGAGTAATTGAGAGTAATAATAAATATTGGTTGCCGCTAGATGGCAGCACTTGAGCGGAGGAATCGTCGCGAAAAAAACCACGTCACCTCCTGAACTCCTGGTACCAAATTCTCGATTTTTCGACTATTTTCCCCGTTTTACAGTCAAAATAATAGTAATAATAAGTAATAGTAATAATAAAGCCCTTTTTTTCTGTTTGTGGGCGCATATCTCGATAAGTACTCGGTGGATTTAAGTTATGTTTTCACCAATGGATTGGCCAAGTCTCGGGGAAGGTTTTGAGCTAAGTGCGTCTCGAAAATCCAACCCTAAGTGGGTTGAAAAAGGATAAATTTGGAAAAAAGTTGGTCAAAGAAAAATCGGCGCGTGACACGAATAATGCGGCAGGACATCTGTCACTCACAAAACTTATGCGCAGTACAATGGAAAGTGTCAATTGGACGACCACTTATGAATTCCCGGTCAGGTTAGGTACCAAAATATGAAAATTCGGGGGTTTTCACTAAATTTCGGACGAAATTTTTTTCGCGACGATTTAAAGTTTTCCATTTTTAACCCACTTAGGGTTGGATTTTCGAGACGTCCTATAGCTCAAAACCTTCCCCGAGACTTGGCGAATCCATTGGTGAAAACTAAACTTAAATCCACCGAGTACTTATCGAGTTATCCGCTCACAAACGGAAAAAAAGGGCTTTTTTATTACTATTATTTATTATTACTATTATTTTGACTGCAAAACGGAAAAAAATCGAAAAATCGAAAATTTGGTACCAGGAGTTCAGGAGGTGACGTGGTTTTTTTCGCGACGATTTAAAGTTTTCCATTTTTAACCCACTTAGGGTTGGATTTTCGAGACGTACTATAGCTCAAAACCTTCCCCGAGACTTGGCGAATCCATTGGTGAAAACTAAACTTAAATCCACCGAGTACTTATCGAGTTATCCGCTCACAAACGGAAAAAAAGGGCTTTTTTATTACTATTATTTATTATTACTATTATTTTGACTGCAAAACGGAAAAAAATCGAAAAATCGAAAATTTGGTACCAGGAGTTCAGGAGGTGACGTGGTTTTTTTCGCGACGATTTACATTTTTCCATTTTTAACCCACTTAGGGTTGGATTTTCGAGACGTACTATAGCTCAAAACCTTCCCCGAGACTTGGCGAATCCATTGGTGAAAACTAAACTTAAATCCACCGAGTACTTATCGAGTTATCCGCTCACAAACGGAAAAAAAGGGCTTTTTTATTACTATTATTTATTATTACTATTATTTTGACTGCAAAACGGAAAAAAATCGAAAATCGAAAATTTGGTACCAGGAGTTCAGGAGGTGACGTGGTTTTTTTCGCGACGATTTACATTTTTCCATTTTTAACCCACTTAGGGTTGGATTTTCGAGACGTACTATAGCTCAAAACCTTCCCCGAGACTTGGCGAATCCATTGGTGAAAACTAAACTTAAATCCACCGAGTACTTATCGAGTTATCCGCTCACAAACGGAAAAAAAGGGCTTTTTTATTACTATTATTTATTATTACTATTATTTTGACTGCAAAACGGAAAAAAATCGAAAAATCGAAAATTTGGTACCAGGAGTTCAGGAGGTGACGTGGTTTTTTTCGCGACGATTTACATTTTTCCATTTTTAACCCACTTAGGGTTGGATTTTCGAGACGTACTATAGCTCAAAACCTTCCCCGAGACTTGGCGAATCCATTGGTGAAAACTAAACTTAAATCCACCGAGTACTTATCGAGTTATCCGCTCACAAACGGAAAAAAAGGGCTTTTTTATTACTATTATTTATTATTACTATTATTTTGACTGCAAAACGGAAAAAAATCGAAAAATCGAAAATTTGGTACCAGGAGTTCAGGAGGTGACGTGGTTTTTTTCGCGACGATTTACATTTTTCCATTTTTAACCCACTTAGGGTTGGATTTTCGAGACGTACTATAGCTCAAAACCTTCCCCGAGACTTGGCGAATCC